>OY725323.1:32450346-33050346 GCA_963242795.1 Inga leiocalycina
GTGGAATGCGAGGTGCAGGAAGAATGGTTGTTTTTTTGCCATTAGGCTTAATGTCGCTGGATTGGTTTGCTGGGTAAAATGTTTTACCAGGGGAAATGGCTTGTTGGCTAGCTAACAGAAATATTTTTAAAAAAATGGAACTTTTAAGACCAGTTTTTAATATTTTAAAAACCAGTCTTAAAAATACTTTTTAGATAGGTTCTTTAAAGAACCGGTCTAAAAGTATGACTGTGTTTTCAAACTTACGCTTAATGTCGTTATGTCGTTATATTTTCAAACTTACGCTTAATGTCGTTATGATTAATTTATTCATTAATCACTAACTAAATGAAATGAGGAATGTGACTAAATGGCTAGTGGAATAGTTTCTTTATTAATCACTAACTAATTGACCGGTAATGTTCCATTTTTTCAATTTTTTTCTTGATTATGGCACATTCACTTGAATTGCCACATAACACGTATTTTAATCCTTTCTCCTTCTTTCATGCGCCATTCTCTCTTATTTTAGCCTAAAGAATTACTGTCACATAATTATGCTAAAATATAGGGTGTTATGCATTTCCAATAATCAATTCGAGTCTTATATCAACTTTAATTCACAAAAACATTCTTTACAACCTATTAAAAGGTTATTAGCCCTTAATCAAAATTTAAGACATTATCATTTCCCCCCCCCGGTACAATGAATTTCGTCTATGAAATTTGTTACACATCTTGGGGCATAAACTCCAGGAATCGCTTCTTTATGTCTACTTCTACTTCCTAGGTTGCTTCCCTCAGAGACATTCCCTTCCAGACCACTTTCACAAACCGTAAACTTTGATGTCTGATCCGCCGCTCTTCTCAATCAATGCTTCTCTCTGGCTCTACCGTATAGGTGACGTTGTCCTGCAAGACGACATCTTCATACTTAAGGACATATACAGGGTCTTATTAGTACTTCTTTAGCTGTGAGACATGGAACACATTATAGAGTTTGCTCAAATTTGGGGGTAGGGCTATTCGATATGCTATCGGTCCAATTCTTGCAGAATCTCAAATGGACTAATGTACCGCGGGCTTAGCTTCTTTAGCTTAATTGCTCGCACAATTCTAGTGACCGGAGATACTCTCAAGAAAATAAGATCCGCCACTTCAAACTCTAGAGGCATTCTCCTTTTGTCAACATAGCTCTTCTATCGACTCTGCGCTGTAAGGAGCCTCTTTCTGATGATTCTAATATGCTCTATAGTCTGATCAACAAGTTCTGGCCCATACAATCTTGTCTCAGACAGTTCTATCCAGCATAACGGTGATTGACACTTCCTCCTATACAGTGCTTCATACGGAGCAATCTGGATGCTCCCATGATAGCTTTTGTTATAAGCAAACTCGGCAAGTGAAAGGAAGTAGTCCCAATTTTCCTTTAAAGTCTAGGACACACGCTCTCAGTATATCTTCTAGCGTCTGAATGGTTCTTTTCGACTGTCCGTCTGTCTGAGGATGGTAGGTCGTGCTAAACCTCAATTACGCACCTATAGCTTCATGTAGAGCCCTCAGAATCTCGAAGTAAAATGAGGATCTCTATCGGAGATAATGTTCTTCGGTGTACTATGGAGTCTTACTATCTCTCTTATGTATATTTCAGCTAGTTTATCAAGAGAGTAGATAGCATTGATTGGTATGAAGTGCGTTGACTTTATGAATCAATCAACAATCACCCAAATTGCATCATAGTTCCTAATCCTGGGCAATCCCACCACTAGATCTATGGTCACACTTTCCCACTTTCATTCTGGAATTTTTGGACTCTGAAGCAATCCTGGCGGTCTTTGGTGTTTAATCTTTACCTTCTGACATCGTGCCACATACTTAGTCACATCACTCTTCAACCCTGGCCACTAGTACATATACTTCAAGTTATGACACATCTTAGTTATTCCTGGGTGAAGAGTATACTAACTCTTATGTGCCTCATCCAGAATTCTCTGTCTCAAGTCAGCCTTCAGTAGAGCATAGATTCTCTTCTTGTAACGAACTAGTCAACTAGGTGAAAAATCATAATCTCGAGTCCCTCCATGCTCAATCATAGTTCGAATGGACTAGGCTCGACCATCTTGCCTCTGAGCCTCTTTAATTTCAGTCCTTAGGTCATTTTCCCCTTGGACAACACTATAATTAGCACATAGGATGTCTTTCAAGTGATTGAAATCCCGAAAATCCTCTATCAATTTCCTTTCTTGGAACATCATTACTGCTACTAGCACCGCCTTCCGACTAAAAGCATCTGCGATGACATTTGCCTTACTTGGATGATATTTAATCTCCAGGTTGTAATCTTTCAGCAACTCCATCCACTAACACTATCTCATATTCAATTCTTTCTGATCATACAAGTGTTAGAGACTCTTGTGGTCGTAGTACAGTTCCAAAGTCACACCATACAGGTAATGATGCCATATTTTCAATGCAAACACTATCACCGCAAGCTCCAGATCATGAGTGGGATAATTTATTTCATGAGGCTTCAGCTATCGGGAGGCATAGGCCACCACTCATCCCTGCTGCATCAGAACACACCTCAACCCCTGCTTACTTACATCACTGCACACGACATAAGCCAAACTGGGATCGGGTCTAATCAATGCTGGTGCCGTAGTCAACCTCTCCTTCAACTCAGTGAAACACTTTTCATAACATTCATCCCACAAAAATGGTTGATCCTTCCACATGAGCTTGGTTATCGACAAAACAATTTGGGAGAAGTTATGAATGAATCTCTAATAATAACTAGCAAGACCCAGAAAACTGTGAATCTTAAAGATAGTTTCTAGCCTCTTCCAGTCAAGTACTGCTTCCACTTTACTGGAAACCACCAAGACCCCTTCTCGTGAGATAACATGGCCAAGAAATTTTACTTCCGTAAGCCAAAACTCACACTTGCTCAACTTGGCATAGAGTTGCTTTTCTCGCAAGATTCTCAACACTATTCTTAGATGTTGTTCATGCTCTTCGTTACTCTTAGAGTATATCAAGATGTCATCGATGAACACTACTATAAACTGATCAAGATACTGTCAGAATATGTGATTCATATAATCCATAAATATGACCGGTGTATTAGTCAAGCCAAAGGGCATTACCAGGAACTTATAGTGATCATACCTCATTTTGAAAGCAGTCTTTAGTATATCTGACGCTTTCACATGCAACTGATGATACCTTGACCTTGGATCAATCTTTGAGAATACACATGAGCCAAATAATTGATCTAGAAGGTCATCAATTCTCAAAAGTGGATATTTGTTCTTAATAACACAAAGCCTCAAGCTCCCATCTTTCTTCTTGACAAACAATACTGGAGCTCCCCATAGTGACATACTGGGTCGGATGAACCCTTTCTCAAGCAAATCTTTAATTCTTCCATGTCATTAGGGGTCATTTTATATGGGGCTTTTGATATAGACCTAACTCCAGGCACTATTTCGATTGGAAATTCCACTTCCCTTTCAGGAGGCAATCTACTAAGATCGTTCGGAAACACTTCAGGGAAATCTCTCACCACAGGTATACTCTCTAGAGTTTCATGTATCTCTCCCTGAATAGAAAAGAACACCATATACCCTTGGCATCCCTTTTTCAAACATTCCTCAACTTTAGCCATCAAAAGAAATTTCAAACTACCATTAACATTATAATCCCTCTGCTGAGTAGGATAGACTATTTTCCTATTCCCACAATCCAACATCACATTATTCGCCTTCAACTAATCAATACCCAAAATAATTTCTAGTTGATGGAGTGGCAAACAAATGAAATTAATGGTAGATTCATACCCCTCAACAGTTATAACACAATTTAGACAATCTTCTATAGTCATAGTCTTAGCACCCATCAGTGTCGACACAACCAAGTCAAATGGCAGTTTATGAACATATAATCTTAGGTGCTTTACACAATCATACGCTATGAAAGAATGACTAGCACCCGAATCAAACAAAGTTTATAACAACTACCATTTAGAAGAATGTTACCTTCAATTAGTTCGGGAGATTCCTTGCTTCTTCATGGGTCATAACAAATACTCTCCCTTGATTCTTGGGCCTTGGCTTTATCGGTCGTTGCTTGCAATTACTGGCAAAATGTCCTGGCTGATTGCAGTTGTAGCACACTACTTGCCAGGCACAATTTCTACCAGAATGCACTTTGCCAAACTGGGGACATATCCACTGCACTAGAGATTTTTGGTTATCATGATCCCCAGGTTGATATGACTTCTTATCGCCACGACCACCGTCATTGGGTTAATGTCTCTCAAATTGTTCTGGGTGATATGGCACTCCTCAACGGCTTTATTGAACTCCATGAACTGTCCTGTGGCCAACCTCTTCTTTAACTCACGTCTCAAACTATGGATCAACATATCAGAACTCTACTCCTCATCATTCATACACCAGAGGAAAGAGGAGTATCGGGCTAGCCAGATGAATCAAGATAGGTAGTCATCAAATGTCTCTGCATCTCCTTGCTTGATCGCTAGAAATTTTGACTCCTTAATTCTCACAGACTTAGTGAAGTATTTTTTGTTGAATTGCTCCTAAAACAACTCACAAGTCACTGGCACATTCTGGGCTGATAGGGTCATAGTAATGTTGCGCCACCATCGTTCCACATCTCCCTCAAGCTTCTAGATAGCTAACTTTGCCTTCACCTCAATTAGGTACTCAAGCACCTTAAAGATTTTCTCCAACTGCAATAGCCAATCTTTGGCTACTTGAGGGTCAAATTATCCTCTAAACACAGGAGGCATATGCTTGCATAACTTGGAAACCCAAAACTGAAGGTCTCTCTCATTTCAAGTCGGCACCCCGTGTGATTCTTGGTTCTGTTTAGTATGAGGTGGGGACTCATGAGATCGATTTGACCCCTCAGCTGTTTCTTCTTGTTGGGTCTTCTCTTGGGTCTCTTCATGTGTAGACTGGACCCTATCCTCATTCTGTTTTGCCCTTTCTTCTTTGAGCTCTTCTCTCAGCTCATTTATCATGTTTCTTTATTCCCTTATTAAACCAATCAACTCCTATATTGGATCGGGTGGGTTGTTATTAAATTCCTTCACCTCTAGGTCCATTTTTCCGACTCTAGGGTGAACCATTGTGTCTACTTTCTCTACAAATGATTTGCCACTTCAATAATCACTTTAAAGGTATACACATATCCCTTAAAGCTCATATACCAAAAATAATAGGAATATTCATGTGTGTATAACCAACAATCATAAGTCCTCTATCATTACCTGGGCAAATAACTATTACACTATCTAAAACCTACCCTTGCTAGGAATCACTGCTATGATACCGCAACTACAACCCTCATCCTCATCAAGGCCGTAATTAGTGTTCAAAACACATGTTATAAATAATTAAGAGATTGAGAATAAACAAAAATTTTTTATAAAACCTGTATGATACAATCTCCAATCATTTCTGAATAAAAACATTTGGCTTGTTAGATTCCATTATATACACAATATCAGAGTGCTAGCAAAATTCTTGACATTCACCCAGGATATATCATTAATCAAAGGGTTTTATAGGGCATCATTGCCCATCTCAGTTTCCCATACCGGGGATTACAATACAAAAACTATTCTATGGTCAACAAATATATACAATTGTCCAAAATATGATAACCAAAAACCAAAAGCTATAGATTACCACTAGAAATCCTAGTCGCTCTTATTCACTTGCTTGTCCTTTGATCCACTTGCCCTTACTAAAATTTGTTAATTGGAAAGAGTGAAATTCAAAAGAATCCTAGTAGTAAAATTTCACATATATGATGCATAATTAAACAAAGCATGTAAGCATATATCATAATTCAGCAACACAACATTCAAGGCCAAGCTACCTGTCACTTCCCAAAAAGGATAAAATTAAAGTGAAGTTAAGAGAGGTTGTAGCTTTATTTTGGGGGTGGGGGGAAGCATACCTTAACAAAGAGGATAAAATTGAGGATATTCCTGAAGAGAAGTGAATAGTGGTGACGACGACATGAAGCAACCGAGAGGACCACGGCAAACCACCAGCTACAACCCCGCTTCACGATTGATCGACCACGAAACACTGAGTGGAATAAGAGCTATTGATCTAAGATGGGGAGAGAAGGGATTGTCGAACGTCGATGGCACTGGGTTCGATTGTCTGAATTCAAAGAACAGGGGGATGGGACATTGTGGAGCGGGGAGAGATCTCGGTGACTGATTCAGATTTAGGAATTAGGGCTTTCGTCTGGTTAAACTAAGGGTACTAAAGTTAAGTTAGGAGAGTTTATAGCTTTATTTTTGGGGGTGGGGGAAGCATACCTTAACAAATGATGAAATTTAGGATGTCCCTGAAATAAAGTAACCAACGGCACCGACCACCTGAAGCAACCGAGAGGATGACAGTAAACCATGAGATGTGATCTCACCTCACAATTGCTTGACCATAAGAAGCTAGGTAGAACAGGGGCTATTGAGCTAAAACGAGGAGAGAAAGGATTACCAGATGCCGATAGGACAAGGTTTGATGGTCTGAATTCCAAGAATTGGGGGATAAGAAGTCAGGGAGTGGGAGGGATTTTGGAGACTTATTCAAATTTAGGAATTGGGGCTTTTGTTTGGTTAAACAGAGGGTTTTAAAGTTAAGTTAGGGGAGCTTGTAGATTTATTTTGGGGGTAGGAGCAAGCATACCATAACAAAGAGGATGAAATTGAGGATGCTTTTGAAGTGAAGTGACTAATGGTGCCAACCACCTGAAGCAACCAAGAGGTCCATGACGAACCACTAACCATAACCTCTCCTTATGATTGGTCAACTACAAGAAGTAAAGTGGAACATGGGCTATTGAGCCAAGATAAGTACATAATGGATCACCGAATGCTGACAGTACTGGGTTTGATAGTCTGAATTCAAAGAACATGGGGACTTGAAGTGGAGGAGTGAGGAGAGATCTTGGTGACTGATTTAGATTTAGGAATTTGGACTTTTGTTTGGTTAAACAGAGGGTATTAAAGTTAAGTTAGGAGAGCTTGTAGCTTTGTTTTAGGGGTTAAGCAAGCATACCTCAATAAAAAGGATGAAATTGAGGATGTTCCTGAAGCGAAGTGACTAGTGGTGTCGACCACCTGAACCAGCCAAGAGGACGATGGCAAACTACCAACCACGACCCCGCCTGACGATTGGTTAACCACTAGAAGCTAAGTGGAATAAGAGCTATTAAGCCAAGATGCGGAGAGAAGGGATTGCCAGACATTGACGGAACTGAGTTTAATCGTCTGAATTCAAAGAACAGGGGGACGAGAAGTTAATGATCTGGGAGAAATTTTGCTGACTGATTCAGATTTAGGAATTAGGGCTTTTTTCTGGTTAAATGGATGGTACTAAAGTTATGTTAGGAGAGCTTGTAGCTTGGTTTTCGGGGTGGGCGGAAGCATACCTCGACAAAGAGGATGAAATTGAGGATGTCCCTAAAATGAAGTGACTAACAGCACTGACCACCTGAAGCAACTGACAGAACGGCGGAGAACCATGAGATGCTGTCTTGCCTTACAATTATTTGACCACAAGAAGCCAAGTGGAACAGGGGCTATTAAGCCAAGATAAGGAGAGAAGGGATTACTGGATACCAATGGGACTGGGTTTGATGGTTTGAATTCCAAGAACTGGGGGATAGGAAGTCAGGGAGTAGGGAGGGATCTTGGAGACTTATTCAGATTTAGGAATTGGGGCTTTTTTTTGGTTAAATGGAGAATATTAAAGTTAAGTTAAGAGAGCTTGTAGCTTTGTTTTTAGGGTGGGGGAAAGCATACCTTAACAAAAAGGATGAAATTGAGTATTCTCTTACAGCAAAGTGACTAACAGTGCTGACCAACTATCTAACGGTCTCCTTCTTACCTCTGTTCTTCAGCTCCCTCACTTTTCCAAAGCTTCCATACTCCTCACTCTCCTCCAAAAGCCCTCACCTTTATATAATCTTTCTGCCACATATCAGGGGCATAACAAACCTTTGCCAAATTTCGTTGGCGCTAGAAAATAGGTTCCCACAATTTTTTATGGGTGGGAAAATAATTTCTAGCTGCTTCTTCGAACCAAACAGCCACCGTCAGAAGGAAAATAGCAATTTTCCATTCCGTCCCCTCCATTTGTGTCAAACCAAAAGGGACCTAAGAGAAAAATTATTCCTCCCCCTATTTTCTTTCCTAATTTTCTTTCTTTTCTCACTTTTTCTACATCGAGACATAGCATTAATAATTGCATTTGGACATGATACATGGAGAGGGGTCTTGGGTCTATTTCTGCTTGGCAAGTCCAAATTCTGCAAATGAGGCTCAGCACTAAATAATGTGCTATAAGTAAAATGTCCAACAAGATTAGTTGAAGCCCAAACTAAAGGTCTACATGATTTCTGAAGCAATATTAGTGTAGTTAATCCTTGTAAGGGTTCTGTAATACTTCCTTATATTCTTAATATAATAAGACTTAATTGACTATTTTTGGAAAGATAAAAGAAGTTAGGCAAATTACTTTAAAGAATATAAATTTATTTTTTTTACAAACTAATTTGCCTGACTTATAAATTGATATATATCTAATGATACACAATATATTAAATACTTTATTTAGCCTCCTAAATAATATTTTTCCTATTTTAGGCCAATTTGTCCCAATGGGGTATATGATTCAATTTTTGAAATCTAATTGGTTTTGGACTTAGTACAAGAAATTATAAGCCCCGCTTGGTGCCTAGCTTTATATATACACTTCCAGCTAATGGTGTGTATGACAGTTTAGTAGTTTTATATGTATCCTTGAAAGCACTTCAGTGAGTCACTAGAAAATGGAGATATGTAATTGTTTTCCACTTGGTTTAATGGGCATTTTTGTCCTAGAAGTTTTCACTGAAGGGCAATTTTGCCTTAAAAGTGTAAAAATGGAGCAATTTTACCCCTGCCATTATCTCAGTTAATTTTGACCCTTAGCTGACCAAATATGCTAAGCTAGTAGTCCATATGTCATCTACATTGTTTTTGTTATGGTGCGAAATTAACCTAAAGGTTTTAGATCTAACATTGAAAAAGATGAAGTAGATGACAGACTTTCGGCACAAATTTACGGGAGAGTGGCCTCTTCTGTAATATCCTGATTTGTAATCAAAGATTAGTAGCTTCAAATGATGTAATTAATGTTAATTAAGCATATTTGAGTATATGTTGTGTGTTATGATATAAGGATGATTAGTGATGATTTCATGAGTCAAGAACCAATCAGGGGTAAAACGGTAAATTTACCAACTGTCTGGTTAGTTAATGATGAGAAAAATCCCTTAGTAATCAAGATCAATGGTTGAGATTGAAAGATCAAGGGGTGGGATCAAGTGTGGAAGAGTTTATGTGAAATCATGGTGGGAGTAATAGGATGGTGACAAGTGGCAAGAGAAGGACCATTGGATTAAGTCAAATATTCCTCTCCTCCCTCTCTTCCTTCAACTCGTTGGTATGCATGGGGAAAAGAGAAGCAAATGATCATATCTCACCAACTCATTTCTCTCTCCATTTTCCTCCATTTCCGGCGAGCTTGGCAAGAAAGAGAAAGGAAGAGTCTGAAATTAAGATAGGTAAATGACCTTATAAGCTCAAACACTATTTATTGATATTGTTCAAAAGGTTAAGAGCTCTACTTCCATGTTTTCAGACTTGTGATTGGTGGTGTGTGGCAAAGTGAGGGATTTTGAAAGTGGAGGAATCCAAGTTCTGAAATCAGCAAGTGAAAGAGGTAGGCTTTTGAGGAATTGTGGTATATATGTTAGGATGTTTTCATGATCAATGAAAATTCTGGAAATTTGACTTAATTATGATGTTAAATGAAGGATAGTCTTTGATGAGAGTGTCACTGTTCATTTGGTCAGTTTTGACACTTGGGAGTGATTAGAAATTGATTTGAAGTTGAATAAGGGAAATGTGTTAAGTTGTGGTTTTGGTGGATTTATGGTTTAGAGATGAGATCTTGTTGTTGAGTGGAAATTTGGGTTGTTTATGGTTGTCAATGGGTTCCTTGTGATGATATATGAGAGAATGAGTAATGGTATGAGTTAGGGAACCATTGGAATTCATTTGGTGAATTCTGGTAAACCATGTCAGTTTCTGCGTTTTGGGTATCTGGTGTGAATTCTCGAGTGAGAGAAGAACTCACTCGAGCACAGGATGAACGTGCTCGAGTGAGCATGTTTGTGCTCGAGTGAGGGTGCCTTTTTGGTGCTGCGGGTGAGTGTCTCAGGATATCACTCGTGAGTGATTGCCAAGAGTGCGCCTGGCACTCGCGAGCATTGGGAGATCACTCGAGCACAGGTGTTGTGCTCGAGTGAATCTGTGGTCTGGGAGTCGGGGTGCTCTCGGGCAGACACTCGCTGCCTTGTGCTCGCGAGCACTGAGGGGCAGTGCTCGAGCACAGGTGTTTGTGCTCGAGTGTTGGAGAAGGAAGAGGTTAAGAGATGCTCTCGGGTTGTCACTCGTAGGCCTCACTTCCGTGGTTCTCGAGTGTGCTCGGGATCTCTGCTCGAGCACAGCCTTTTATGCTCGAGTGAGAGTGTAGGTTGGTCGCGGGAGTTGCTCTCGGGCAAGCACTTCCTGCGTCTCACTCGCGAGTGAGGGGGAGTTGTGCTCGAGCACGGCCTTCTGTGCTCGAGTGAGGGGTGCGAGTGAGGGGTCCAAAAATCAGATCTTAGCTTTCTAAAGAGGGATCTTTGGGGATAGTTATCCCAACCCTTTAGGCATATGTTTAGGCATATTATGGCTATCTAAAGAGTCCAAATGAATACCAACTTAGAGTGTTATTGAAGTAAGAACTTGGAAAAGGAAATTAACCAAATGTCCCTATTTTGATTATAGGATTTGACATCTGCTACCCTCGTGAGCCTACTGTGCCCAGAGACATCAGGAAAGGATCAGGTAGTGACTTTTCTTTCGTACCATTTGTGATGCATCGTATGTGTGTATTTTCATTGCTTTGCGATAAGTTCGTATGCTGCGACTTATGTGGATATATGTGAGCACCGTCAGTCCAATAGTCCCTGAGTAGCTAACAACGGTTCGGATAAAGACTGTGTGTCTTTCCGGCGGAGAAAGGGGATGAGGATGAGGTGTGATTATGTGACATGAAAGCCGAGAGGCTGATTGTGGGCCGAAAGGTCGGTTATGTGCCGAAAGGCTATTTGTGAGGCTGACGAGCCGTTTGTGAAGCCGGATAGCTATGTGCTATAAGGCTATATGTATGCACTGCCACGCCAATAGTCCCTGAGTAGCTAACAACGGTTCGGGTTAGGCAGTGTGCCTTCCCGGCGGAGAAAGGGGAGGAGGCTGGAGTGTGATATGTGTTGCTGCTGTATGATGATTTACTTACATGCTATGTACTTATGTGTGGTATAAATGCTTAGTT
This sequence comes from Inga leiocalycina, assembly GCA_963242795.1. Lineage (NCBI taxonomy): Eukaryota > Viridiplantae > Streptophyta > Magnoliopsida > Fabales > Fabaceae > Inga > Inga leiocalycina. Next base: position 32,461,800 of record OY725323.1, read on the forward strand.
ACTACTGGGATTCTTTAGAATCTCATTCTTTCCTTTGAACTAACCTTTCAGACAGGGCGACTGGCTCCAAGGAGAAGCGCGTGACCCGAAGTGGTTAGAGTTTCTTAGGGACATTAGTATAGATTTGTTGGTTTATTCATTTTGGATAGGGATTATTGTATTATGTTTTGGAGATGTATATAGTTTGAAATACTTGGTTGTAGTCCCTAAACAGGATTTGGAATTCTAGGTATGTAGTTGACCCCGGGGGTTGCCGGGAGTTTGGTTATACACTCTGTTATTCGTAAATGTATATAAACTGCGCAGGTGATTATATTCGATAAATTGAACTTGAGACTGGAAGAGGAATGAAGTTTTGAAAATTTCGTAAAGTCCCTACTGCTAGAGGGAAGTTTAAATGAGTTTTAAACCATACGACGGTCTCTAATCTAATTTAATTACCTAATATCGAGTTATAATCACGTGTTTAAAAGCAGGGTGTTACATCTTCATTTCCCTTACCGTTCTCTTCTCTCCATTTCTTTATTCTTACTTAGATTAACTCTGAATAGTTGAGATTCAATATCCTATAAAAATATTATTGTAATATTAAATAACAAAAATTTATATAAAGAAATTTAAATCATTAAAATTTGATATGAATAGTTCATATCTTTATACTTTTATTAAAGTATTATATATATGTATACACACTTTTTATAGGATATTGAATCTCATCTATTCAGAGTTAATTTAAAGGTGAGGATAAAGAACTGGAGGGAAGTAGATGGTAAGGGAAATGGAGAGGCCCCTGTTCCCAAATTTACAACTCAATAAAAATGATGTGGACAACATATGAACTACTAGTTCAGCATATTTGGTCAACTAATGGTCAAAATTAATAGGGATAATGGTAAGGGAAAAATTGCCACTTAACCTGTTTTTCTTTTTAATGATGATTTTTTTATATAGTTTTTTTATAATGGTGAGTTATAATATATATGTTTTCTTCTTTTTTTTCTACCTTCATTTAATTTTTTTGGGTCAAAAGGGGAAATATATTATATACAAAACAAGAGTCTATACAAAACTAGCCAATCCTAGATCTACTCGGTGGTTGACTACAATCAGAGACATCAGACGCTAGAATTCTAGTTGGAGGGATTGGGAGAGAGAGCCATCCTCTCCATGACAAACCCTTTACAACTGCAACCCCCTTCACATTCAAGGCCGAGATTAGTTCGTAAAAATGTAATTAAGTTTGAATTAGAGACCATGCATGATTTGAGACTTATTCAAAATAAAACTTCCCAAAATCAGGGTTTTCAAAAACTTGTGGCGCTTGTTCCACAATGGTCTCATACTCACATTTCAAACATAAATGTCCTATACAGGTTTATTTCATTCATATATATCAGAATACAGCATAAATTTCCTGACACACTCAGGTTTCATTCACTAAATAAGGGTCTACAAGGTACAATTACCCATAGAGTTTTCCATAACGAGGGGATTACACAAATTACTATCCAGTATGTACATGTAATTCCCAACAAAATATATCCAAATGATAACCAATTTTCCAAAATAAAACTCCTAGCCAGAAGCTCTATCCATTCTTCGTCACCCGCTTTCCTTTGGATCCTTGACCCTGTCTAAAATTAGTGTTTTTGGGAGAGTGAGATTCTAAAGAATTCCCGTAGTAACAAATCACTCATAGTATGCACAACAATAAGGCATGAAAGCAAATCATCATACACACATAGCAACTACAATGGCAGTTACAGAGGTAAGGGCAGGTATGACTCATGTCACCCTTACGTTTGCTCACGCTGAATTGCTCACGTTGTATTGTACCACAACAGTCCACAAAATATATTTCATCACAGCTGGGATTCATATAAAGCATTTCATACACAAGCCATACAGGCAAGTTAAAGAATACACAGCCCACGGCTGGATTCACAACACACCACCCCACGGGTCAAATTCACAAAAATCCATGTCTATTACAATGGTAATTCAATGGCTGAGTTAGAGATGACCAGCGTCAATCCCTAAATAGCTCACACTGAAGTGCTCACGCTGTAATGGCCATGGCACATACAGTTCACAAAACTCATTGACAAGTCATGCATACCAAAACATCATACACAATATGAGAGAAGAGTCACTACCTTGATCCTTCCGTGCGTGTTCTGGCGCCGGTCTCTCCCGAGTAGGGCAAATGTAGTATCCTATATTCATAATTAGGGATGAAGTGTCAATTCTCAATGACTTCTTAAAACTTAATTTGATTATTATTATTGCTCTTTTAGTACCTATGAATAACTCTATCAATAGCTCTAAAGGGTTGGAAGACTATCCCCAAAGATCCCCCTTTTTGAAAGCACACAACTGCAATTTTTCACTAAGATACTCAAGTGAAGATGGCCTCACTCGAGTGATATTGTACGGATACTCGAGTGAAGGAAACCTCACTCGAGTGATGGTATAATCTACACTCGGGTACTAGAGAGCGAACAACAATGAGTGAATACTCGAGAGCACAAAAAACTTTTCAGAGACAAGAGCACTCAAGCACAGAAAACAACACTCGAGTGATAGCTAAATGCTCACTTGAGCACTAGGAAATGAAGCATAGAAAGTGAAGACCCGAGAGCACAAAATTTCTTAAGGATCAGGAGCACTCGAGTGGAACACAAAGCACTCGAGTGATGGCTTAACACTCGCAAGTATTAAGGTATACTCTTGCCTTTATCCACGGAAGTGCAACAGAAACTAGAAGCATAAAGGAAAAACACACTAACGCACTCAAGTGAACTCACCCTCACCTGAGTGATGTTCATCCCTCACTCAAGTGAACTCACTCTCAATTGAGTGATTTTATCAGAGCCCAGAAAATGTAGCAAAAATAACCACATTTCCTAATATTTGCCCAATTGATCCCAATGGACCCAAAACTTCTACCAAAGCTACTCCCATACAAAAATATCCAAGGAATTCAATAGAATCATCAGAATTATCTAAATCCTACTCCATTATCATGCTTTGGTTTTGGGCAACACAAATCACCGATTTTCCAAAATCACTAAACTCAATCATCCAATTCCCAATCAATCCTATCTATCCATATACATTCCCAACATACCATTACTATGCCAACAACATGCTAAAAGTTCAATGGTCCTCATTTTTGGATTAAAGGCCAAAATTCCGGAAATTTCAAACTAAACCATTTGGCATAAAACTTAGATAGATAGATTAGTCTCACTTACCTCTTTCACTTTGCCAAAGAGATTTCTTGGTTCACCAACCTCCATAAGTCCTTATGGTCATGAATCAACACCAATGGCCAAACTATAAACACCAAAATGAAGCTCTCACTCCAAGGATCAACATTAATGAAGTGAGTTTGAGCAATGGAGGCCATTTTCTTACCATAATCACAAGCTCTTTCTTCCTCTCTCTTGGCCACCATGGCAGACGAAATAGGGGAAGGGAAGAGAGAGAGAATGAGAGAAAGGAGTGTGGAGATGAAGGAAGTGATGATCCTTCTACATTCCCATGCTTCTTTAGCGAAAAGAAAGGAGGGAAGAGAGAGAAGAATAAAATATGCCATTTGACTTTTCCCTTTACTCTCTCTACATGTGAGCCTGCCAAGTGTCAATTCTTCATTGGCTCTCATAAAGCAAACACCTAATTAGTCACTTAATACCTCTATTAGCCATTTTGTTACATATCTTATTTTTCTCTTAGCTAGTAATTAATTTCCCCATTAATTACCACTTGTGGCTAGTAATTCCATTCTTTCAATTTTCCACCATATATGGCATATTAATTAAAAATTGTCACAAAACACTTAATAATTCTAATTTAAATTCACAATTTTTCATAATAATTGTCGTTAGCCCTTAATAAAAATTTGAGGCATTACAACAACAACTTTTGGCAAGCCAGTTTGGTACCAAATTACAAGAACGAGATATAAAAGATAAGGTAACATCTCGATTTATCTTAAGTTTAGCTACAATTTCTTTAACCACTGGTTGTGCTACCCAGTATGGATAAGGAGATTGAGTCAAAATAGCTTCTACCGAAAGCTTGCAATCTGGTTCCACATGGACTGTCCCCAAATCAGCGTCCCCTTCATGATTTACATCTTCCAAAAGAGCAGTAGCTTCACGAAAACATGGTGAAGTTGACGCACAATGATTTGCACACAAATTAATCACCTGACCTACACCATTTCATAATACAAAGCCAATACCACCAAGATTCTTAGGTTCAGAAATAGCACCATCAATATTTAATTTAAGTTCACCTATTAGAGGTGTTCTCCAAGTAATATCCTGGATTTTAGGCCTAGAAGTTTGAGAATAAGCTTAAGCAAAGAAGACTACTATGCCCAGTTTGGCAAGAGTCCCAAAGATAGAATGAGTTTTATAGGGCTATATGATTCAGCCCTTTGTGTTGAGAACGAATCTCCAAATTATATGAGGCTCAGTGAGTATAAGTAGTCGGATAATAGATCCAGTGTATGGCAACTTTTGCACACTTGGCACCATTTTGGTTGCATCTAGAGGCATGTGTGGAACTATTTAAGTCCCATATATATGAAGAAGCTTTTGAGTTAGCGCAATGAGAAGTGGCTGTGTGTGTGTATGATTAGATTAGTTATCAGTGTTTATGTATACTCGATGTGCTATAAGACACGCAGGCTTACACGTGACAATTTTTTATGTATGTGGTGCCATCTTATGCCACATAGGCATATATATGGCACATTCTTGAAGACATAGACATATGTGACTAATTAGTTAGATAGAATATGCTAGTGTGTGAGTGCACATGGCATTTTTCAGCCAGGTGCATGGGCCTTGCGTTTTTTATGAGATACCAACTTGTTGTTAGTTGTCTAGGACACCTAAGCATGTTTGTGGCAAAATCCTGAAGCATAGGGGATATGTGGCACAAAACCGAGTGATTCTATATAAAAGTAGCTTTATTAAAGTAGCTTTTAAGGTAGAACGATATGGTGATGCCACCTTGCATTCACTTTTAGGTTGGCCTAATGAGAAAGTGCTACCTAGCATACAAGAATCACATATGCAATAAGGCAAGACAACTTGCTGGTCCTCAGTCCGACCATGTGACTGACTTGCCCGAACACCGAGCGCGAAAGTCTGATTAAATATTAAATCTCCTCTCCCCTGATATAAAAAGTCATCTAAAGGCCTAAGAGAGAGAAAGGGAATTCAGCTAAGAAGAGGAGAGAGAGAGAAAGATGGGTGTCAAAAGGAGCACGGGCACCCTAGGGAAAAAGAGCATCTATCATCCTGGGATTTTAACTTATGACATATGTCATCAAAAGAGCACCCAACACCCTCAAGCTCCATTAAATTTGTGCAGGCCATGATAATAAGGGAAAATAGAGAAAGCAAGAGAAAATGAAAAAAGATAAAAGGTGGGAGTGTTCTTGAGTTTCTGAGCCGATTTCACCTCTGAATTGGCATTCTAAATCCCAGTGCCTTTATGAATGTTCTTATATTTGTTAAGAGCTATGTTTTTATGGTTTTGAATTCTTGATCAGACAAGTTTGGTTCTGCCTTTATTGCCAAAGTATTGCCGGAATCAAGAACTGTTTGTAGAATCGAGTAAAGGTAAGTATAAGTTTCGATTTGAATATAGTGTCTTGTTGTTTTGATGAGTTTTCTTAACGTTATAGCTGTCCTAATGTTCGATCAATATGAGGAATTAGGGCTTTGTTGATCTTAAGATTATGAATAAGATGTTAAACAATGTTTAAAGATGATATTTAGTAAGTCTTGTGATTGAATTTGTAAGAAATCGCCTTATGGATTTTATGGTGAATTTTGGGTAGAAGCAAGGCAAGAAGAAACAATGTGATTTAATAATTTTGAAGTTTCCAATGGATTCTATGGGCAAAATTATGTAAGGATGTCTTGTAGTATGATTTTTGGATGATTGGGTAGGAAACCCTAACTTTAGGAATTCAAGGTTAATTGCTGCCAAATTGTGTTTTCTAGGAGACATATTGTTTTTGGTGAGATTTTGAGGATCAAATCTTATCCAATGGCCATGATATTTTACATGCTGTTAGATGACATCCTAAGCTTTAAAATGATATATAAAATGCATTGATTGTATGTCTAGAAGTATGTTATGAATTTTTAAAGTTTAGGCACTGAATCTATAATGAATTCTGGACTAGTGAGGTTGGTTGAGAATTTCTGGAATTTAGGCCCTGTAATTGGCAGTGGCTACTGTTTTTCCTTTATAAATAACCAAAAGAGCTTCGAATAAGGCTTTGAACCACCTCATTTGGAAATTTCTAGATTAAGTTATGAATTTTAAAATTTGAGTAACAAAATCTAGCAAACTAGGATTGACCTATGAATTTGTAGTACTTGGAGAATGTGATTAGTATGATCATAAGGATTAGAGGTATAATCTAGAGACTAGTATGTCCTAGATTAGATACCCATTTGACATAACACACGTGCCTTAAAGATAACCAAGAAAGATTAGTAAAGAACAAGAATAGAAGTGAGTTAGGAATAACATAATGTTCATTATGCCAATGGCATTGGATGAGTAATGACCCATTTACTCATGAATTCTAACTTTTAGGATTCGACATTTACTTGAGCTAGAGAAGAAGCTAGTTGGAAAAGTTAAAGGACTGTAAAGGCGTTCAGTTAGTAACTCTCTCTCATATACTATGTGATGATGATGCATGTATGCATTACCATGTTTGATTGATGAGCATTCAGATTATTTGATAGGTGGATGCTCGTGCTTTTTAGACTTATGTGACCAAGTGCTTTGGTGCGGGCCAAGGGTCCAGTATGAGAGTGGGAGTGCTTGAGTGTGAGTGCATTTTTGTACTTTGGGTGAGCGTCTCAGGGTATCACTCGTGGGTGGATTGTCAAGAGTATGCATGGGCACTCACGAGCATTGAGAGATCACTCGAGCACTAAGGTTGTGCTCGAGTGTACTTGTGGTTGGAAGGATGGGTCACTCTCAGGCAGTCACTTGCGGGGTCTCACTTCCTTGTGCTCGAGTGCACCTGAGGTCGCTACTCGAGTGGAGCCTCTTATGCTCGAGTGGGGGTGTGTGATATATGAGGGTTTGCTCTCGGGCAAACACTTTCTGAAGTTCACTTGCTTGTGCTTGAGTGCTGGCGGGGGGTGTCACTCGAGTGAGACTCCTTTCACTCGAGTGAGCCAGCCCAGAATTCAGAAATTCTTCCAAAAAGGAGGGTCTTCGGGGTATTTTCTCTTAACCCTTTAGGCATATGGTTAGAACTATAATAGTCACCCAAAGAGTTTAAATGATAACCAACTTAAAGTATTATAGAGATAAGAACTTGGAAAAGAGATTGACGGGTTGTCCTTAACTTAGTTACAGGATTTGATATTTGCTATCCTCGAGAGCCCACAGTACTGAAGAGCGTCAGGAAAGGATCAGGTAGTGACTCTCTCCCTTATACTATGTGTAATGCTCTGTATGTGTGTGTTATCACCGTGCTGTGATGATTCTTTGATGCTGCTGCAGTTACAGCTGGTGATAGCTGTCGTTTACAGCGCAAGCTGTCATTTATAGCGCAAGCTGTCATTTACAGCGCAAGCTGTCGTTATTGTGATTACAGCATAAGCTGTCGTGATAGTGATTACAACATAAGCTGTCGTGATTATGATTACAGCGAGAGCTATCGTATTGTGTATACAGCCGTGAGTGCTGTCGTTTGTGGTGGAAACCATGTATCTATGTGATGCTGCTGTTGTTGCTGGTTGTGATTTATATACATGCTTTGCATTTATGCATTGTGTGAGTGGTTTGTTACTACTGAGATTCTCTCGAATCTCATTCTTTCCTATGACTAACATTTCAGACAGGGCGTGTGGCTCAAAGGAGAAGCGGCCAACCCGGAGCAATTAGGACTTTTAGTGATACTAAGGATTTTTTTTAGATGTTGGTTATCTATTTTAAACTCGGGATTACTGTATATTTTGAATCAGGAACACTATATTCGATTTTGGTTGTGTAATCCCCTAGTGTATACTTATAAACCTTCAGGTTTTTATGTATAGAACCCGGGAGTTGCCGGGGATGCGGTTATACACTCTGATATGATTGAATGTATATTAACTGCACAGGTAATTATATTCGAATATTGAAATTGAGACCAGGATGGGAAAAAGAGTTTTGCAAGTTTTGTGAAAATTTTACTGTGAGACAGAAAGTTTAAAACGAGGTTAAAGCATCCAATGGTCTCTAATCCGATTTAAATATGTGTCATCGAATTATAATTACGTGTTTAAAGTCAGGGAGTTACAATTACATTTTATATTATTGATTTTCTATTACTACTGAGATTCTTATGAATCTCATCCTATCCAAAATTTAACTATACAGCAAGGGCAAGTGGCTTAAGGGGCAAAGAGGTAAGTGATACTGGTGAGAAGGTGAAGACAAAGAAAATACTCATAGATACTTTAGTAACCTTGAATAGTTATGTGATTTGTAAATAATACAAACATATATAGACACTGTAACGCCCTAAATTTCAATTAAGGGCTAATGACTTCAAAAGTGATTGTAATTAAGCACTTTTGAAGAATACAATATGAATTTTGATTTATACGTGTTATGAACAATGCCTAAACCCTATATTTATGATTAAGTTTGGAATAAGGTCTAATTGGGTTAAATATAGGGAAAGGGCGCATGATTAGATAATTAGAGTGATAGACATTAGTTGGTAATGATTTGAGTATAATTGCCATAATCAGGGGCAAAATGGTAAAATTTGAAAGTTACTGACCGATTGGTCAGTTATTGAAAAGGAAACTCATAGGTAACTTGAGATCAATGGTTAGGATTCATGAGTATGAGAGGAGTTGTTTGTGTGCATGTGTTATGTGAGGTTAGGAAAGGAGGGCCAAGATGTTGCCAAATGTCCATTTGTGAGCCCTTAGATCAAGTCAATATTTCAACATCTTTTTCTCTATCTCTCCTCCACTTAAGTTGGCAAAAAAGTCTCATGCACAAGGAAAATCTGATCCCATCTTCATTCTCTCATCTCTCTCCTCTCCACTCCATTTTCGTCCAAGCTTGGTAGGAAAGAGAAAGGAAAAGCTTGAGTTTTGGGTAAGTATTTGTCTATAAATGCTCAAGTGTTCTTCATTAATATTGATCATAGTGTCAAAAGCATTATTCCTATGGTTTCAGATTTTTTATTAGTAGTGATTGGAAGCTTGAGAAAATTTGGAAGTGGTGGAAATCAAGAAATAGTCTTGGGAAGAAGTTAAGGTAAGCCTTTGGAACCTTTTGACATATTTATTGTGGTCTTTGGTTTAGCTTTGAGGGTTTTTTATTTTTGCCCTGATTTTGGCTTAATTTCAAAATGTGTGAATTGGTTAGTGTTTAGTGTGAAATTGGTGTCATAGTGTGTCTTTGAGCATTTGAAGTTGATTTGGATTGGTTGCAATATGGTGGTTTGATTGAGTTCTTGGTAAGACATGTGGTGGTCATTGTGTAACATGTCAGTGGAGGTTGAATTGGGTTGTTTTGATGATTTCAATGGATTCCTTGTGCAAATTTATGTGGGAATGATATTTGATATGAATTTGGGAACCATTGGAAGCATTGGTGCAAAATTGAAATGTTGTCCATTGAAAGTCTATTCTGGGCAGTCAGGTTGTGTGAACATTTTGACTAGGCAAATGTGTTGGAAATTGTGCCCTAAGGGCCAATCATTGTACTTTAAACATTATTATTTTAATGAAATTTCTCCATTCTGTTATCATATTATTTGCATGTTAACTGTGATAATTGTATCCTTGGATAATTCATAAAGATTGTCCTAAAATGTCCCTGGTCGGTCATCTATGCTGGAGCAGAGATAAAACAAGACCAGTATGACTTTGATAAGATATAGAGATACAAATCAAAGTCTTAGGCACTTGTAAGAGTACAAGGTGCTAGACCGGCCCACTATGAGAAAGCTACATGGATCAAGTCATAAGCTTTTCTCATGTATAACCACGTCACAATGCCCTTAGACCTGAGGTCATCATGGATTCCTACATGAGAGTTGCTAAGTTTTGAACTAGTCAAAAGTCACTTTTGACCGGGTGATGATAAAGGCTACGATCGGGCTTGGTGGTTTTTCATGTAGAGGAATATGAATGATCAAGATGGAATTTGTCCCTCACATTAGTAGAGAGATATTACTGGGCCCCTCGATGAGTAAGTCTGAGAAATGTATGGCCATACTATGATGAAAGGAGTTTCTGTCTCTGTTATCAGGCTACTCAGGAATCGAGAAAGTAATGGTCAGGAACAAGAGGATAACATTTTCCATGCCTTATCCTTGATCGATATATCGTGTGACAAAAGGGACGTGACATGGTTGTATGACAGGTTGCATCTGTGATAACGATCCTCATATGAATTGGGTAGTCATAATGTCTTGCTGAGGCCGCATGCGATTTTTCGGTTAGTGTAGTTATTGGCCTACTGCCAACTTCATATGGGCCTACAGGGTCGCACACAAAAATGGCCCAACACGAGATAATGTTTGATTTAGGGTGGATGAATTTTATATTTATATATTTATAATATAAAATTCATTAATAATATTATATATATATATATATTCGAAATATATATCTTATATATATATATATTATATTATTATATTTAATAATATTATATAGATATATATATATTCGAAATATATTATATATATATATAAGTAGATATATATTATATGATATTATTATATTGTGTTGGTTTTAAATTTAATTTATTAAGATATATTAAATTTAATAACTAACATGATAGAAATATAGTATCTCAGATTTAATTTATGAAGATAAATTAAATCTAATGGCTCTTTATTTAGATTAAATAAATAGGTTAAATTAAAACTGTTGGACAGATTTAATTTAAACTGAATTTATTTAATTAGCTCATCAAGATAATTAATTTTTAATTAATTTCGAAATTAATGATGATTAATTTTGAAATTTGAAAATAACCCTCATGGGTTATAAACTTGATAGAGCTAATAGACTCAGTGTACATCAGAATTGAGAGCCGCAAGTTAAACCCATGGAGACATTGGAGGCGCTAGCACGCTGTCTCGGTTGGAGAGCATTCGTGTGGATACCGGTAGAGGGGGCGGACCTGACGTGTTGGCTCCTAGAGATCGTGAAAACTCTGAATCATCAAAAAAGGTATGAACCCTTCCAACTTGGTTTAAACGCCGTTGATAGATCCTCGATTAGGATCGGTGAAAATTTTTCAAATTCTTCCGCTGTGCTTACCGATCCTTACAAAATGATGTCATAAAATTATTAAAATTTCTAGTCTTAAAGTTCATATTCCAAACTTCAAAATAGACATATAATTTACGCCATTTCGTTTTGGGAACTGGGAGATATGACTTCCCAAAGTTTGAGGTGGAAAATGGACTCGATTTTGGGGGAGTAATGAAATTTGTGTGATTCTGTATTTTTGTGGTGATTTCCAGTAACAGCCAATATTTTTCCTAGGAAGAGGACTTAAATATATTTCATTGGACTTTGAGATCACTCATTTCGATTTTTTTAGATTTAATTATGATTTTTCAAAGTTGCCTTGGCTGCAGCAGAAAATCTTGGCTGTAGCGCAAAAGTTTCTGTGAGCGTTTTGGCTGCCGCCAAAAACCTTATATGTGTGTTTTGGCTGTAGCCAGAGGATTCTTGGCTGCAGCCAACCCCTATCTTCAGCATTTTGAGATTTTGAAAAGTGCTTTCCAACCTAGTACTTCCCAATTCCTCTAGGTTTTTATTGAGCCTATTATAGTCACTTAAGGAACTTAGGTGGTAACCTATTTTAAGCGTTTGAAAGTGAGAATTGGGAGTAGAGAATTAATCCGCCATCTTGATTTTGGTGTTTAGGATTTGACATTTGCTACCCTCGTGAGCCAACGGTGCCAAAGGACGTCAGGAAAGAACAAGGTAGTGACTCCTCTCTTATACATTGTGTAACTTTGTTGTATGTATGTTTGTCATGCATTGTGAATACATAGAGATTGCATCGAAAGCTGACGCATAGTGTTTGCAACCATAAGTGCTGTCGCATGTGGTGTGAGCCATGAAACATTGTGATGTTGCTGAACATGATCATATATGCTATGTGTTTATGCACTGTGTGAGTGATTTGTTACTACTGAGATTCTTTTGAATATCATTCTTTCCTATGACTAACATTTCAGTCAAGGCAAGTGGCTCTAAGGAGAAGCGGACAACCTGGAGTGGTTAGGGCCTTCAGGGATATTTTGGTTTTGATAGTTAGCTATCAATCTAGGTTTGTGATTACTGTAAATTATTTTTGGGATGTATATAATATTTTGATCATGGTATCTAATCCCCTAGTTGGAAATTATAAACCTGACAATTAGTATATACATGACCTGGAGGTTGTCGGGATTTTTGTCTCACACTCTGATATGTATAAATATGATTTAACTGTATAGGTAATTATATGCGATACATGCAATTGAGACCAGAACAGGGAAAGAATTTTGAAAATTTTGTTAAAAACCCTTCCGCAAGAAGAGATTGGAAATGACTTTTGATGATTATTGGTCTTTATTTCATTTAAAATTCTGAATTTCAAATTTTAATTACATGTTTAAAGGCAGGGGGTTACAGACACAGTCGTATCAGTATTGATATTCTATTCACACTTGCAAATGAACTAGGTAATGATATGGACTTATAAGCTAAAAGAAGAAGGGGTTTTACAATCCAACAGGTGGAGGAGCAAAAGGCTCTAACATCTCTTGGTTAGTTTGGTTCCACCCTTTCACTATCCATAGATCATTTATAGCATAGGAGGCTGAACTAATTACCCAAGAGAGATCAGAAGCTTTATGCTCCTACAATTCACAACATCGACTTTTCCAAATCTACCATATCAAATATGCAACAAGTGCTTTAGCAAAATCATCATCCTTAAGCTGAGTCATGATCATCAAAAACCAATTTACAAAACCATCTATATTCAATTCAGACATAGTTATTTCCAAACGACAAGCATATATATACCAGACTCTTTTAACACATTCACACAAAAGCAATAGATGTTCAGTAGATTCAACAATTCACAACAACAAAAACAAATAGGCATTGGGGCACACATCCTTTTAAATAAAGCTTCCATTATTGAGAATACATTATAAAATATTATAAAACAAATAAAAGGAGAAAAAAATTAAAATTATTTGTGGGCCTAATAAAATTGAGAAAACATTATAAAATATTAGTTTGAGGCATATGTTTTAAAATAATTTGAGAAAAATAGTTAAAGGTTAATTTTTAACCAAAAAATTTAGGAAAATTATTCTATATATGCACTAAAAAAGTTAACTACGGAAAAAATTTATAAATTATAAAAAAGGGTAAAATAGTAAATTCATTATCACATGACCTAAAATAGGTTTGGGGCATCACATAAAATGTTATAGAACTTTGTTGGCTAAAAAGAAAAATGTTATAGAACTTTTTTGGGTAAGGCGATAGGGATCCGACTGCCTTGGGATGACAATCACGATTCACCGGTTTGCAATCTGGATGGCAGCTTCCATGCGGGTCAAAACAATATTGTTGACGATTTGGCTCCCTAGGGGCTTGTTTGGAATGACTAAAGGGAGAATTTTTCTTCCTCCTCTTCTTGTCCCTTCCAAATCCCTCATACCAACTTGGCAATTAGTGAAAACTGTGCGTTTCGCTTTTCTAGGACGCAACACGCAATGAGTGACACGTTTTGGGCCTTATTGCGTGTTGGGCTTTACGGTATTTTGTGGTTTTTAATTTATTATTTCTGTTTTGGCAATTTGATTTTATTATTATTGCTTGTTTCAGTTGTTTTTAGCTTCTCTCGGCCTAAGGATTTGGGCTTACGTAAATCTATTTTGTTTACCCTTTCTGGATTATTTTATTTTTTGATATTGGGCTATCAATTTTATTAGGCAAAATCAATCTTGTAGTTATTGAACTATTAAAGTACCAACTCTTATGACTTGTTTTGAAGTTGGATTTGGTGGACTTAATTCCTGCATTTTTGGCTAGTTTAAAACTCAATTCTTAATCTTTTTATAATTTATAATTTTGTCATTACTCTTAGGGATGAAAATAGGCTAGGCCTTTATTAGGGGCCTACGACCTAACCTACATTAAGTCTAACCTAGCCTATTTAGTAAATTGGCTAGGCCAAGGTTGAGACCCTTTGTCAAGCCTATTTAGTTTAACATCTGATTTTACATGCCACTACTTACTGTACTTGATTGATTTTAAAAAATATATTTTCTTAGATTGGTTTTTCTTATTTTGACTTGCTTAAATAATCGTTGCCACTCGGTGTTCTTTTTCTTACTAAACTATTACATGTGATAATAAATTTTAAACTTTTAAGACATAATATAGGTTTTCAAATATGTTTGAGGGCTTTTAATGAACATGGTGGGATAGGCTTTAAGCCTTTTTTAATATTTATATTTTAAGTAGGCCCTTAAATAGGATTCAGGCCTTGTCAGGCCTTTTGAAAACTCAGGGCCGAGCTTAAAAAAAAAGCCCATATGTAGGTTCAGCCCCAAGCTCAAACTCTAGATCTTTATTGCAGGCCTAGGCCTATTGAGCTAAAATCTAGCTCGGCCTAACTTATTTCCATCCCTACTTATCCTCCGTAAGTCATTATGAACCAGCAATTAAGTCATCTTATTTGTCAAAAATATTAATATTATGCTTACATAGTTGCCATCTCAACTCAAAGTTTTTTTGGAATTCTCTCAAATCGTACTCTCCAACCTTACTGCTTCCAAATCCTCCATTAATATGACCGATTGAATCTTCTTTCTTTCTTGTTATTTGTTAAAGTTCGATCTTTTTCATGTTGAGTTCAAATATTGGCGATGCAAGAGTAATTTAGCCTGTGGGAGCTTCTTACCGTTAACATTATGGGTCAGCTGCATGCTTTGGCTTATTACCATTAGAGCATTTAATACTAATTTGAAATTTTTTAACCACGATTTAACATTTAACATTTAACATTTATATGATTTCTAGTTTGTATGAATTTTTATTCATTAGATATATTTTTATGAAATGTTAAATTTTGACCATTAAAATTTTGATCTAATGGTTGTGGAGAGAAAATGATGAGAGGAGTATAGGAGAGAAGCCAAATCCGAAGAGAAGGGGTTTCAAACCAAGGGCCCATGTGTTTGAGTTTCATGTTTTTCAAGTAAGCCATAAATTAAAATTTAATATGTTAAATATACCCAAAAAAAATTTAGTTTGTTAATGTGATGCTTAATTGAATTGCCGTAACCATTTATGAATGATTATGAGTTAATTGAGTAGTTGCAGCAGCAACAAGAGCAGCAATACATTTTATTGGATTAGTCAATAAGAACAACTTATTATTATGAAATTCAATGGTGAATTTTGAGTTAAGGTGTAAAAATATTCATGAAGTTATACCAAATATGCATCTAACATCATAAAGGCCCGTTTAGTTCAGTCCTATTGCACTTTGCAATGCAATTCAATGTGACACCTCAGCGAAGTCTATTTTAGCCTTAACATAATCATTGCAAAAACAATTGCTAAGAGTTATTATGCTGGCTCATCATGTTGTGATACCTTAGCGAGGATTGTCTGATGGCGGTGGTTGTAGTGGTGGAGGTAATAATAATGGTGGTGTGGTGGCTGCGCACTACTACAGGTTGAAGATATACTATCCCTATAGATGTCCCTTTTTTCAAAAGGAATGTTAAAACATAGAGGCAATGACATTTTTATAAATAAAGTGGTGAAATCACAACATTAGGAGTCCCAAATTTGAATTGGGATGCCTAAAGTAGAGTTTAAAATTTGGGGCACTTAAAGATTCCCACTAGCGCCAAAAAAGTAAATTAAAAAAATTTTCCTTACTTTAGACATCCTAAATCCCATTTGGGATGCTTAAAGTATTGACTTTAGGCGTCCCAAAAAAATTTAGGCATCCTCCATGTCAGAATTTCTGATATGCGTGATTTTTTTCCCTTTTCTTCATTCCCATATTAGAAACCCACTCCTTCTTTTCCATCTTTCTTATCCCCCATAACTTCTCTTCCCTTTTTTCTTCATTCCCTTTTCTTTCATTCCCGTGACTTCTCTTCCTCCTAGGTAAGCTTTCATTATTCCCTTTTCTTCATTACACTTCGTCTTCCTCGATCTTTTTCCTCTCTTCCTTTTCTTCATTCCCTTTTCTTCCACCTCCTTACATTCTCACATCACTTTCTTTGCTCACACTGTAACCCCCTGCCTTTAAACACGTAACTATAATTCGATAACACATAAATAAGATGGTTTAGAGACCGTTGCATAATTTAAACTCTGTTCAACTTTCTACTTTACCGTAGGGTTTTTCACAAAATCCTTCAAAACTTTTTCCCATCCTAGTCTCAATTTCGAATATTCGAATATAATTACTTGTGCAGTTAATTCACATTCATACATATCAGAGTATATAACAAAAATCCCAGCAACCCCCGGGTTCCATTCATTCACTAAAGGGTTATAATTCTCATTCAGGGGATTACACAACTGTATCCAACTAATATTTACAACCCAAAAATAATTTACAGAAACCCTGCCCAAAATGAGTAACCAACATATCTAAAACAAACGTCCCTACAGGGTTCAAACCGCTTCTAGTCGTCCGCTTCTCCTTGGAGCTACTTGCCCTGTCTGAAATGTCAGTCATCGGAAAGAATGAGATTCAAGAGAATCCTAATAGTAACAATCATTCATACCACACATAATCACATAGCATGAAAGCAAATCATTACGCAGGAACAGCATCATAAATTACACTCCACCCTCATCCCCTTTTACCGCCGGGAAGGCACACCGTCCAAATCCGAACCGTTGTTAGCCACTCAGGGACTGTTGGTATGGCAGTGCATATGAATAGCTTTACGGCTCACATAATCACAATAACACACCCTAACCTCAGTCCCTTTTACCGTCGGGAAGGCTCACAGCTCTTACCTAAACCGTTGTTAGCGACTCAGGGACTATTGGTATAGCAATGCTTACACAATTCCACATATCTTGTAGCATACGAAATCATCACATTACAATGATATAGCACACATACAATGTATCATATAAGGTATAAAGAAAAAGTCACTACCTTGTTCTTTCCTAACGTCTTTTGGCACAGTGGGCTCACGGGTACAATAAATGTCAAAGCCTATAAACAAAATCAAGAATGGTGGATTAATTTCCTACCCCCAATTCTTACTTTCAAACACTTAAAATAGGTTCCATATGAGTCCCTTAAATGGTTATAACAAGCTCAAAGAGAACCTAAAAGGATTGGAAAGTACTAGGTTGGAAATTACTTTGCAAAATCACAAAATGCTGAAAATAGGGTTGTGGCTCCAGCCAGGAATTCTCTGGCTGCGGCCAAAACGTGCACAGAAAGTTTTGCGCTGCAGCCAAGAATTATTGCTGCAGCCAAGAAAACTTCAAAAAATCATAACTAATTCTATAAAAATTGAAATGAGGTGATCCTAAAGCCAAATGAAAGCTCTTTAAGTCCTCGTTATAGGAAAAATATGGACCATTACCAGAAATCACCACAAAATTACAGAGTTACACGAAATGCACCACTACTCCAAAACAGATTCCAGTTTTAATCCCAAACTTTGGACACTCATTACTCTTAGCTCAAAAAACGAAATGACACAACATTTATGTCCATTTTGAAGCTTCGAATGTGAAATTTAAGACTGGAAAGTTTCAGAATTTTTAGACACCATTTGCCTATTCAAAACATCCAGACAACCTGAATGCCCTAAATAGACTTTCAATGGACAACACTTCAATTTTGCACCAATGCTTCAAATGGTTCCAAAATACATACCAAATACCATCCCCACATAAATTTGCACAAGGAATCCATTGGAATCATCAAAACAACCCAATTCAAACTCCATTGACATGTTACACATTGACCACCACATGTCTTACCAAGAACTCAATCAAACCACCATATTGCAAACCAATCCAAACCAACATTCCAAATCAATTTCAAATGCTCCAAGACACACTATGACACCAATTTCACACATTTTGAAATTAAGCCAAAATCAGAGCAAAAATCCAAAATCCTCAAAGCTAAACCAATGACCACAATAAATATGTCAAAAGGTTCCAAATTCTTACCTCTTCCTCTTTCCAAGACTAGTTTCTTGATTTCTCTTCTTTCAAATTTCTTCAAGTGTGCAATCACTTTCTTTCAAAATTCTAAAACCATCAAGATAAAGCTCTCATCAACTTGATCAAAGTTAAAGAAGAGCATTTTGTTAGATCAAGCATTTCACCCAAGAGGGGGGTGAATTGGGTGATACTAAAAATTTCGTTGCAAATATGAAAACTCGACGGTAAATATAATGCAGTAAAGAGTAAGGAGAAATATCACCGAAGTGTACATTAGGAGTTATACTGGTTCGGCCATAACCACTTTGACCTACGTCCAGTCCTCAGAATATCTCTAAGAGTTTCACTATAACTTCCAAGATTCAGTGGGTTCTTGGAACCTCAGTACAAGAAAGTTCCTTCGCCTGGACACTCACTCCCCCTTACAAGTTGCAATCCAATCTAAACTCAAGGTTCCACAACCTTAAGTTACCACAATAACAAATATTGAGTTTGAATGAGATATCTCTCTCACAAAGTGAATAAGAATCACGGAAGTACAAAATTATAAATATGAGTAAAAATAGAGTAGTGAACTTGATAATGTGTTCGTGTGTGTGTTCTTGTTATTTTCTCAGTTTGGATGCTCCCATATATATAGATGTGTTGGTAGTGACCGTTGGAACATTTTCTTCTCGCCCATTAGAGTGTGCGTAGCCACTGTTGACTTTTCCAATATTTGAAAAATATCCGTTTGCGGTAGGTGGCGGTAGGTAGCATTTGAACGTTGTATTTGACTTTCCTTATTTGGTAAGATCTCTTCATTGTTTATTTGCAAATATGCTAAGAATACTAATACAATGAAGGGTTAATCATATAGGAAACAAATCAATGAATGTTGGAATGATTTCTCAATTTCTGGACTTGCAAACTTGAGTAGTGACTCGAGTATTCATTAAGTTTACTTGAGTACTTACTCAAGTATCATCGTGAGAGTATTGATAAACAACAAGTTTAATAAACGAATGTTACATTACTCGGGTAGTGTATGGAGTAAACAAATTTTCAAACCTTGGAAATACCTGTTTACTCGGGTACTTACTCGTGTATGGCACACTTTACTTCATAGGTTACTCTAGTAGCAACTCGAGTAATCTCTCAAATGAACTTTAGGTTACTCGATGCTTCACTCCAACAATGTTGGCAGGATTACAAGGCCGAGAGCATTTCAAGTTTGCTTACCTGGTTACTCGAGTAAACATCAAATTTCTGTATAACTTACTTGGGTAGTAACTTGAAGTTCTCTTCTAAATAACTCTGCATACTCGAGTAGTAACTTGAGTGAAGTGTGATAAAAGCATATCAAGTTAATCGAGTATTACCTTCAAGTTTTGCTTACCACAGAAGGTTACTCAAGTAGCTCCTCGAGTAACATTGGCAGGATTGAAAATGTGGAGAGCAACATATTTCTTGAAGCAGGGGACTTGAGTACTGACTCGAGTAAAGTTGGCAGGCCGAGAGTAACTGAAAGTCTTTTACATGGTTACTAAAGTAACGTTGGCAAGCCGATAGCAACTCCAAGTGATTTACCTGGTTACTCGAGTAGCTACTTGAGTAACGTTGGCAGGCCGAGAACAACTGGTAATCATATACCTTATTACTCGAGTAACGTTGGCAAGTTACTTGAAGGTGACTCTGGTTACTTCAAGTTTCTGTCTCATTACTCGAGTACTTACTCGAGTAACCCTTTAGAAACTTTGCCAGTGATGAAGTTTCTCAGCTTTTTCTCTTGGCCTTTCTTCATTACTCTAGTGCCTACTTCAAGTGATGATTTGCCCTGTTATTACTTTGTTCAAACTTATTTGTTTATCAAATATTTTTCATACCATCCTTTGTTATCATCAAAACATGAGAGATCTAACATTCTCCCCCTTTTTTATGATGAAAAAACTTAGTGATTTTGAACAAAGTTTTTGAAATTAAGTTCTCAAATAAACTCTTTTTGAAATAACTTGATAAGTGTCAATTCAAAGTATTTTGGAAAAAATGTTGAAGACATATTCTCCTTGCATACATAATAAAATCATTAGTCCCACAATGTATTATAACTTAGATGGACTTGAATTGAGAGAAACACTTAAAGTTAAAGAAATTTTCATAAACTTGCATTGAACTTAAAATAGTATTACACATATGAAAAGCTCTCTAAATCCCATGTACACCCATATACCAAAATGAAAGAAAACTTAAAAGAGACTCAGAAACTCCACAAAATCACACTCAAGCTCTTCTCCCCCTTTTTGTCTTCATCAATCAAGTGGAGGACTAGAAGGCTTGACCATAGAAATAGGTTTCACAAGAAGAACCAAAGGACCATCTGAACGAAAAGAATCAAAAGATGAGGAGCTGAAAGATTCTGGTTCAGGAAGATTGATTGGAGGGATATGAATGTCATCTCTTGGAGGAATAGGAGGGGGATGATAGACAATTATAGTGGTGATCTCAACCTTTTTTGTGGCCTTTACAGAATGATGATCAGAGGATGAGGGAGAGATTTCCTCTGTATGAGTAAGAGATAGAATAGGAGTAGGAGTGGGTTGGGGCTGAGCTCTGGGAGGTGAATCCTCAATGATAATATGAATAGTCTCATTAGTTTCAGGATTGTCCTTTAAGCAAAGGATATCTCTGGGTCTTGGTTCAAGTGGACTAGAGACTGGAGGTTCAGGGATAGTTGGTTCAACCTCAGTATGATGAAGATCAGATGGGATGTTCTCTGGAGGTGGTATATTCTCTGGAGGTGAGAATGCCTTAGGTACAGATGATGGACTAGCAGAAGGTCCAGGACCTATAGAGTCCAATCTTGCTAGGATTAACTTCAAAGTCTCACCCTGGGCACGTTGCTAAGCTAACAACTCCTCGTGCCTTTTGTCCATCCTCTCAACTAACTCAACTATCTTATCATTCATGTGAGTTACCAACTCAGCGTTGGTGTTGGCGATGTCTACATGAAATCCCTTGAGCATATTTTCTATGAAGTGTTGAAGTATGGCATTGTGGAAAGAGGGTGAAGAGGTAGTGGCAGCTGGAGCAGAGGACTGAGTGTCATCCATTTTACTTGTCTCAGTTTCAGTCTTTTTCTTCTTCTTAGAACCAAACTCCAGAAGACCCTTAAGAGGAATTTCAATATTTAGCTTCCCAATTTGATTTCTTCCAACTGGAGTAACTCTCTCAATGTGCTCTTTACTCTCCAAGTACCATATCTTATTCTTCTTCAGTATGAGTGAAACAATCTACGGATATGGCATAGGAGTAGTGGCCTTACTATCTATTATGTACCTCTTCATTTCATAAAATATGTATTGCCCCAAATCTTTTTGTTCCTTCAGGAGTAAAGAAGCAAACCATCTATAGTCCCGATCAGAAAAATGGGTATAGTTATTGGCCTTGTTCATAAGGATTCTAGAGTATATATACCATAGAACCCTGTGATGATCACACATGTCACTAGGTTTGAAGTTTAGAGGACCCACAAGCTCACCAGGTCTAAGAACAGAGAAAATTTAGTTTGGTTCAAGTTTGGAGTAGATGTCATCTGGAGAGTTTTCTATTCCCAACCAAACATTGAGCCTAGAAGGTGAGATAAGTATTTTCTGGCCTCTAACAGTAGTAGTCATCTCTTCCTCTACAGAAGTTCTATTGGGTTCATCTAGGATTTCAAGATTGCAATAAAAGTGAGTAACTACTTTTGTTCAAAAGGGAAGCCTGATTGATAACCAAGGCATGAAAGGTTTAAGAAAGGGACTTAGATTATACTTCAATACCTCCTGAAGTACTTTGAGATCCACACAGTGAGTCTTGCAAACTTTTCTCCTTGAAAATTGTGTGAGGTACTTCTGTGAATCTTCCAACTTGTTGATGTTGAACCCCTTTGGAGGTTTAGTGATCTCCACTTCTGGCAATTCTGACTTCTTGGATGATTTCCCCTTTTCAAGTTGATCAAGAATGCCAGCCATTGCTTTAGCCACATTCACATCATATTTGGGCTTTTTGGAAGGATTTGGTGTGAAAGATGGAGTGGAAGAATCATAAAGTGGAGGAGAAGGAGACTTGGCACTTTTGCCTCTCCCAGTATAAGTGCTCTTCTTTGATTGAGCCCTTGTGACCACTGGCTCTTTAATCACAACACCTTTCTTCTTTGGTTTCGGTTGAGGTTTGGGTTGGATTTTGACTTTTGATCTAGGTGTAAGTTTTCATCTCTTTCTGGGAGGAGAAGAAAGAGGGTCAGAGAGTTGTGGGGATCCAAAAGAATTTGTAGGAGTAAGATTTTTGGTTCTAACCATTTTGAATCAAAGAAAACTTGAAGTTTCAGAAAAACAGAGGGATAAGTCACGATATAGGACAAGGAGAATCTGAACAAAGTAGAAGGTTTTAGAGTTAAAAATTGATGGGTTTTGACGAAAATCAGGTAAGGAAGAGATTGTGAAAACTTTTTCAGAGAGGACTGGGTGATTTACTCGAGGAGATTTTATGGAAATGACCAAGTTTGCGATAGATAAAGACCTAAAACCCGACGTTACTCGAGTGATCATATAGAAAATTTCTAAAATAATTCATTTAAATTGCGTACCTGGCATGAATAATATTGTAATTATCCATGTATGTTCCCTCGATCATTTGATACCCGTTTAAGAACAGATTTGAGTTGATTTTCACCGAGTTTGTGATCTGCACCTGCAGTTACTCGAGCCCTTACTCGAGTAAGCTTCAAGTTTACTCAAGGCTTCCCTCGGGTAACCTGTCTTTTCTACTTTTGACTGTTCATTTCTAACCAAATGAACTGTTTGATTTAAATTCTAGGTAACTTGATACATTACTTCCAGTTTTGGAAGACCATTACTCGAGTGGTTACTTGAGTAAAGTGCTCTTTTACTTCAAGTTGTTCCTTGGGTAATGCTTCACTGTTAGTCATTACTTGAAGTTGATACTCTAGTAATGGTGTCCTCTGATAACCTCTATTTTTATTTCTCAAAACAGAGTTTCAATCTTCCTGCAAAACAAGTTTCTACATACTTCGATGCTTAAATTAGTAATCATCAAAACATTATCAAATATCTTTATCTAACATTATGAGAAACTGAAATAACTTACAATTCATTGGGATTTACCATTCCCAATTCTCTTCTAATGTATAGAAATTGGTCTTTTGCAAGAGGTTTGGTGAAGATGTCAGCTAGTTGCAGATGAGTAGGAATGAATATCACTTTCACATCTTTCTTTTGGACATGATCTCTGATGAAGTGATGTCTGACATCGATATGCTTGGTTCTAGAATGTTGAACTGGATTCTTTGCTAAGCTTATTATACTGGTATTGTCACAATAGATTGGTATTTCTTTGAGATAAATACCAAGATCTTGTAGTTGTTGTTTTAACCATATCACTTGTGCACAAAAACTTGAGACTGCAACATATTTGGCTTCCGTTGATGAAAAAGACACTGTATTTTGTTTCTTGCTGAACCATGATACGAGAGATCCTCCAAGAAATTGACCTTGTCCGCTGGTGCTCTTTCTGTCTGTCTTGTATCCTCCATGATCAGAATATGAATATGCAACCAGATATTCACTTCTTCCTTTGGGATACCACAGACCCAATTCTGGTGTGTCACCAAGGTATCTAAAGATTCGTTTGATAGTTTCGGCATGTGATTCCTTTGGTGCTGATTGATATCTTGCACATATGTCAATACTGAATTGGATGTCCAGTCTGCTTGCCGTGAGATAGAGTAATGATCCAATCATTCCTCTGTATTTTGTGATGTTGTAGTCTTTTCCTTTGACATCAGCAACAAGCAACGTAGTTGAGCTCATAGGTGTGTCCGTTCCATTTGCTTCATCCATTCCATACTTCTTTAATAACTCTCTCAAGTATTTTGTTTGAGATATGAAGATTCCATTCTTTCTTTGTTTGATTTGCAAACCGAGAAAGAAATTTAATTTTCCCATCATTGACATCTTAAACTCTCCCTGCATTATCTTAGAAAATTCCTTACATAGAGATTCATTAGTAGCACCAAAAACAATATCATCAATATATATTTGAGCAATTAAAATATCATCAAGTTTTCGTTTTATAAAAAGTGTTGTGTCAACTTTTCCCCGTACAAAACCTTGATCAATAAGAAATTTACTGAGCCTTTCGTACCAAGCTCTAGGAGCTTGTTTTAAACCATATAAAGCCTTTTTGAGCTTGAAAACATGGTCAGGTTTGGTTATATCTTCAAAACCTGGAGGTTGCTCTACATATACTTCTTCCATAATGTAGCCATTTAGAAATGCACTATTTACATCCATTTGATAGAGTTTGAATCCTTTGATGCATGCAAAGGCTAAGAGTACGCGTATAGCGTCCAATCTAGCTACTGGAGCATATATTTCCTCATAATCAATCCCTTCTTCCTGATTATAGCCTTTGGCCACCAATCTTGCCTTGTTTCTGACAATAATTACGGATTCATCGAGTTTGTTCTTGAATACCCATTTAGTACCAATGATCGGATGATCCTTGGGTCGGGGTACCAAATCCCAAACTTGATTTCTTTCAAATTGATTTAGTTCTTCTTGCATTGCTATAACCCAATCATTGTCTGATAGGGCTTCATCAATGTTAGAAGGTTCAATCTCAGAAATGAATGTAGAAAAACTCACTTCATTGAAAATTCTATTTCTAGTTTTGATCCCTTCATTCACATCTCCTATGACTTGATCTAAGGGATGACTTTTATTGTATTTCCAGGCTCTAGGTTATCCTAGTGAATGCTCTTCTTCCTTGGTTTCATCAACTTTTGGAATAAGAGATTTAGACATAGATTGACCATTTTCTTGATTTAAAACAACTTCCTGTTCTTCTTCAATTATTTTGTCAGAGGATTCAAATTCATTAAATACATTATGAATTGATTCTTCAACAACACATGTTCTTTTATTGAAAACTCTATATGCTTTACTTCGGTTAGAATATCCTAGGAAAATTCTTTCTCAGTTTTAGAATCAAATTTTTCTAAGAAATCTTTACCATTATTATGAATGGAACACTTACAACTGAAGATGTGTAGATGAGCAATGTTTGGCTTTCTTCCTTTGTACAGCTCGTATGGTGTCTTTCCAAGTTTTGTTCTGATATACACTAGTACAAAAAAGGTGTTTTAGACCGGCCCATTTAGACCGGTTGTTGTGGATGTAGGTCTAAAAGAAATGCGCGGTGGCATTTTCGTTATTATAAACAAGTTGGAAGACCGGTTATTCTAATAACTGGTCTAAAAATGATTATTTATACCGGTTCTATTCTAACCGGTCTAAAAAAATTAGGGATTTTATTTTTTAGACCGATTACTAAGAGAACCGGTCTAAAATATATATTTTTAGACCGGTTAAGAGGATAACTGGTCTAAAAAAAGGTTTTTAAGACTGGTTGCCTAACAACCGGTCTTAAAAGTCCATTTTTAAGACCGGTTATTCTCTTAACCGGTCTAAAAAATGTTCCCAATTTACTTTCGACTTGTGCCTCATCAGCTCACACTCCCGCCTTTTCCAATCTGAAATCAATCCCTTCCATTCTGAATCACCAAAGCAAGTTTGTTCCCAATCTTTTCTCTCCTCAGCGCGAGTCCCCGTCCCTTACCTTATCCCATTCTAAATCGAGTTGGTCATCGCTCTTCGGCCGCTGTACTGTCGTGGGTGCTCGTGGGTACTGTCGAGGAACATACCTCATACATTGCTTCAGCTGCTAGTAGGTGATGTCGTCCCTGCTTATTAGCTGCATTTCTGGGACATCTTCGTCTTCAATTTCTTTTTTGAGGTATGTTCCTCCTCTGTTGGACTTTCTTTTTTCATCTATCTTGAATTGTCTAACTCAAGAGGTTAATTCAGCTACATTTTATTTGTTATGCTTTCAAATGTCATCAAGGTAGAAGTTGGCCCATCTTATTATGATATAAAATTAATTTAATTTAGCTATTGACATCATCAAATCAAGTTCCAAGTTATTTATAGAGATAAAAATGCATTGGCGACTTGTTCGCAAAACGAGCACTAGATGAAGCTTGTCTTTAAATCTTTAACTAGAACTTATTGAGGGAGCTCTTAGCTTCGACTAGTATTCCCTAGTAATATATAAGAAAATAATTATCGGGAGTCTCATGTTTGTGTTTTCCAAAAAAAGAAATTGATAAAATTAAATTCTAAACCTCTCCATTAAAATCAACATATTGTTCCAACTAGACCACCTATGTTCTGAACCCCAACATACATCACATTAGAATCTTGATGTCACTCAATTCAAACAGTACATTTGCAATTATACTAGTAAAATTCATTTTTTGAATTTATAGAGTCGCATCAGTCATTTCTCATAAAGAAAAGGATTAACCTATAAATAGCTAGTGTTTCAGAATATTCAAATACTCATGTCAGGCATAAGGCTACCCCACTATTGACAAGGATGAGAAAACATGTTAATGCTTGATGGACTTTGTGCACGTATATATGACAGACAGAATTTCCTTAGTTAATGTATACACACACAATTATATTCCATAAAAAGATCTTCTCTAAATATTACTGCATTAGAATACTGACCAACTTAATAGTTCTACTTCGATTTCATGACTTTTGGTACCCAAAATTTGGCACACACCAGAATGGATTGAAACTTGTATAACTATTATGTAAGTAACACGGAACTTTTTCATCAAATATCTATTGAATATCAAGATTTTTATCTTTTGGATAAGGACATCATAAAGAGAATCCTCTCTCCAAGACTAGCTTTTATATTCGAGTTTTTTATTTTTCTTGCATTTTTATGATAATAAAAATCATAACCATTAAAAGAAAGTTGAAATACGAAAAACAAATAATGAAAGCAAGGAATAAGAAAAGCAAAGTAAGCTATAGGAAACAAAAGAAGTGACAAATATTCCATGAGAATAGAATTAGAGAGAATGAATGAGAGTGCAAGTGGCAAATGGCAATATTCCTTAGCTTTCATTTTCCTATTTACACTTGTCCCTTGCGACATTTCCCTAATAGTAAAATGATTTTTCGCAATGATATATATATATTTATTGATGGATGGAAGTATACATATGCAAATATGTGTGTGTATGTGTATTGATTGATAAAAGTCTTGTTGTAGATCATGAGCAGGGCTTAGGCTTTCCATTATTTCTGTTTGAGGAATGAATTCTTCATTCTTTTATGATGAATAAAATATAGGAACATAAATAATTGGGAAGGATAGGAATATATCATATATATAGGTAATGATCCGGGTGCTATATTAATCATTATTGGTTTTTTGGCCATTCACATTCAATATGCATGAATGGGGTTGAGATCTAACTTCTTTAACACCATTCATATAAATTTATGGCCAAAATGTTTCTTATATTTCAAATAAGTAAAAAAGTCAACACTCCTGTTTATGCTTGAAGAAAATAGATGACCCATTCTCATCATACTCCTACCATTTCCAGGGGAAAAAGTAGAAAACAAAAAAAAGGTGTTGGAATATATGGATCGTAGTTGGATACAAGCTAAATGGACGAGTGTTGAATATAATGTTAGGGTGAGGGGTTTTTTAGACTTTGCAAAAAGAAATGCCGATGATGATAGTGGGATGTTTTATTGCCCTTGTGTAAAATGTTTGAATGAGAAGCGATTAAGTGCTGCAGATATATATACACATTTAATTTGTGAAGGGTTTTATAAGACGTATGTAGTATGGGTATGGCATAGTGAACAATTAGAAATGCCAAGTGCATCTCAATAGGGGAAAGTGACTTGTGATGATAATAACACGGATATGGATGATCGGATAGAGGATATTATTCGTGATGTAGGAGAAGAGGCTTTTGAACAATCACATGCATATGATAATATGTGTAGTGATGCTGAGAAGCCGCTGAACCCAGTGTGTAAAAAATACCAATCACTGAATGCTGTATTCAAATTGGTAAGCTTGAAAGCACGGCATGGATAGAGTGACAAGAGTTTTTTAGGAACGCTTGAGGCCTTTAAAGATATGCTTCCTGATGATAATGTGTTGCCTTGTCGATACTATGATGCTAAGAAAATACTGTGTCCACTAGGGATGAAGTATAAAATGGTCCATGCTTGCCCTAATGATTGCATATTGTATAGAAAAGATCATGAAGAGAAGGAGTAATGTCCGATATGTGAAACTCCGAGGTATAAATCAAATAAGGGCCCTGTAAAAGTGTTGTGGTATCTTCCAATCATTCCAAGGTTCAAGCGCCTGTTTACTAATGAAATTGATACCAAAAATTTGAGATGGCATGCAGATGAGCGGATTTCTGATGGAAAGCTTCGACATCCAGCTGATTCTTATCAATGGCAGAAAATCGATCAATTATTTCCTACCTTCGGTGAAGAACCTAGGAATCTTAGGCTTGGGCTTAGCACAGATGGTATGAATCCTTATGGTAGCCTAAACAGTATACATAGTTCATGGCCTGTTCTGTTGGTAATTTACAACTTATCTCATTTGTTATGTATGAAACGAAAGTACATTATGTTGTTTATGTTGATTTTGGGACCAAAGCAACCCGGAAATGACATAGATGTTTATCTAGAACCCTTGATCGAAGACTTGAAAGAGTTGTGGGATAAAGGTGTCGATGTTTTTTATGCGAACAAGAAGGAGACTTTTAATATGCGAGCAATGATCTTTTGTACTATAAATGACTTCCCTGCATATGGGAACTTGTCAGGATATAGCATTAAAGGCCACAAAGCTTGTCCGATATGTGAAGAAGGCACATGCTACAATCAACTTCAACATGGAAGAAAGATGGTTTACCTTGGCCATAGGCGATTTCTAAGACGAAGCCACCCTTATCGTAGATTAAGCAAAAGCTTTTTTCGGTGGCCAAGAGTTTGAAGATGCTCCAGAGGCATTGACTGGGGAAAAAATTTATGAAAAGGTGAAAAATATCAATACTATGTTTGGTAAGTCATCAAAGAGTAGAAATGAGAAAAATATATGGAAAAAAAGGTCAGTCTTCTTCGATCTTCCATATTGGTGCAATCTTGACGTCAGACACTGTATTGATTTCATGCATGTAGAGAAGAACGTATGTGATAGTATTGTTGGGACACTGCTCAACATTCAAGGAAGTTCTAAGGATGGCGTGAAGGCAAGATTAGACTTGCAAGAAATGGGAATACGAGAAGATTTACATCCAAGGCCATACGGTAATAGAACTTTTTGTCCTCCAGCTGCTCATACTTTGTCTAAGGTTGAGAAAAGAAGCTTTTGTGAGTGTTTACATGGCACTAAAGTTCCCTCAGGGTATTGTTCAAATTTTAAAAAGCTTGTATCGATGAAAGACTTGAAGTTAATAGGGCTAAAGTCTTATGATTGTCATGTCTTAATGCAACAACTACTCCCAGTAGCTATTCGAGGCATTGCCGAATATGATCTTCAACACATATTGACTAGACTTTGTTTATTCTTCAATGCCATTTGTTGTAAAGTCATTGACATGGAAAGATTAGAGGAATTGGAAAATGAAGGATATATGATCTTATGCCAGCTTGAGAAGCTTTTTCTTCCTTCCTTTTTTGATATCATGGTACACTTGATTGTTCATCTAGTGAGAGAGATAAAGTTGTGTGGCCCTATCTATTTCTGGTGGATGTACCCATTCGAAAGAACTATGAAAATACTAAAAGGGTATGTGAAGAACCCTAACTGGCCTGAAGCATCTATTATTCAAAAATATGTTTCTGAAGAAGCTATGGAATTTTGTCAACATTATTTGTCAAATGTACGACATATTGGCCTTCCTAAATGTCATGATCAAGAAGGGGGTAGACGTGGGGCAATAGTAAAAAGCATAGATGCTGATGAATTGCAACAAGTCCACTTGTACATCTTGAACAATGTTGATGAAGTTCAATATTACATGAATGCCCATAAAGAAATTGTACGGAAACAAAATAGTCAAATGAGCGAACAAAGGTTAATCAGGGAGCATAATAGAACTTTCGCACATTGGTTCAAACAAAAGGTTGACGGAGAAGAATGTGTTTCTGATACAATAAATTGGTTAGCACGTGGTCCTGAAGTTGATGTCATAAGTTGGACTTCATTTGTGATCAATGGTTATACCTTTTACACGAAGTCCCTAGATGATAAGAGCACCGTCCAGAACAGTGGTGTTGTATTAGTGGTTGAATCTATGCACTTTTCTAGTTCTAAAGATAAGAACCCTACATTGGCTGCCATACCTTATTATGGGGTGATTGAAGAGATTTGGGTGGTTGACTATGTTAAAATTAGATTTTCCATTTTCAAATGCAAGTGGGTTGATGTCAATAATGGTGTGAAGATCGATAGGTTAGGATTTACATTAGTAGATCTGAATAGTAGAAGTTTTGGAGATGAACCTTTCATTATGGCAGATCAGGCACAACAAGTGTTCTATATCACTGATCAAGCAAATAAAATGTGGTCTGTAGCTCTCCAAAGAAAAAGGGTTGTTGATATTGACGAGAAAAGTCACTCAAATTATGATCTTCTTGAGACTCCTTCTTTTTCCAGGGGTCTACCAGAACTAAACGAAGAAGATGAAGCAGATAATGCGCACGGCACAAGAAATGATCATCACGAGGGAATATGAGAGGATATCTCTTTATGATACTGCTTTGACCTTAACTAACTAAAGTAATTATGATTATGATTTATATCCAAAGAATATGTTTAGTTATTTTATCGATATAGTCTTCACATGTCATAGCTTAAGATTTATCTTTCTTTGTTGTCGTTACAGGAAAATAACTAATCCCCAGCATCCTAGTACAGAGGATCAGCCACCTCCTACACCTCTGAGTCAGCCACCTAGTGCTCAGGAGAGTCAGCCACCTAGTGCTCAGGAGAGTCAGCCAGCTAGTGTTAACCAGGGCGAGCCTAGCAATGCTCCGAGCCAGGGTCATAGTGAGCACAGTAGCCAGTCTATACGGAGGGGTAGACGTGGCACACAATTGATAGATGTTTCCCTCAGTTGTAGTGTAGGCCAAAAGATACCGATTGAGTTTGATAGACATTGGAAACCAATCGGGTCTAATGCACAACGATATAGGAGTTTCGTCGGCCTCCTTGCACGTAACAAGCTGAGCATGAAACCCGTTTTTGCCTGGTGTCCTAGTGTTTTTGCCTTCAAATGAAGCATAGAAGAAGCAAGCACATGAAACCCGTTTTTCTGACAAAGAGAAGATAGAATAACCTTAGGCTCCTGAAATTCTTCATAGAATGATACCTCAAATCTTTAATATTTGGCATGTTTGTTTGTGGGACTTGCATCTTCCATTTCCATTCTCTCAGATTGTGTGTTCACATAATCCCCCCCACTTTCATTCTGCATGTATTTGGCTCCGATTTGTATGTTTTATTTTATTTTTGTGATTGCTTGGTTTCATTTATTTGAAGCAATTTTTGTTATATGATCTTGTCTTCTATAATGTGAAAATGTTTGTTTCTTCTCACGGACTGTTTCATTCCTTATGTATTATGTCTCTCTCTCTCACCCTCTGTTCCACAAAATTACATTCTGTGTGCATCACAATGCTTCAATAGTTGTATTGATGATATAAGCGATTTCTTTCCTTTACAAAGCATTCATTTCCAAATATTATTTTCTAGCAGGGAGAAATTAACATGTTCTAATTTTGATGAGTAATGAAGTGAGTGAATTGGTGATATATGCAGGGATTATGGATTCTTCATATTCCTCAAAGGGAAAGAAGAAGGGCTTGGCAGATCAAGCAGGTTATGCAATGCAATATGGTTCTGATGACAATAACAATGGACCAAAGGGCATGTTCATTTCTTTGCATGTTCATTTCCCAGAAACTTCATGTTTGGTGTAGGCAACCAAAGGGACACTGGGGACTAGGGAAGGTACAATCAACTTCAAAAGAAGAAGCTTTTGTTTTACTGCTGTCATTTGGTCATCCTTACTGTCTAATTGCAAATGAATCATCAATGTATGACTGTACTGGCTTGTATGAACATTAATTTGTTGCTACTATAGACTGGTGCTTTTGAATTTTGAAATTGAAATCAGTGATTGTTATGTACTGCTGTTTAAAATTGGAGCATTGTGTGCGTGTACATATAATAAAAGGGATGTTTTAAAAAAAATGAAGCTTTAAGACCCGTTGTAGTCACAACCGGTCTTAAAAGGTACTTTAAGACCGGTTGTTCCCACAACCGGTCTTAAATGTGGATTTTTAAGACCGGTTGTGGGCACAACCGGTCTTAAAAGTGTGACTTTTAAGACCGGTTATAACAACCGGTCTAAAAAATAACAGACTTTTTAGACCTGCTGTATCAAGACCTAATATAGAACCGGTCTAAAAAGTCATTTTTAACCGGTCTAAAAAGTCATTTTTCTACTAGTGATAGGCTCTATTAGAAATATAGCATGATGTACTCATAGCATCAGCCCAGAAAACTTGAGACACGTTCTTTTCATTTAACATTGCTCTAGCCATTTCAGTGAGCACCCTATTCTTATGTTCCACGACTCCATTTTGTTGAGGTGTCCTTGGAGCAGAGAAATTGTGATCAATGCCATTAATATCACAATATTCTTCAAAGGCTTGATTTTCAAATTCTCCACCATGATCGATCCTAATACCTGCAATGGACATACCTTTCTCATTTTGCACTTTCTTGGCAAAAACAATAAATTCTTCAAAGGTTTCATCTTTTGATGATAGAAAAATAACCCATGTAAATTTGGAGAAGTCATCAACAATGACCAATGAATATAAGTTGCCACCAAGACTCTTTATTCTTGCTGGACAACCTAAATCCATATGCAATAATTGTAGTAGTCTATTTGTTGAAATCTCATTTTTTAACTTGAAAGATGATTTAGTTTGTTTACCCTTTTGACATGCGTCACAAATCAAATCATTTTTGAAAGTTACTTTGGGTAATCCAAGAACTAAATCCTTTTTGAGTAGTTTGCCCAATTGATGCTTATTGACATAGCCAACTTTCATCGGCACTACTCAGAAAATAGTTTTCAGATTCATTTATACTAATATCTAGAGTATAACAATTACCTTCCCTTTTTGCTCTGAGCTTAGCCTTGATATTCTTCTTATCAAGTAGTAAGTCATTTTTGTTGATAATTAGACATTCCTCTGAGTCAAATATTACACAGCTTTTTTTGTCTACACTTTGACTCACACTCAGCAAATTGTGGCACAATCCTTCGACATAGTATACGTCTTTGACTTGTATACCTTTATCATATTTTATTTCACCAATTCCTGCTATCCTTCCAGTTTGATTTCCTCCAAATTTTACCTTTCCTCCTTCTTTAGGTTGCAATTTGGTAAAACTTTCGAAATCACCGGTCATATGTCTAGAGCATCCACTGTCTATGTACCATTTATTGTTTTTGGATGCCTTGAGACACATCTATTCTTCTATTTCTTCTTGAGCAACGAGACATATATTGGCTACTTCTTCTCCATCACTTTTTTTGTCAGAGGAACTATCACCCCATATAGCAGATACAAAGGCTTTCTTTTTGTTGAAGAATTTTCCTTTTCTCTTTTCTTTGCTTTTTTGATTCAGCTCTGGACATTCTGATTTGATATGTCCTGGTTTTCCACATTCATAGTAGATGATATGATCTTTGCTGCTAGTTCCTTCTTTCTGAAAGTGTTTGAATCCTTGACCTTTCCTGTAGAATTTTCTAAATCGTTTTATGATTAGGCCCATTTCATCATCGTCAAACTCCTCATCCTCATCTTGATTTTCTTCTTTTGCTTTTAGTGCTAGGCCTCTCTTCTTCTTGTCACCTATGTCATCTAGTTCTTGTTTGAACTTTAGTTTACTTTCATATTCAGAAATACTTCCAAATAGAGAAGCAACTGATCTCATTGATTTTCCTTTTGCTTCTTCTATCGCAGTGACTTTCCCAAGTGCTGCAAGTTGATTAACAAGATGAGTATATCTAAGTTCGAATTTAGATATTGATTCACCTGATTTCATTCGGAGTAGATCGAATTCAGTGACCAAGGTGTTGATCCGATTCTCCTTTATTCCTCAAGTTCCTTCATGAGCTATTTCCAGAGCTTCCCACATTTTCTTTATTGTTGGAAGTGTGCAAATTCTGAAGTATTTACTTTGACTCAAAACACTTTGTATCATCAGACTTGCGTTACTGTTGAGAGTGATAAGTTTTTTGTCATTCTCATCATATTCCGCTGGCGTCTTGGGAATTTTGTGAGAATCTACAATCTTTTTAGGTTGATAGTTTCTAGTCTCAATCACATCCCATAGCCCATATTCAGTAGCCATTATGAATACTCTGAACTTTGCTTTCCAGAAAGAAAAGTGTTCGCCACTGAAACCTGGTGGTCTAGTGATGGATGCTCCGTCAGGAAGAATTCCTTCACCCATGCTTGCCATTAGATCCTTCTTAGGTTGTTAAACCTTAACAAGAAGACCTACGCTCTGATACCAAATGTTAGAGCAAGCGTTTCACCTAAGAGGGGGGGTGAATTGGGTGATACTAAAAATTTCGTTGCAAATATGAAAAATCGACGGTAAATATAATGCAGTAAAGAGTAAGGAGAAATATCACCGAAGTGTACACCGGGAGTTATACTGGTTCGACCACAACCACTTTGACCTACGTCCGGTCCTTAGAATATCTCTAAGAGTTTCACTATAACTTCCAAGATTCAGTGGGTTCTTGGAACCTCAGTACAAGCAAGTTCCTTCGCCTGGACACTCACTCCCCCTTACAAGTTGCAATCCAATTCCAACTCAAGGTTCCACAACCTTAAGTTACCTCAATAACAAATATTGAGTTTGAATGAAATATCTCTCTCACAGAGTGAATAAGAATCACTGAAGTACAGAATTACAAATATGAGTAAAAACAGAGTAGTGAACTTGATAATGTGTTCGTGTGTGTGTTCTTGTTATTTTCTCTGTTTGGATGTTCCCATATATATAGATGTGTTGGTAGTGACCGTTGGAACATTTTCTTCTCGCCCATTAGAGTGTGCGTAGCCACTGTTGACTTTTCCAATATTTGAAAAATATCCGTTTGCTGTAGGTGGCGGTAGGTAGCGTTTGAACGTTGCATTTGAATTTCCTTATTTGGTAAGATCTCTTCATTATTTATCTACAAATATGCTAAGAATACTAATACAATGAAGGGTTAATCATATAGGAAACAAATCAATGAACATTGGAATGATTTCTCAATTTCTGGACTTGCATACTCGAGTAGTTACTCGAGTACTTACTCGAGTATCATCGTGAGAGTATTGATAAACAGCAAGTTTAATAAATGAATATTACATTACTCGGGTAGTGCATGGAGTAAACAAATTTTCAAACCTTGGAAATACCTGTTTACTCGGGTACTTACTCGGGTATGGTACACTTTACTTCATAGGTTACTCGAGTAGCAACTCGAGTAATCTCTCAAATGAACTTTAGGTTACTCGATGCTTCACTCCAATAATGTTGGCAGGATTACAAGGCCGAGAGCACTTCAAGTTTGCTTACCTGGTTACTCGAGTACTTACTCGAGTAAACATCAAATTTCTGTATAACTTACTCGGGTAGTAACTTGAAGTTCTCTTCTAAATAACTCTGCATACTCGGGTAGTAACTTGAGTGAAGTGTGATAAAAGCATATCAAGTTAATCGAGTATTACCTTCAAGTTTTGCTTACCATAGAAGGTTACTCAAGTAGCTCCTCGAGTAACATTGGCAGGATTGAAAATATAGAGAGCAACATATTTCTTAAAGCAGGGGACTCGAGTACTGACTCGAGTAAAGTTGGCAGGCCGAGAGTAACTGGAAGTCTTTTACATGGTTACTCGAGTACTTACTCGAGTAACATTGGTAGGCCAGAGCAACTCCAAGTGATTTACTTGGTTACTCGAGTAACGTTGGCAGGCCGAGAACAACTGGTAGTCATATACCTTATTGCTCGAGTACTTACTCGAGTAACGTTGGCAGGTTACTTGAAGGTGACTCTGGTGACTTCAAGTTTTTGTCTCATTACTCGAGTAACCCTTTAGAAACTTTGCCAGTGATGAAGTTTCACAGCTTTTTCTCTTGGCCTTTCTTCATTACTCCAATTCTTACTTCAAGTGATGATTTGCGCTGTTAATACTTTGTTCAAACTTATTTGTTTATCAAATCTTTTTCATACCATCATTTGTTATCATCAAAACATGAGAGATCTAACACATTTGAGCTAAAGAGGACTCTAAACAAGCTAAATCCTCACCTTTCACTTTTTCTTTCCTACCAAGCTTGGATGAAAATGGAGATGAGAGGAGAGATGAGATGATGATGATGATGAATGGGAGATAATCAGATTTTTGGTCTCTACTTTAGCCCATTTACCGACCTAAAAGAATGAGAGGGAAGAGAGAAAAATATGAGTTGCTATTTTTTACTTGTCAAAGGGGTATGAGATGATGCCAAATGTCAACATCTTAAGGCATCTTCCTTGGACTTACTTGAACATGCACACACACAATTCCACCTTATTAATCTCATAATAATCAATCCTAACCATTGATCTTTAAGTGACCAATGAGTTTCTTCTTTGGTAACTGACCAATCGGTCGGTAACTTTCCTGTTTTACCATTTTGCCCTTAATCATCAATACACATTTTTATCACAGTTCACATTATTTACTTCAAGAGTGTTTAATCAATATTAGTTACATCACTTTGAAGTAATTAGCCCTAAATCACATTTTAGGATATTACAATTCTCCCCCCGAAAAATAAATTTCGCCCTCGAAATTTGCTACACAGCTTGAGCCATAAACTCTAGATAACACCTTCGCATATTCTCTTCCGCTTCCCAAGTTGGTTCTCTCTGAGTTATCCCCCTCCAGATCACATTCACATAAGGAATTCTTTGGTGTCTGAGCTGTTGATCCTCTCGATCAATGATCTGTTCTGGTTCCACCGCATATGTGAAGTTGTCTTGTAATTCGACTTCTTCGTATTCAACAATGTGAGATGGATCTGGTTGGTATTTCTTTAATTGGGAAACGTGAAACACATCATGGAGTCTGCTCAAGTTCGGGGGTAGGGCTACTCGATATGCAACAGGCCCAATCCGCTCAAGGATTATAAAAGGACCTATATATCTTGGGCTTAGCTTCTTTCTCTTGATAGCTCGCCCAATGCCCGTAATCGGAGATACTCTCAGAAACACATGGTCACCAACTTCAAACTCTAGAGGTCTCCTCCTTTTGTTAGCGTAGCTTTTCTATCGGCTTTGTGCTGCAAGTAACCTCTTACGAATAACACGAATCTGGACTGAGGTTTGGTCAACAAGCTCTGGCCCGTAAAGCTTCCTTTCAGACAATTCATTCCAATACAAGGGCGACTGGTATTTCCTTTCGTACAACACTTCATACGACGCCATTTGAATGCTCGCATGATAGCTATTGTTGTAGGCGAATTTAACAAGTGGTAAGAAATAATCCCAACTCCCTTTAAAATCAAGAACACAAGCCCACAACATATCCTCTAGAGTCTAAATAGTCCTCTCTGACTGTCCATCTGTATGAGGATGATAAGCCGTACTGAATCTTAATTGAGTACCTAGCGCCTCATGTAACGCTTTCCAGAATCTCAAAGTGAATTGGGGATCTTGATCGGAAATGATATTCCTCGGTACACCATGGAGTTTCACAATCTCTCAGATATAAATCTCTGCTAGTTTGTCCGGAGAGTAACTAGCATTGATCAGTATGAAGTGTACCGACTTTGTTAACCGGTCAACTATTACCCAGATCGCATCATAGTTCCTAATCCTGGGCAATCCCACAACAAGATCCATGGTTACGCTTTCCCATTTCCATTCCGAAATCTCAGGACTTTACAACAAACTCGGTGGTCTCTGGTGCTCGATCTTTACCTTCTGACATGTGAGACACCGTGCTACATATTTTTTCACATCGCTCTTCAAACCCGACCACCAATACGTAGATTTCAAGTTATGGTACATTTTGGTCATACCAGGATGAAGAATATATTGACTCTTGTACGCCTCATCCAGAATTCTTTGTCTCAACTCCGCCTTAGGTGGAACACAAATTCTCTTCTGATAGCGAACCAATCCACTAGGCGATAAATCGTAACCCTGAGCTTCTCCCCGTTCAATTCTAGCCAGGTTACGCTGTATCCAACCATCTTGCCCTTAAGCTTCTTCAATCTCGGCTCTCAAATCATTTTCCCTTTGGGAAATAATGTGGTTGGCACAGATGATCTGGTTCGATAAATTCAAATCTCGAAAATCTTCAATCAATTTCCGCTACATTTGCTTTACCCGGATGATATTTGATTTTCAAGTTGTAGTCTTTAAGAAACTCCATCCAACGGCACTGTCTCATATTCAATTCTTTCTAGTCATACAGATATTTGAGACTCTTATGGTCGCAGTACAGTTCCATCGTCACATCATACAAATAATGCCTCCAAATTTTCAAGGCAAACACAATAGCCGCAAGCTCCAGATCATGTATAGGATAATTCATTTCATGAGGTTTGAGCTGTTGAGAGGTGTAGGCCACCACATGTCCCTGCTGCATAAGGACACACCCTAATCCTTGCCCACTGGCATCTGAATACACAACATAAGTCAAACTGGGATTAGGTAAAATCAACACAGGTGCCGAAGTCAACCTCTCCTTCATCTCTACAAAACAATTTTCACATTTGTCGTCCTACACAAACAGCTGATCCTTTCTCGTGAGCTTGGTCATTGGAAAAGCGATACGAGAGAAATTCTGAATGAATCTCCGGTAGTAACCAGCAAGACCCAGAAAACTGCATATCTCGGCAACAGTTTCTGGCCTATTCCAGTCTAGTACTGCTTCCACTTTACTGGGATCCATAGAGACCCCTTCTTATGAGATAACATGGCCTAAGAATTTCACTTCTGATAGCCAAAACTCACATTTACTCAATTTGGCATAGAGTTACTTCTTATGTAATATATTCAACACAATTCTCAAATGATGCTCATGCTCTTTTCTACTCCTAGAGTATATCAGAATGTCATCAATAAATACAACAACAAACTGATCCAGATATGGTAAAAAAATGCGGTTCATATAATCCGTAAATACTGCAGGTGTATTGGTTAGCCTAAATGGCATCACCAAGAACTCATAGTGACCATACCTAGTCTGAAAGGCAGTCTTTGGAACATCTTCTGCCTTCACTCGCAGCTGATGATACCCCAACCTTAGATCAATCTTTGAAAACACACAAGAACCAGCTAGTTGATCTAAAAGGTTATCAATTCTAGGAAGTGGGTACTTGTTCTTGATAGTAATCTTATTCAATTCTCTATAATCAATACACAACTGAAGACTCCCATCTTTCTTTGTCACAAACAACACTGGAGCTCCCCAAGGCAATACACTGGGTCTAATTAACCCTTTTTCAAGTTAATCCTCAATCTGCTTCTTTAACTCTGCCATTTCATTTGGGGCCATACGATATGGGGCTTTTGAAATAGAACCTGCTCCAGGCATAATTTCTATTGGGAACTGAACTTCCCTTTCTGGAGGCAATCTGCTCAAATCATCTGGAAATACCTCAGGGAATTCATTTACCATGGGTATACTACTCAAAGTTTCACCAATCTCCCCTTGCACAAAGAAGAATACCATATACCCCTGGCAACCCTTCTTCAAACACTTCTCAGCTTCAGTTGTTGAAAGGAAGTTAAATTTTGCACTCACACTCTCAACATTCCAAGGTGCAGAATACACAATCCTTTTGTTCCCACAATCGAGTAGCACATTATTTTCCGTTAACCAATCAAAACCCAGAATGACTTCTAATTGGTAAAGCAACAAGCAAATCAAATCAATAACAGATTCATGTCCCTCTACAGTTACTATACAATTTAGACAAACTTCAGTAGTTACAGCTTTGACACCCATTGGGGTTGACACAATCAGATTGAAGGGCAACTTATGCACATGCATACCCAGGTGCTTCACACACTCATAAGCAATAAAAGAATGACTGGCACCTGAGTCGAACAATGCTTGCAATGCATTACCATTAAGAAGAATATTACCTTGAATGAGATCAGGGGACTTCCGGGATTCCTTGTGAGTCATTGCAAATACCCTACCCTGAGTCCTTAGCCTCTACTCTGCCAGCAGTCGTTGACAATCTTTAGAAAGATGTCCTGGTTGCTTACAATTGAAACAATTCATTTCACCCCAAAAATTTTTGCCATAGTACGGCTGATTGCAACGGTTACATACCCACTCCGTAAAAGATTTCTGAGACTCCTAATCTCTGGGCTGGTAGGGTTTCTTACCAGTACCCCGGGACGAAGAGGATCCCTGGCCTTTACGCTTCTGTGGAACATTACCCTTACTGGGCTCACTACGATTACCAAGAGCTTTAGCAGGATACAATTCCCTCAAATTATTTTATGTGATTCTACACTCTTCCACTGCCTTGTTAAATTTGGTGAACAAGTGTGTAGCTAACCTCTTCCTCAGCTCTCGTCGCAGACCACGAATAAGGATATCCGCACTCAATTCTTCATTATCCGTCTTTTACAGGTAGGATGAATATCGGGACAACCGAATAAAATGAGACAGATAATCATCAAAGCTTTCTATGTCCCCTTGTTTAATATTCAGAAATTTTGTTTCCTTCTCTAGCTGTACTAATTTGGGAAAATACTTCTCGTTGAATTCATGTTGAAACAATTGACAAGTCAATAGCATCTTTTTGCTCTTCAATGTTAGGGCGATATTCCGCCACCAACGATCTGCATCCCCCTCAAGTTTGTAGACTGCCAAACGTGGTTTCACCTCATCCAGGCACCCAAGGACCTCAAATATCTTCTCGAGATGGTTCAACCAATCTTCTGCCACCTGAGGATCAAACCTCCCTTTAAACACTGGAGGCAGATGTTTACAGAATCTGGTAACCCAGAACTGAAGATCCCTATCCTCTCTTATTAGTACTCCATGTAATTCTTGATTCGGAATAGCGCGAGGTGGGGATTCTAGTGGCTGTGCTGATCCTTCAGCAGTATCCTCATGTCAGGTTTCTTCTTGAGTTTCCTCCGGAGTGGACTGAACCGGGTTCTCCTTGTTTTTCGCTTTCTATGCTCTGAGCTCTTCTCTCAACTCAGTGATCATGTCCCACTGATCTTTTATCAGACCCATTAGTTCTTGCATAGGATCTGGTGGATTATCATTGTTGACCTCCACCTCTGGGTCTACAAGCAGAACATTGGGGCGTCCTCTAGTTTTCTTCATTCTACAAACAACTTACCCCATTAATTTAGCAGGGATAGTATGGACATATATTCACAAAACTCATTTATATATCCATATCAATATAACATACATGTGTATGTACAACAATCATTCATAGGTGATTTCCTATCCCTAAAACCAACTAAGGGATCTGTCCTAGCAAACTCTACCCTTGCCAGGAACTACTGCTCTGATACCAAAATGTATCCCACTGCCTTTAAACACGTAACTATAATTCGATAACACATAAATAAGATGGTTTAGAGACCATTGGATAATTTAAACTCTGTTCAACTTCCTACTTTACCGTAGGGTTTTTCACAAAATCCTTCAAAACTTTTTCCCATCCTGGTCTCAATTTTGAATATTGGAATATAATTACCTGTGCGGTTAATTCACATTCATATATATCAGAGTATATAACAAATATCCCGGCAACCCCCGGGTTCCATTCATTCACTAAAGGGTTATAATTCCCATATAGGGGATTACACAATTGTATCCAACTAATATTTACAACCCAAAAATAATTTACAGAAACCCTGCCCAAAATGAGTAACCAATATATCTAAAACAAACGTCCCCACAGGGTTCTAACCGCTTCAAGTCGTCTGATTCTCCTGGGAGCCACTTGCCCTGTCTGAAATGTCAGTCATCGGAAAGAATGAGATTCAAAAGAATCCAAATAGTAACAATCATTCATACCACACATAATCACATAGCATGCAAGCAAATCATTACACAGGAACAGCAGCATAAATTACACTATACCCTCATCTCCTTTTACCGCCAGGAAGGCACACCGTCCAAACCCGAACCGTTGCTAGCGACTCAGGGACTGTTGGTATGGCAATGCATATGAATAGCCTTCCGGTTCACATAATCACAATATGACACCCTAACCTCATCCCCTTTTACCCCCGGGAAGGCTCACAGCTCTTACCCGAACCGTAGTTAGCGACTCAGGAACTATTGGTATAGCAGTGCTTACACAATTCCACATATCTTGCAACATACGAAATCACCACATCACAATGATATAGGATACGTACAATATATCACATAAGGTATACAGAAAAAGTCACTACCTTGTTCTTTCCTGACGTCTTTTGGCACAGTGGGCTCACGAGTACGATAAATGTCAAAGCCTATAAACAAAATCAAGAATGGTGGATTAATTTCCTACCCCCAATTCTTACTTTCAAAAACTTAAAATAGGTTCCATATGAGTCCCTTAAATGGTTATAACAAGCTCAAAGAGAACCTAAAAGGATTGGAAAGTACTAGGTTGGAAATTACTTTGCAAAATCACAAAATGCTGAAAATAGGGTTTTGGCTGCCGCCAGGAATTCTCTGGCTGTGGCCAAAAACAGCACAGAAGTATTTTGGCTGCAGCCAAGAATTTTCTGGCTGCGGCCAAAACGTGCACAGAAAGTTTTGTGCTGCAGCCAAGAATTCTTGCTGCAAGGAAACTTCAAAAAATCATAACTAATTCTAGAAAAATCGAAATGAGGTGATCCTAAAGCAAAATGAAAACTATTTAAGTCCTCTTTATATGAAAAATATGGACCATTACCAAAAATCACCACAAAATTATAGAGTTACACGAAATTCACCACTACTCCAAAACAGATTCCAGTTTTAATCCCAAACTTTGGACAGTCATTACTCTGAGCTCACAAAACGAAATGACACAAAATTTATGTCCATTTTGAAGCTTGGAATGTGAAATTTAAGACTAGAAAGTTTCAGAATTTTTAGACACCATTTTCCTATTCAAAACGTCCAGACAACCTGACTGCCCTGAATAGACTTTCAATGGACAACACTTCAATTTTGTACCAATGCTTCAAATGGTTCCCAAAATACATACCAAATACCATTCCCACATAAATTTGCACAAGGAATCCATTGGAATCATCAAAACAACACAATTCAAACTCCATTGACATGTTACATAATGACTACCACATGTCTTACCAAGAACTCAATCAAACCACCATATTGCAAACAAATCCAAACCAACATTCCAAATCAATTTCAAATGCTCCAAGACACACTATGACACCAATTTCACACTAAACACTAACCAATTCACACATTTCAAAATTAAGCCAAAATTAGGGCAAAAATCCAAAATCCTAAAAGCTAAACCAATGACCACAATAAATATGTCAAAAGGTTCCAAATTCTTACCTCTTCCTCTTTCCAAGACTAGTTTCTTGATTTCTCTTCTTTCAAATTTCTTCAAGTGTGCAATCACTTTCTTTCAAAATTCTAAAAAATCAAGATAAAGCTCTCATCAACTTGATCAAAGTTAAAGAAGAGCATTTGAGCTAAAGAGGACTCTAAACAAGCTAAATCCTCACCTTTCACTTTCTCTTGCCTACCAAGCTTAGACTAAAATGGAGATGAGAGGAGAGATGAGATGATGATGATGATGAATGGGAGATAATCAGATTTTTGGTATCTACTTTAGCCCATTTACCGACCTAAAAGAATGAGAGGGAAGAGAGAAAAAAAATGAGTTGCTATTGTTGACTTGTCAAAGGGGTATGAGATGATGCCAAATGTCAACATCTTAAGGCATCTTCCTTGGACTTACTTGAACATGCACACACACAATTCCACCTTCTTAATCTCATAATAATCAATCCT
Organism: Inga leiocalycina; assembly: GCA_963242795.1. Classification (NCBI taxonomy): domain Eukaryota; kingdom Viridiplantae; phylum Streptophyta; class Magnoliopsida; order Fabales; family Fabaceae; genus Inga; species Inga leiocalycina. The sequence goes on from OY725323.1 coordinate 32,506,111, forward strand.
AACCATTGATCTTTAAGTGACCAATGAGTTTCTTCTTTGGTAACTGACTAATCGGTCAGTAACTTTCCAGTTTTACCATTTTGCCCTTAATCATCAACACACATTTTTCATCACAGTTCACATTATTTACTTCAAGAGTGTTTAATCAATATTAGTTACATCACTTTGAGGTAATTAGCCCTAAATCACGATTTAAGATATTACACTCACCCTCCAGCGTACACCTCCTCCACCTTCTTTTGCCCCCTCCACCCTCTAGCGTAGACCTCCCACCTTTTTCTTTGCTTTCAGCCTCCGGCGTACCTCTCCTCTCCACCATACATACACACCTCCTCCAACGTCTTCTCTACCTTGGAAGCACATAGACATCGTCGGTTTCCCTTTCCCCTACTTTCATCAGGTATATGAAACTTACCAAAACTCTTTTCTATTTCTCTTAATTGGCGCATAATTTGAGTATAGAGAAAGATAATCTCCCCAGTTGAACATGATTTTTAAGAGTATTACATAAATAAACTCAGAACAACAAGTATGACTACTTTGGAGTGGGAAGAACTCATGCATATATTTAATGGGCTTCTTGAAGGTTTTGAAAAAGCTTTTTACTTTTTGAACGAGAGTAAAGTAATTTATCCTTACAACTAATACCATGTTTTGATGAAAAATAGTGATAAGCTTATCATCTTAAGTGTCAAACAAGTATAAAAAACTAAATAGGCTTTGTGTTGGATAAAAGTAGCTTTTTGAAAAGTTTACTAGTCAAATTACCTAATGTAACTCATATTCAACCGATACATTTTTTCTTCCAAGATGATTTTTTTAAATATAAATTTTAATGAAGAATTAAGTTAAACTTGCAATGTGAAATTATTATAATGTTTTCAATTTATTTACATGATTCTAGTTACTGGAGTGATTTTCCCTTGATTGGTTTTTTTTGTCAAAATCATAAACTAGTTGTTAGTAGTTATGCAATACTAATAATGTTTTTGTTTTATACATTTGGACCTTGGAAATCGAGGGAAATACATATGTATATTTATTTTGATGCAATGAACAACAATTAAATAGAGTAATTTTTTTTCTGTGCGTAGAGCTCTATTTGGTTTAAATTAATGAGAATTAATTATATCAATGAAAGTAAAAGAAGACAAAATCCATATAATATGTGATATATGGTTGGTTTTATTTTTTTTAGATTATATTAGTATGATTATTAGTGTAGTGGAGATAGGGTTGCTTGAAATTTTGAGATGTCTTACTTTTAAGGGGAAATACTGCAGAAATTTTTGTTGAAAAAAGTGAAAAAAGGCAATCCCATCATATCGTTGATAATTGTTCTAAACGTGAGTGTTATTGGGAATGGCTTAAGTAGTAACAAAATGGATCAAAGTTGGATGAATGCTTTGAGAATTAGTTAAGAGTATGAGAAAGGGGTGGAAGAGTTTGTTGAATTCGCTAGAAAGAATGCTCTAGCAAGAAATGGGAAGTATTTTTGTCGTTATGTCAATTGTTTAAATGAGAGTCGACAGGATGTTGATATCAAAAAGCATCATCTACTTTGTGATGGAATAAATCTGTGATACACAAGGTAGATATGGCATGGTGAGGAAGTAACAGATTGTCCATCGCGCAAGAAGGAAGATGTGGATGTCATAGATGAAGATAGAATGGAGAAAATGATTCACGATATTGAGGTAGAATCATTTGCACAATCACAGGAGTATGACAGCCTACGGAGTGATACAGAGACATCGTTGTACCCTAGGAGTAAGTACACATGGCTGACAGGAACATTGCATTTGGTTAACTTAAAGGCAACTTGTGGGTAGACCGATAGTAGTTTCACATTACTGCTTGAATTATTGTGTGATATATTTCCAGATGATAATGTACTTCCAAATCGTATGTATGAAGCCAAGAAAATCCTGTCAACGATGAGTATGGAGTATAAAAAGATGCATGCTTGCCTTAATAACTACGTACTATAGAGAAATGAGTATGATGGTCTTAGTGAGTGTCTTAAGAGTAAAACTGCATGATACAAAGTGAAGAAAGATGATGGTTGTGACGATAGGAAAACTAAAGGCAACCTTTAAAGGCTTTGTGGTATCTTCCAATAATACAATGTTTTAAACGTTTGTTTACGACGCAACAAAAGCGAAGAAGTTGAGATGGCACTATGTAAGAGAATATCTTATGGAAAATATCTTTGGCACCCAGCTGACTCTCCATAATGGCAAAAAATAGATGAAATGTTCCCTTAATTTGTCAGCGAGTTGAGAAACCTTCAGCTTGGGCTTTGCATAGACGGCATCAATCCATATGGAACTCGTACTAGTACACATAGACGACATCAATCCTGGTAATATACAACTTGCCTCCCTGGCTATGTATGAAACGCAAGTATATGATGCTTTCTATGATGATTTCTAGACCAAAACAGCCAGGGAATGAATTGATGTTTACTTGGTGCCTTTGATTGAGGACTTGAAATATTTTTCTTGTATATAGGACTTAAAAAGCTTGAAGTAGGACTTGGAATCACCCTATTTTGATTTTTTAGATTTAGTTATAATTTCTCAAAGTTCATCCAAGAAAAAGGAATTTTCTTCGCCATGGCCTAAATATTTCTGACCTATTTTTTGCCATGGCCAAAATGTTTCTGACCACTTCTTCGCCGTGGCTAGGGGATTTGTAGGAGTGGCCAACCCCCAAAATTTGACACTTTAAATTTTCAAAAGGTGGTGTCTGGTCTAGTTCTCCCTAACCCTTTAGGCATTTGTTTGAGCTTCTCATTGTTACCTAAAGGTCTCAAATGATAACCAACCCTAAGGTTTTTGGAGTTGAGAATTGAATGGGGAAATAACTCATCATCCTTGATTATGATTTATAGGATTTGACATCTGCCCTCAGCATAAAATATTGGTGCTTGAGCAGGAACGAAAAGAACAAGGAAGTGACTCTTTCTCTTATATCATGTATAATACTTGTATGTTTGTGCTTATCATTAAATATTGATAAATGTGATAGCTGCCATGAATACAACGAACGCTATCATGAAGGCCACATGGTGGGATGAATGTGTATTCAGCTGTGAAAGCTATCGTTATGATGAATACAACCGCAAGAGCTGTCGTTTATGTGACAATAGTCATGAATGTGATTATTGCTCTGTGATAATTGATTACATGCTTTGTTTATTATATATAATATGAGTGAAAACATTACTACTGAGATTCCTATGAATCTCATTCTTTCCAATGACTAACCTACAGTTAGGGCAAGTAGAGCAAAAAAGTAGGTATATAAAGGCGACTAGTGCTCCCATATAGGAGATTAGTGTTTTATTAGTTGGTTATCATACCTTTAGATAAATATATATATTTTTGTTACAAGTCCTATATAGTGATGGTGGATGTATTTACTGTAGAATTGTATAGTTGTATGTAATCCCCGGTATGGGAAACTGAGAATGGGCGATCATGCCCTATAAGCCCCTGTTAGTGAATGAATGAAACCCGAGAATCTATCGAAAAATTTTGTTATATACTCTGATATTATGAATGGAACATAACCAATCAGGCCTAATAGATTCGAAAAGTAGAAATAAGATTGTATTAAATAGATTGTGAAAAGTTTTTGAAAACCCACTTTATCATAGGACCAAACCCTATCTTAAGTTGAGGCCTTTAATGAGTCTTAAACTATTCTTTGGTCTCTTGTTTATTTCATGACACATTTTCAAACTATATTAATTACTGTTAAGGAAGGGGGTTATAGATTCTTCCGAATCTCACCCCTTTCCGAAATTAATTACAGAGTAAAGGCAAGTGGTATAAAGGGCAAAGAGGTAAGCTCTGATAAGTGAATAGGCTAAACATGAAGAAGCTATTTTACTGACTATCTATATATTTTGTAATTGTTGAAAGATAGCTGAGTAGTCTTATATGGCTACACATTATGTATGTATATGAATATGCGTAGATGTAATAGTAAGGATAGTATAAGGTGGTATCAGAACTCTTAGTTATTTTATCAAAATATTTATATATTTGGTAATATTGACCTATATAAAGGTAAGATCAGTACATAAGATAAGGGTATCAATACCCAAGTGTGGTATCACAATTATCAGAGAGCAGTGGCATTAAGTCTGCAACCACGATGTTAGTGTTAGTATTGGTATTATATTAATAGAAACAAGGAAACTAAGTTATAATCATACGTATACGTTAAATAAAGGAGGGTTTTACACCCTCTACCTTAACCACTACTCCCCTAAAAAATAGGTCCTATGGGAGGATGCTCATCCGCCTTTCCTTTCCCCTTCTCACTCTTAGAAACCATTATAACTACAATTATTAGCCAACTAAAAAAATTACAATGACAACTAACCAATATTTATAAAAAAAATTATAATGACAATAACTAACAAAGTAAATAATGTAAAATCACAATATTATAATAAAAAACATTTAGTATCTTCTAAAACCTAATTAAAAACGCATGTACAAAAGATGTTTAAAAAATAAGATCAGGAACTCATAAATATTACCAAAACTTGCTATAAACAAATCTATTATGCTAAAAAATGAAATTAAATAGGTAGCTTTACTAACCTCAAGTGCCTAACTCTTTAGATGTCCTAGTGTAACCTCAAATCTTAAGAAAACTTTTCATAATGATCTCTGGAAACGATTTTGCCAAAAGTGGTAATGAGGGATGGTGGCGTTTATGTAGCAGCGTGATTTGTAGCAGTTCTCACCAAAACCGCTACCTCAACGTGATAAATAATGAAAAACTACCTCGGCCATCATGACAATTTATAGCAATAGTCCCAAAACCGCTTCAAAGTTGTAACCCTTTGCATTTTGTAGCAGTCATTGCTTTAATAACCATTGCAAACCATGAAACAGTTTGTAGCAATTTGAGTGAACTGCTACAAAGCTGCAACCCTTTGCATTTTGTATTAGTTGTGAACAACCTATATTGTCCGAGCCCTACTAAAAAATAAAATTAATAAAAACATGAAAGAAGAAAAAAAATTCCTCCTTGATGCTTGCACATCTTAATTAATAAAAAAATAACGTTGTTGACAATTGGATTATAATTAAAATTTTAAAAATGATCATGATTAATGGTGATTATCTTGCAATTAATGTTTTCAGTATATGGCAACAAATTTAAAAATAGTTCATCTCATTAAAATTGATTATTATTCGAATTAGGAAATTTAGTGTGGAGTCATTATGGAGGACAAACAAATAGAAATAAAAAATTGCAAAAAAAATCTATCATTTATATTGATAGGTTTAAATTATAAAATTTCTTGTAGGGAAAATATAAAAAAATAAATTAAAAAAATTAAAAGAAAACTCTCTCATTTATGGTGATTAGTTTTCAGGCTAGGAAATGTTATTAAGCAGAAAATTCAAAAAATTTTAAAAAAAAATAAAAAATTGCATTTATGAGAAAAACAACTATAACTGGGAAAGTTAGGGTTGAAGCAAGATAGAAAAATATGGGGAGTGTAAGAGTCCATCTTACATACCATTTATCATTGATATTAATCAGAGTACTTGAACGTAGTTCGGTGAGCAATACAGGAATAGCATAAATATAGTGATATATTGATACATGGCACTTGATTACATTATAGGTTTTCCCCTCAGGGTTTGAAAATATATACAATTTTACCCAAAAATATCAAAAATACACTAAATATAACCAACATCTCCATTCTCTTGTCTCGCACACCTCAGTTTCTAGTATTACCGTTTTGCCTCTTTAAAACCACTAGCTTCTGCTAGAATATTTTATATTTGAAATAGGATGAGATTCAAACGAATCTTAGTAGTAACATGCTATCAATCATATAAAATTTGAAAAATTAAATATGTTATGCACCATGTTATACAATCGATTAATAACAATACTATGGCATATATACATGAGTTAGAGGCTCAATCCCCCACTATTTGTACACCTCAGTTGGGTTATTACTCAACAACAGGTAAAAGTACCTACTCGCACTAACTGCCCCTTCTCGGTAAACTTCCCTCTCTTGGCAGAACCATGTTGATTAATTAAATCACAAAAGATGGCATACACAATCATATAAACATTGTCATAATGTATGAAGGATAGAGTTACTACCTTAAACCTCTTTTTACAGCAGAAAATGGTTTCTTCGAATATCGCGTCAAAGGCTCGAGCTATCAATCCGATCCTAAAATTTCAAATGTATAAGAATTAGGTTAAAACCCATTCATGTACTTCTTTAGACTCTTTCCAAAGTATTTTTGTTGATTATATTAGTCTAAACTACAAAATTACTAAAATGCCCCTAGGAACCCGAGTTTAGGCGCCTCCATACCCGGTCTGACCGTACATTTTCAGAAATTTTGACTTAGGCTATTCTTACATATTTTCACCCAAGAAATGACTTCAGTTTTCACTAAATCACTGCCAAATGACAGTTTTTCCCTTGACAGCTCCGATTTAGGGTTTTAGGGGTATTTTCGTAATTTCACTTTCTAGGGCCTTTCTTACAAAGTGATCAACATCAACCCTACACAAATTTCCTCCTAAACACAATGGAATCATCAAATTAATGAAACTCTAGCTCCTACCCCTCAAAAGAATTCTGGCCAAAACATAGAGGAGAAAAGGGGAAAATGTGATTTTTGATTTTCAACTCCGAAAGATTGTTCCTTTCCATTCTAATCCACTTGATTAATAATTTAAACACTTAGTACTCAAGATTTGAGAAAATTTGGGCAGCATAACCCCTTAGAGTTTTCATTTCCCAAATTTACAAATTAACCAAGAAACCAAAAATCCAACCAAGAATATCAAAAACAACAACATGCTACCAAGGATTTGAGATTTTTGAAGTTACCTTTCGATTTCTCTTCCTCTCTCTCTCTCTAGGCGTCATCTCTATCTCTTCTTAACCTAGAGATTAGCTTGCTAAACATAGTGTTTTGTAATACCCCGAATTTTGAGACTTGAGGTTAGAGAATAAGCTTGAGATTAGTGGATTGCTAAGCCCTGGTTTAGCAAGATCCCAAATTGTGATTAGGGATTAATGAACCCTTTTAGAGAATATAAAGTGGATTGTAGTCGCTTGTATTATGAGCAACGCCAAAACTCTGTATTTGAGTTCAATTGTGGATTAACATCCAAATTGACTTAGAATAGAGGGAAGAATTGAATGGGGTATTGTGATGGAAATGGTGTCATGTTGTGGTATTTAATCATTGGAATTGATTTAAATTGAATTGGACACATTGGTTGCAAAACTGGAAATGCTGTCCAGTGTGAATTCTGTATGGCCAGTCTTCTCGTGTGGATGTTTTGACTAGGCAAATGATGTCAGAAAATTATGAAACTTCCGGTCTTAAATTTCACATCCCAAGCTTCAAAATGGACATATAATTTGTGCCATTTCGTTTTGGGAACTGGGAGATATGACTGTCCAAAGTTTGAGGTCGAAAATGAACTCTGTTTTGGGGCAGTGATGAGTTTTGTGTAATTCTGGAATTGTGTGGTGATTTTTAGTAATGTCAAATATTTTTCCTATGAAGAGGACTTAAATATCTTTCATTTGGCTTTGGAATCACCTCATTTTGAGTTTTCTAGAATTAGTTATGATTTTTCAAAGTTTGGGCAGAAAATCTGCCAGAAAATCCGAAAATGGGAATTATGACATCATCTCAATAAAAGATGACATCATCATGGACTTAAAATATTTCCCATCTTCTTCTTTCTCTCATTTCTGTCGTGAGTTGCAGCTGAAAAGAGAGAGAGACGTTTGGGAGCTCTTAGAGAGAGAAAGAGGAGAAATCTCACAAGGTAAGCCGATTTCTCCGACGATCTAGCTCCTAACGCGTATAACCTTGCTTCTAAGCTTCTCTTTCATGTTCTTTAAGGTATTGGAAGCTCAATTTTCATGGTTTAAAAGGGGCTAGGGTTCAGCCATATTGAGTAAGAGCCAGAGGGAGCTTGAGGTAACTTCCAAACCTTCGTATATTGACTATTCTAGCTGCTGTGGGCAATTTAATCGGTGAAATTTCGCCGGATTGCCATTGGTTTTAATTTTTGGAAATGGGTTTCCCTAAGGGTTATGCTGCCCAAATTGATACTAAATGGTAGTTGTAACCTAATGGAATAGTCAATAAAGTGGTTAGGAGTAGAAAGGAACGTGTTTACGGAGCCGAAACCGAAAAACCCCGATTTTTCCTGGAAAACCCATATATTTCGGTCAGGGGTCTAAATGGGTCTTAGAGTTGGATTTTCAATGATTTGATGGTTCCATTGGATCCAGGAGGGAAAATTAGGTGGGGTTACAGTTGGGCGCTTTATCGGAAAAGGCCGAGAAAGCATAATTACGGAAACGCCCCTAAAACCCTAAAAGTAGGGCTGCCAAGGGCAATTTCATAATTTGACATTGAATTTGATAATTCTGAGTCCGGAAATGGATTCCTTGGGCGAAAATATGTCAGAATAGCCCATGTCAAAATTTCAAGAAAAGTACAGCCGGACCGGGTACGGTGGGGCCGGGCCGGGTCCCCGGGGGTATTTTAGTAAAATTTCAATATAACCCCCAGAAACACTTTGGAAGTGTCTAAATAGTACATTTGACATTGTAGGACCGAATGTGAAGCCCCGAGTTGCTGGCACGCAAATCGAGGAGAAAAGACTGGAGGTAGGGGACTTACCTTACTTGCATGTATTTGATATTTTTGCTTGTGTAGTGATGTATGTGATTGCTTTACTTGATTGTGTAGAGCATATTTGAATAAATGAAGCTCTGTTTCTGTTTTGCTGTGGCCATAGTTTTGTTACATGAAATATTGAGCATGCGGAAATATCATTATGGGGCATGCATCTAGATAAAGCTAACATGTCATGCACATAGCATCTATCATGCATGCATTATGGTATCTGTTTCCTACTGAGATTCTCTCGAATCTCACCCTCCCTTACCAACAATTTAGACAGGGCAAGTGGCTCGTGGAGGGAGCGGCAGGACTCATTCGAGATGAGATTGTGTAATCCCCATTTGAAGAACTGTAATGGGCAATTGTACCCTGTGTATCTTTAGCGAAGGTATGTACCCGGGATTGCCGGGATGATTAAGTTGTGCACTCTGATATTTATATGAATGTGATTTATCTTCGCGTAGTAATTGTATTCGAAATGTGAATATGATACCAAGTTTATAAATGATTTCAAAAAGTATTTGTGAAAACCCCGTCATATGATGGGTTAGTAAATGTTATTTGATTATTATTGGTCTCTATTTCATTTTAATCGCGTATTTCGGATATAATTACGGAGGGGGTTACATGTTTCATGGGGAAGAAGAGATTAGAGAGGGAACTTCACAAGTTGGAAGCTAAATCACAAGGAATAACAAAGTTTACCTTGAGATTTCTCCTCCTTCTCTCTAAGTTATTGAGCTCTCTCTCTCTCTCCCCCTCCCCCTCTTGTTTGGTCAGCCAAATGGACAAGAAAGATTAAGCATGGCTTTATAAAATGTCTCCTTATTTTTCCTTAATTATTATTATCCCAAAAATTAGAATTTTATGACATAAATGGTACTTGGCTTTATCCTTTTCAAACTTATGTCATAAACTTCAATTAGGCTTGAAATAACCCTCCTCCATATTTTGGCCTATTTTCACGCCAACTTAGGGTCCAAGTTAGAGCAATTGGCTTTTCTCCATTTATTTTTCTCTTTCTTTTCGAATGTAATTGTTTAATGAATTTTCTATGACAACTCTTTATTTAATCTTATCTCTATCAACTTAAGTCATAAATTCCATGGACCTTTGACCAATTTCCTCCTCTCCCTAATCATCCCAGGTTCATGCAATATGGGTCCTTCAATTATCCCAATTAACCACTTCCAAATATTTAATGAGTTGCAACTTTTGACTATTTGACTATTCTATCATCATCATTTTTGTTACTCAAACAAAAAATTGACTCCAACAAGATATTTATTATCTAATATTTATTTTTCCCTCTTCATAACCCTTTTTGGACGAAAATGGCCTAATAAACTGAGAAAAATAATTGCCTATTGCTTTATATGGAAAATTACCATTTTGCCCATATATTTTGTGATTTTCGCCCAAAATCAGTAGAATTTTCATTAAACTTTGAAAATTCATATCTTTATTTATAGGCCTTCAATTGAGGCAATTCCAAAGGCTATGAAACTCTTATTGAGTCTTTACGGAAAAATATAGCTTTGAGGCAACTAGAAGCTAAAAATTCCCAGAATTTAAATTTTTAGATGCTGTTCCAGAAAGTAGCTAGTTTCATTGGTTAAACTTCAAAAATTCATAACCCTTCGTATACGGCTAAAAAAATTACCCATTACCTATCAAATTAAAGCTTAGGATGTATACTTTTGTCTTTTAAAATTTCACAATTTTTGGTCATCATTTGATCTTCTAAAACCATATAACAAAGTCACTATCTCACAAGAAATTTTCACTGCCAGCATAATCACATTCTCCAAAATTCACCCTCCCATTTCATTAAATGCCACAAATACTTACAAGGCATATTGGGGAATAAAATTTGGGGTGTTATAGGGAGAGCAAAGAAAAATGAAAATGAGGAGAGAAAAGGCAAGGGATGGTTAGAGGTGTCTAAACAGAGTGAAATATATTATTCATATTTTTTATCTTGTTTTTCCTCATACCCCATGGAAAGCCTATGCTCTTATGGTTGTTGTGACATATGTGATGCTTCAACACTAATGGCTAGAGGGAGGAATCCAATACGATGAGAATTGATTCATTTTCTTATTATTTTTCACTTTCCTTCTCTCTCTTCTATTTTCCTTTACTTGTTTTTTAGAAAAACACAAGCAAAGCCTATACTCTTATGATGATTATCACCTATGCAAGCTTAAGCATCAATTGCTAAAGAGTAGAATCAAATATAATTTGATTGACCTACTTTGTTTGTATATGATTCTTATTACACTCCTTCTCTTTTATCCATTTGTGAATGATAGCCTCACCTTTGGTTTATATACGTACTCACCTTGATATTTTTCTGTGATTTATTGTCTCCATGGCACCATCAACATTCTTTCTTCATCTTGGTTTTGTTATATGGTAGTTGCTAACATCATGGTTGCCTCTTGCTTTGGATGAGTATTTGGCATATGGAGTGTGAATGGTAATGTAAGCTTGACCGATAACTATCTTTTATCCCATAGAATAAATTATGATATGCGATGAATGAAAGTAGTTTGGTTATTATTTCGTTAGGATCAAATTGCTATATTTTTTCCTTCCATGTCCCCTTCCTTTATTTTATTATATGGTTTCTTCACTTTGTCTCTTTTGCAACAAGAATCAAACCACTAGAAGTACATGCTCTCACTATATACGCTTTCAAATCCTTTGTTATGAATAATATGTTGATCACATGATTAATGTTTATCTTAGTTTGTTCACTAATAATTGGGAATCCACTTTTCTTATAAGTTAAACCTAAAAATAAAAACCTTTCTTTTGATCAAAATAAATAAAAACGATTTTAAAAGGGATTTATGCTGTGTGAGGCTTTTAGAGTCTCCTCAAGCAAAATCAATTATTCTTCTTTGTGAGATTATGAGAATCTCCTCAGAAAGTTTAATCAAAAAGCCTTTCAAAAATATTTTCCAAATAAAATAACAAAATTTATTTCATAAATAAAAATTACAAAACCAACAAAAAAATCATTTCTCAAAAAAAAAATTATGAAGGAACTATTTCCTAAAAAACACTAACAAAGTGACATGCATTTCTAAATCGAAATACTTAGGCTTTGATCCATCTAAAGGGTACATAGGCCCTAGGCTCTCTTCCTAGGTCAAGTCCAACTTGGTAAATGAACAATTTTCACTTTTTTAATTTTTTTTCTTTTTGTAATTATTTTCTTAATTCCTTTTCTTCTTTGGGTAATTATAATAAACTTAAAGGCCATATTCATTTTTAAATAATTGACTTCAGGTAACTGTTCTTATGAGTGGGTGCTGTGGGGTGTCTAACACCTTCCGTATGCACAATCGGCTCCAAAAACTTATCTGGCTTTCATTTTTAAAAAAAGGTTGCCAAAATTATCTTTTTCCTAAATTTTGGTGGCGGCTCCATATTTTTCAAATTTTAGGCTTTACAGCTTGGTGACTTTACTAAGGAAGGTTTAAGAATCAAGCCCATTTAAGTTAATTAGTAAAAAAATAATATGCTTTTGATTTTAATTTAATTACCCTTTTTTATTATTTGTCTTTATTTATTAAATTATTTATTTATCTATTTATTTGTTTTCTCTATCTATCTTGTGATCTGCTTAGCAGATGAGGGTTGGGTAGAATCTAGGCCTACTTGTTGGTATGACCTCTACACACACTGAACACATACACTATTCTCCTCACATACATTTTAGGCCCTATACCCGGGTCTGTGAGTTCCTTTGTGAGTGGAAGTTTCTAGCGATCTCCCTGTGGGGTTTTCATAACCATATGAGGTTATTGTGAAAACTTCATCCTAGCTATTACTTATTTCACAAGGTTGATCCCTTTGGGGTTTTTAGAAACCCCTGAAGGTCAATTTCATTCATTGGGGTCTTCATCTTTATGATAGGGGCAGTTAGGAGACATTTATCTGTGAGAATTAGAACCACCTTGAAACTGTGACACATATTAATAGAGATTATTGACCTGCCAGATTAATTTGAACCTGCCTTTCTTAGGGTAGATATCACCTAACCTAGGGTTATCCCAAAAATAGGAGACTAGAGGGCATTTATTTATTATTGACAACATTATTTGTCATCCATGCATAATCAAGGAAACCTCTAGGATCAAGTTGCTAATTGTCCCTTCACCTGGTTATGTATCTAGCATTACTCCACATATAAATACATCACAAGGATGATGTATGCATTGGATAGCCAACCTTAGTTTAAGGGTTTATGGCTCTAAAAGACTATGAGCTCATTACATCTGTCATGTTAGAAAATATCTCAAAGAGAGATAACCTTTTTAGGGCTCATGAAGCATCATTACATCATTTATAGGCCTTTTAGCTTCTTTTGATATGGGCCTTAGACATAATTATCATTTTTAAAACCCTTAGCCGCGTGATGGCTTGGGCCGTTCGTAGGTTAATAGGCACTTCATCTCCCTATGAGGTAATAGATCTCTTGTGGAAGTGGAGTTCTTTGTCTCAATATCCATCACCTATATCCAAACTTGAAATACATGTCATCACTCTTTTATATCTCGTAAGGCATCCTTGCATCATTCATTGGCATTTAGCTTCATTTGATATGGGCCTTGGACATAATAAACATCATTGAATAAGGAGGAAAAAAAGGGAAAATGAGCATGCAAATAAAAATGAAAAAAATGAAAAGCTAAAAAACTTGAGTCATATCTTTAATTAATAATGCTTGTATAGAATACCTTTCTTTAAAAATGACTTTACATACCCTAATCCATGTCATCTCTCCTTTACATATATCCCATAAATGGTTGTTCCTTATGCTTGATGTGTGGCTAATATTTTTTTTCACTCCTTTTACTTTTTGGGAGCATTACTCTTGATTAGAGGAAATTGTTGAGGGTCTAAAAACTTGTTTTGTACAAGTTGCTTGTATAGAGGCGATATCATACGTTGGAGTTGCTTAGCTTTGAAAATGACTTGACCCTACCTTAATGAGGCTGGTTTTAAAGGGTAAATTGTTTAACATGGACGTAATGTGATGATGATTACATAAGCCATGTGAAGTGTCACACCCTTATCTTATTTTCAGCTATTTTAGAGTATTTGCGAAAAACAATACGCAGTTCGGAGGGCAACACATGAATAGCATAAATATACTGATAATAACTGCATGATTACAAAAATTCCCCATAGGGGTTCATACATGATAATTATAATCAATATATCCGCACAGGGCTACTTGGGTGTCTAAACCTGTCCTAATGAAACAGAGACATCTTCTCGTCTTTGTTCCACCACTGCGATCCTCTTGTATAGTTCCTTTCTCTGATCTTTGCATACCTTATGTATTCACCTATCTAATTAGATAGTAGGGAAGGGTGAGATTCGAGAGAATCTTAATAGAAAAATGTTCTAATATGCGTGCAAGATAAGTGATTAATACATGACATACTTACATTACATAAACTCATTCTTACATAATGGCATATCTGCATGCTCAATGTTTCAAACAACATCCTTATGGCCATAGCATAAATAGAAACAGAGCTTTAATCGTTCATATATGTTTCACATAATCAAACAAAGCAATAACATGCATTAATACACCAGCACAAATATCAAATACACGTAGGAGAGGTAAGTTCCCTACCTTAATCCGTTTTTATACTTGAAAATAGCTCCTCGATATACATGCCAATGACTCGGGTTCTCAAATCAGTCCTAAAATGTCAAATGTACAATCTTATGCACTTCCAATATGCTTTTAGTGATTATACGAGTCTATATTGAAAAATGACTAAAATGCCCCCAAAACCTGACCCAGCCCCGCCGTACCCGGTCTGATCGTATTTTTCTCAAAATCTTGACATGGGCTATTCTGACATATTTTTGCCCAAGGAATCCATTTCGAAATTTAGAATTACCAATTTCATTGCCAAAAGATGAAATTGCCCTTGGCAGCCCCGCTTTAAGGGTTTCAGGGGCATTTTCATAATTATGCTTTTTTGGGCTTTTCCAAAAGAGTGATAAATTGTAATCCCACATACTTTTCCTTCCTAAACTCAATAGAACCATCAAACCATTGAAAAATCTAACTCCTTCCCCCTGATTCAGCCTTGGCCGAAACTATGCTTAAGAGAGGGGGAAAATAAGTTTTTGATTTTTAACTTCCAAAAGCTTGTTCCTTTATGCTCTAAATCACTTATTAAGTCATTTAAACATATACTAAACAAGATTTAAGGAAATTTGGGCAGCATAACCCCTTAGGTTTATCACTTTCCAAATTTACAAGCTTAATCAACAATCACCAAATACAATAACAAACATCATCAACAACAACATATTATCAAGGATTTGAGATTTTTGAAGTTATCTATTGAGTTCCTTTCCTCTCTCTCTAGGTGTCTCCTTCTTCTCTCCTTAAGGTTGAGATTAGCTTGCTAAACAATGAGTTTCATGGAGAAGAAGAGATTAGAGAGGAGGCTTATGCAAATTTGGAAGCCAATCTTAAGAAAACACAAGCTTACCTTGGTTTTCCTTCTTCCTCCTTCTCTTTAAAGCTCAAGTTTTTTAAGCTTTTCTTTCTCTCTCTTTCCATTGGCTTTAGACAAAAATGAGCAAGGAAAGATGAAGCAAGCTTCATAAAAATCTTACCTATTTTCCCCTTATTTAATAAATGGTGACAAATAGGTTTATGACATCATGATTGTTCTTGGCCTTATCCTCTTCAAATTTGTGTCATAAAGTTCAATTAGACTTGAACCAAATTTCCTCTTCTTGCCTTCTAGCCCAACAAGCCATTTTAGGGTCCTTTAGAAACAAATGGGCTTCTTTCAATTTGTCTTAAGCTTCATGTACCAAATAACAATATCTTAAGATAATAACACATGTGCTCATATTCAACAATCATTGTTTATTCCTCTTGGGTTGGATTAAGGATACTTGGCATGTTTATGAGCCAAATAATTATTTTTACCTCTTATTTCCTTATTCCACAATTTACACTATTGCCAACACATTTTATTTTCCAATTTTCAGAATAGTTGGCCTTCTTGGCAGATTTTCTACCCTAACTTTGAAAAATCATAACTAAATTTGTAGACATCATTTCGGAGCGATTCTAAAGGCTATAGAACCCTTATTGAGTTTAGTTTCAAGTAAAAATATAGAATATTGCCAATTGGAAGCACATAATTCTCAGATTTTTAATCTTTGGAGGCTGTTCCAGAAAAGAATTAATTTCGCTGGGCAAACCTCAAAAATTCATAACTCTTTATATATAAATTAAATTGATTCATATGACCTATCAAATTAAAGCTTAGGTTGTCCAATTTTACCCTATAAAATTTCATAATTTTTCCTCATCATTTGTTCTTCCAAAACCTCGTGACAAACTGAGTGGCTCACTTAAAGCAATGAAACGACAAGCACTTGCAACTTCAATAAATTCTATTTTTGAATACAAATTTCTCATACTCTTTAATTCACTATTTTATTCCCTGTAATACCTTAAAGATATAAGAAATATTAGCGAATAAATTTGGGACACCTACTAAATTGGGGCTTAGTAGTCTACTTACTTTAGGCTTATTCCCAAGCCTCCAATCCTAAAGTTCAGGATATTACATAAAGCTTTGAGCCTATAATATGATTTCATTTGTATATGTGTACCACTTATCCTTTACCCAATCCAGAACTTGGCATGTATCTTATTTGAGGTCAGACTTGATGTTCATTTGCTTGAAATATAGAGGACCAAGGCATTCATTTTTCATCCTTAATAACAACAAAGCCAAATAGCCACCCTTACATAATAGCCATTTGAGCCTGTGTGATATTCCTTTCCTATCCCTTAGCATGCAGAAACCAAAAATATGTTCCTTACATCTTGTTCAAGTTTCTTTATATGCTTTTTAAGAGGACTCACTCTTCCTAATTAAAGGGGCAATCATACCCTCTAAAAGTTGTTAAGGCTTCAATGTGAGTGTTGTTGAAAAATAAATAGCTGAAAGAAAAAGATAAAAAGGAAAAGAAAAGAAGTTTGCTAAGTTGAAAACCTGAAAGAGCAGCGTAGGCAAAAGTTAGAGCGGGAAAATAAAAAGCAAAAAGCTCATTAAGTTGAAGACTTGAAATGGCAGCTTAGACAAAAGTTAGAGCAACAAAAAAGAAAAGAAAGTAGATAGAAAATCAAAAGAAAGATGGGAAAATACCAAGGAAAATATGGAAAGTGCTTCCTTCAATTCTCCTTTTGTTTTAAGGCCTTTAGAGTATACACTTGCTTGATCTATATTTGTTTCTTATTGCCATTTGTTATCATGAGTATCTACTTCAGTTCTTAGATATCATTTATCTTCTACTCAAGGTACTTTTTGTATCTAAGAGCACCTTATCTTCTTGGTTAGGGGAGTATGTGTACATTCCTATAATTTTTAAGGCTGTCAGGGTAATCTGGTTATAAGGCTGCTTTCTTTTGAATATTTTAAGTTTGAAAAGCGGCTTAAAAAATAAAAAGCAAATAAATAGTTGAAAAATTAAAGGGGAAAGGGAAAAAAAGAAAGAAAGAAAGAAATATCGCTAAATTGAAAAACTGAAAGGACTGCTTAGGCAAAAGTTAGAGCAAAAAAATGAAGAAGAAAGGAAAAAAAGAAGGAAAAAAAATCAAAAGAGAAATGAACAAATACAAAAAACATAAGAATATGAACTACACATTCTTCATCTCCTCTTTACCCTTTGTCTGTACCACATGTCCACATAAAAAGTCCTTATGATCTATGTTAGCATATGACTCTTTTAGTGATGGAAAACTTAGATATTGCCAAGCATATGGAACAGGAATTGGATAATTTGGATATAGACAGCAAATACTAACCCTCAAAACACTGAGTGGTAAGAGTAAACACTAAACTTAGTAGGGAAATTATTAGGGCATTATGTTCTTGTTAAACCTTTTACCTTGATACTAGCTAACTTGGGTTGGTGACATGATTTAGATAATAATGCATTGGTATATCTCTTGATCCTCTATTCTGATGACTTGGACATTGTCTTCTAGGTTTCAGTTCCTAAGATTTCATGACCGGATGTTAACACATTGCTAGGTTTCTTGAGTTATTCTTCGGGGTCTTTCTTCAAGCATTTATGTAACCCCCTCCGTAATTATATCTGAAATACGCGATTAAAATGAAATAGAGACCAATAATAATCAAATAACATTTACTAACCCATCACATGACGGGGTTTTCATGAATACTTTTTGAAATCATTTATAAACTTGGTCTCATATTCACATTTCGAATACAATTACTACGCGAAGATAAATCACATTCATATAAATATCAGAGTGCACAACTTAATCATCCCAGCAATCCCGGGTACATACCTTCGCTAAAGATACACAAGGCAAAATTGCCCATTATAATTCTTCAAATGGGGATTACACAATCTCATCTCGAAAGAGTCCTAACTGCTCCCTCCACGAGCCACTTGCCCTGTCTAAATTGTTGGTAGGGGAGGGTGAGATTCGAGAGAATCTCAGTAGGAAATAGATACCATAATGCATGCATGATAGATGCTATGTGTATGACATATTAGCTTTATCTAGATGCATGCCACATAATGACATTTCTGTATGCTCAATGTTTCATGTAACAAAACTATGGCCACAGCAAAACAGAAACAGAGCTTCATTTATTCAAATATGCTCTACACAATCAAGTAAAGCAATCACATACATCACTACACAAGCAAAGATATCAAATACATGCAAGTAAGGTAAGTCCCCTACCTCCAGTCTTTTCTCCTCGATTTGCGTGCCAGCAACTCGGGGCTTTACATTCGATCCTACAATGTCAAATATACCATTTAGACACTTCCATAGTGTTTCTGGGGGTTATATGAGGCTGTATTGAAAATTTACTAAAATACCCCCGGGACCCGGCCCCGCCGTACCCGGTTCGGCTGTACTTTTCTTGAAATTTTGACATGGGCTATTCTGACATATTTTAGCCCAAGGAATCGATTTCCGGATTCGGAATTATCAAATTCAATATTAATTTACAAATTTACCCTTGGCAGCCCCACTTTAAGGGTTTCAAAGGCGTTTTCGTAATTATGCTTTTTCGGCCTTTTTTGAAAAAGTGACCAACTGTAACCCCACCTAATTTTCGCTCCTGAACTCAATGGAATCATCAAATCATTGAAAATCCAACTCTAAGACCCATTTATAGCCCAGACCGAAATATATGGGTTTTCCGGGGAAAATCGGGGTTTTGCGATTTCGGCTCCGTAAACGCGTTCCTTTCTACTCCTAACCACTTTATTGACTATTCCATTAGGTTACAACTATCATTTAGTACAAATTTGGGCAGCATAACAGCCCCACACACCCATTTTCCATTTTTGAAACCAATGACAATCCGGCGAAATTTCACCGATTAAATTGTCCACAGCAGCCAGAATAGTCAATACACAAGAGTTTGGAAGTTACCTCAAGCTCCCACTAGCTTTTCCTTCTTGTGGCTGAAAACCCTAACTTCAAAACACCAAAAGAGGAGCTTCCAAACCTTAAAGAACATAAAGGAGTAGCTTAGGATTGGAGTTTTACGCGTTAGGAGCTAGATCGTCGGAGAAATCAGCTTACCTTACGAGATTTCTTCCTCTTTCTCTCTCTAAAGATCCCATATGCTCTCTCTCTATTTCAGCTGTTCTCAGTGTCAGAAATGAGGAGGAAGAAGGAAAAACCGTTTAATAACATATCCTATGATGATGTCATCTTTTATTGAGATGATGTCATAATTACCATTTTCGGATTTTCTGGCAGATTTTCTGCCCAAACTTTGAAAAATCATAACTAATTCTAGAAACATCAAAATGAGGTGATTCCAAAGCCAAATGAAAGGTATTTAAGTCCTCTTTATAGGAAAAATATTTACAAATACTAGAAATTACCAAAAAATTCCAGAATTACACAAATGTCATCACTGCCCCAAAACAGAGTCCATTTTCGACCTCAAATTTTGGACAGTCATATCTCCCAGTTCCCAACATGAAATGGCACAAATTATATGTCCATTTTGAAGCTTTGGATGTGAACTTTAAGACTGGAAAGTGTCATAATTTTCTGACATCATTTGCCTATTAAAAACGTCCACACGAGAAGACTTCCCAGACAGAATTCACACTGGTCAACATTTCCAGTTTTGCAACCAATGTGTCCAATCCAATTTAAATCAATTCCAATGATTAAATAACACAACATGACACCATTTCCATCACAATACCCCATTCAATTATTCCCTCTATTCTAAGTCAATTTGGATGTTAATCCACAATTGAACTCAAATATAGGGTTTTGGCGTTGCTCATAACACAAGCGACTACAATCCACTTTATATTCTCTAAAAAGGTTCATTAATCACTAACCACGTCCACTTTTGTAGTCATTAACCCCTAATCACAATTTGGGATCTTGCTAAACCAGGGCTTAGCAATCCACTAATCTCAGGCTTATTCTCTAGCCTCAAGTCTCAAAATTCGGGCTATTATAATTTAGGTGTAAGGAATTCTTTCATTTCAATCCTTTGCTACTCCTAATACAGCATGTGAGCCTTTCC
This sequence comes from Inga leiocalycina, assembly GCA_963242795.1. NCBI lineage: Eukaryota > Viridiplantae > Streptophyta > Magnoliopsida > Fabales > Fabaceae > Inga > Inga leiocalycina. Next base: position 32,526,467 of record OY725323.1, read on the forward strand.
CAATTTTATCACTTCATATTTGAAACATTACCTTCCTTCTATTTGCCATTCAATAAAGGGAACTAAGTTAGAATTGGTTGCCCCCATCCATTTCTTAGGACAACATTGATATTGTTAAATGCATTTTTTTTAAAAAAATTGACGGTACAAGCATTAAAAATAAAGATAGACAAAACAAAAAGATTCTTATGCTATACAAATTAAGATAGCCTAAAGAAAGAAAGTTGAATATTTAAAATTTCTCTTATTGCTCAAAAGTCCTTTCTTTTATCAAGAATTAGCACTAAGTTATGACCAAAGAAAAATTGTAATATCTTATCAAATCGGGAAAACTTTTCTTGCATTGGTCTTTGCATCAATCGCACCCTTACCCTACTTAACTCGTATTGCATGCCATTTGGAATTAATTTTTTAACTAAAGAGGCTTCTATTAATATTATGTTATACATTACCTCGAAATGTGCTTTTGCTGAGACTGGGTCAAACCTAAAAGCTTCTCAACAAGAGTCATAATGGCCTAAATAAGAATGGCATCCTACATGAACCAGTAAGTGAAGGGGTTTTGAATAGGACTAAGGCTAAAGCGGAGACAACATCATTAGTCAGGTAGCTCTTCATCATCATCATCATCATCATCATCATCATCAACATCTCATAATTTCCATTATCATCTTCATCATGATCATCGTTATCTCATTATCATTCATCCTTATTAGCTCTTCATTATTTTCATCATCCTCATTTCATCATTTCCTTGTCATTATCATCATCTCCTTTTCATCATTATCATCTCCTTATCATCATTATCATCATTATCCTTATTAGCATTTCATTATCAACATCACTATGATCATTCTCATTAGGATTTTTTCTTCACTATCATATCATTAACATATTGCATATCTAGGCCATTGCATGATTAGTATAACGACACCATTGCCATTTACATTTCCTTATTGGCATTTCATTATCAACATCACTATCATCATTCTCATTAGGATTTTTTCTTAACTATCATCATCATTAACATATTGCATATCTAGGCTATTGCATGATTAGTATAACGACACCATTGCCATTTACATGAGCACTTCATCTTCACTACCATCATCATTATCAATGTCATCACCTTCATTATGATCTTTGTCACCATTATCATAATTTCCTCAATATCATAACGATCACCATCCTCTTTATCATTATTGTTTACATCCTCATTAGGATTTCATTATCACTACTATGATCATTATTAGTGTCATCACCTTCATCATGATCATCTTCATCATTATCATAATCATGGCCATCATTATTCTCTTCTTCATTATTGCCATCATCGATGTCATTATCATGTTTGGGGGTACCACATGTTTAGTGTTAGTTCACTACCACTATCATTTTCATTCATGACATCATTATTAATACTCTATCATCATCTTATCAGTATTATTTTCATCTTCATTGGCATTATCATAAGCATTATGTGACCCCCTACCTTGATAAGCATAATTATGATCCGAAACGCTTAATATGAATGGATTGGAGACTGACGAATAATTTATAACTCATTTTAACTCCCGTCTTATGGTATGGTTTTCACAAATTCTTTCAAAACGTTTCCCAATCCTGATCTCAAGTTTAGGTTTCGAATATAATTACCCTGTGTAGTTATATCACATTAATACATATCAGAGTGTACAACAAAAATCCCGGCAAACCCCGGGTGTCATATAGGTACTAAGGGTTTACAATATTCCCTTTTTAGAGATTACATAACTATATCCCAAAATATTATTTACAATCCAAAACTATATATCCCTACAAGGTCCTAGCCGCTCCTGGTCGTCTGTTTCTCCTTGGTGCCACTTGCCCTATCTGTAAGGTTAGTCAATAGAAAGAATGAGATTCAAGAGAATCTCAATAGTAACAAATCACTCATACAGTATATAAACACACAGCATGTAAGATCACATTTAGCAGTAACATAATGATACATGGCTCATGCCACATACGACAGCACTCACGGCTGTATACATTATGCGTCAGCTTTCGCTGCGAACTCTATGTATTCACAAAGTATCACTATGCGTCAGCTTTCACCGTGATCTCAAAGCATCACAATGTATCACAAAGTATTCACAATGCATGACAAACATACATACAATGTTTGACACACAGTATAAGAGAAAAATTCACTACCTTGTTATTTCCTGACGTTCCTTGGCATAGTAGTAGTAAATGTCAAATCCTATAACCAATGCCAAGAACGATAGATTAAAGCTTTATTCTAATTTCTTTAATAACTCATGATACTTGGGTTGGTTATCACTATGGTCATTTAATCAAGTGAACTAAGGAGCTAAAGTGGTCAATTAACCTAAAAGGCCAATTTCTAACCTCAAAGTTCCACAATATTATATTATGCCATAAAATCTTCAATTTTCGCATAGGTGACCAATCTACCATAATTTTTTAGCATATTTGAAAAATCATAACTAATTCTAGAAAAATCAAAATGAGGTGATCCCAAAGCCCATTGAAAGCTCTTTGAGTCCTCTTCATAGAAAAAATATGAATCATTACCAAAAATCACCACACAATTCCATAATTACACAAAATTCCATACTGCTCCAGAATTAAGTCTAGTTTTGACATCAAACTTTGGGCAACCAGAAATCTCAGCTCAAAAAAAGAAATGACACAAATTATATGTCCAGTTTGAAGCTTGGAATGTGTTAAGACTGGAAAGTTTCAGAATTTTTAGACACCAATTTCCCTTTCAAAATGTCCCTATAAACTGACTGCCCTGCACAGAGTTACACTTGACAGTTTTTCCAATTTTCAACCAATGTGTCCAATGGCTCCAAAATCAACAACCAACCCTTTTTCCACACAATTTTCCATGTAGAACACAATGGTAACATCAAAATAAACAAATTCCCACTCATTCTCCATGTCCTATTTTGGCAGAATTTTAGGGTATTTCACAACAAACAACCACTTCACTATCTAATCACTAAGCTTAGCTCATTTGCCTCCAAACCAACTTATAAGCACATACATAGGATGAAAGCTTCATGATCCCTAATATACTCTAAAAACAGAAATTAGGGCTGTCATAATGGCCCAACACAACTCAGCCAATTAAAGCATCAACATAATGCTCTTACTCACCTCTTGCTTCTTCTTGTGTTTTTTTCTTGATTCCTCAACTTTTGTTCTTGCAAGGTGGCTGAAAAATCATCTTCTTCAAAAAAAACCATAGAAATAAAGCTAAGGAAGAGAGGAACATGTTTCATGAAGGTCTTTAGAGCTAGAAATGGGATATTAAAGGTGTAAATAGCTTACCTTTCCTTCTTGTTCCCCTTGGCTCTTACGTTCGGTCTTGCCCTTTCTCTCTCCTTTTCTTTTGCACTTGGACGACTTGAAATGAATGAATAAGATGAGAGAATGTTTTTAATTAAATAGTCAAGAATTCTTGTATAGCTTAAGTCGGTTGAGCACATGTGTAAGAGAGAGAGCACTTTAATTGCAAGAGATATGTACCAATAATCCTTTGCTTTATCTTTTCTCTTTCTTTCTTGATGCCATACGAATATGTGGCCCTTTTTGTTCAAGTTATCTTCTTTTATTTGGCCCACAATTGTTGACCAAAAATAATGACCAAAAGGAGTTAAAAGGAGCCTTCTACCATTATCTTAGTTTACCTCCTCACATATGTTACTTTTAGTGGAAATTGTTGACCAAGTCTTCTCCTTTTAATTAGTCATATATCTGTTTCTCTTTCTTGCCTCATGTTATACGAAAATGAAGCCTAGGAAAAGAGATGATGATCTTTTGTAATATCTCCTTAAATAATAAAGTTAATTCCCCAATTAGCATGAGATTGTTGACCAAGTCCTCATCTTTTTATAACTTGGTCCAATTGCTTCCATATATCATATTTAATAGCCAATATGTATTTTTCTCTTGCTTTTCCCCCTTGTCATACGTGAATCAAGGCCTTTTGAAGAAGAAGATCTTGTAAAATATCATCTTGCAATATAATATTTAGTTGCCAATTTTGCATGTGAAATTTAACTAAAGTCGTAACAAAATTTCCAGAGGTAATTCTGTCACTAATCCTACCATCTATTCTGTACATTTAGCCCTTAAGTACATGTTGGGATATTACAATTATCCCCCTGTACAATAAATTTCGTCCTTGAAATTTGTTACACAACTTGAGCCATAAACTCAGGATAACATCTTTGCATGTCCATTTCCGCTTCCCAAGTTGCTTCTCTCTGAGTCATTCCCTTCCAGACCACTTTCACAAATGGTATGATTCAGTGTTTGAGCCGTCTTTCTTCCTGATCAATGATATGCTCTGGCTCTACCTCATATGTGAAGTTGTCTTGTAGTTCAACTCCTCATACTCAACATTGTGAGATGGATCTGGTTGGTACTTCTTCAATTGGGAAACATGAAACACATCATAGAGTCTGCTCAAATTTGGGGGTAGGGCTACTCAATACGCAATAGGTCCAATTCTCTCCAGTATCTCAAAAGGACCTATATACCTTTGGCTCAGCTTCTTCCGCTTGATAGCTCTCCTAATGACAGTAACTGGTGATACTCTCAGAAAAATATGGTCACCAACCTCAAACTCTAGAGGCTGTCTCCTCTTACCAGCGTAGCTTTTCTGTCTACTCTCGTTTTAAAAAGCCTTTTCCGAATGATATGAATTTGTGCTGAGGTCTGGTCAATCAACTCCGGCCTATACAATTTTCTCTCAGATAGCTCATTCCAGCATAAAGGTGATTGGCACCTCCTTCCACATAATACTTCATACGGAGCCATTTGGATGCTCGCATGATAGTTATTATTGTAGGCGAACTCAGCAAGTAGAAGGAAGTGATCCCAACTCCCTTTAAAGTCGAGAACACATGCTCATAACATATCCTCCAAAATCTGAATAGTCCTCTCTGACTGTCCATCCGTTTAAGGATAATAAGCCGTGTTAAATCTCACTTGAGTACCCAACGTTTCATGCAATGCTCTCCAGAATCTCACAGTAAACCGGGGATCTCGGTCAGAAATGATGTTCTTCGGTACACCATAAAGCTTTACAATCTCAAAAATATAGATCTCCGCCAGTTTATCTGGAGAATAACCAGTATTGATCGATATGAAGTGTGTCAACTCCGTTAACCGGTCAACTATTACCCAGATCGCATCATAATTCCTGATCATGGGTAATCCCACAACAAGGTCCATGGTTACACTTTCCCATTTCTATTTCGGAATCCCAGGACTTTGCAACAAACCCAGTGTTCTCTGGTTCTCAATCTTTACCTTCTGACATGTGAGACACAATGCCACATATTTCATCACATCACTCTTCAAACCCGGCCACCAATACATTGACTTCAAATTATGGTACATTTTGGTCATACCAGGATGAAGAGTATAACGGCTCTTGTGTGCCTCATCCAGAATCTTCTGTCTCAACTCTGCCTTAAGTGGAACACAAATTCTTTTCTAATAACGAACTAGTCCACTAGGCGATATGTCATAGCGCTGAGCTTCTCCCCTTTTAATTTGAGCCAGATTACGCTGTATCCAACCATATTGCCTTTCAGCTTCTTCAATCTCAACTCTCAAGTCACTTCCCCCTCGGGAGACAGTGTAGTTGGCAAGCATAATCTGATTCGACAAGTTCAGGTCATGAAAATCCTCAGTCAATTTTCCGTCTTGTATCATCATTGCTACTACCAGTACTGTCTTTCAACTAAGAGCATCCGTGACTACATTTGCCTTACCTGTATGGTATTTGATTTCCAGTTTGTAGTTCTTAAGTAACTCCATCCAATGACGCTGTCTCATATTTAACTCTTTTTTATCATACAAATACTTGACACTCTTGTGGTCACAGTACAGTTCTACCATCACACCATACAAATAATGCTGCCAAATCATCAAAGCAAACATAATGGCTGCAAGCTCCAGATCATGAGTGGGATAGTTTATTTCATAAGGTTTGAGTTGTCGAGAGGCATAGGACACCACATGTCCCTGCTGCATAAGGACACACCCTAATCCCTGCTTACTCGCATTACTGTATACAACGTAGGTCAAGCTGGGATCATGTATAATCAATACAGGTGTCGTAGTCAACCTCTTTTTCAGCTCCACAAAGCAATTTTCACCATGTTCATTCCACACAATGGCTGATCCTTTCATGTGAGCTTGGTCATCGGCAAAGCAATATGTGAGAAATTCTGAATGAATCTCCGGTAGTAACCAGCAAGACCCAGAAAAATGCATACCTCTGCCACAGATTTTGGCCTTTTCCAATCCAGTACTGCTTCCACTTTACTAGGATCTACAGAGACCTCTTCTTATGAGATAACATGGCCTAGGAATTTTACATCCGATAGCCAAAACTCGCATTTATTCAATTTGGCATAAAGCTGCTTCTCACGCATTATATTTAATACAATTCTCAAATGATGCCCATGCTCTTCTCTACTATTAGAGTATATCAGAATATCATCAATGAATACCACAACGAATTGATCCAGATATTGTCAAAAGATACGGTTCATGTAATCCATGAAAATCGCAGGTGCATTGGTTAGCCCAAATGGCATTACTAAGAACTCATAATGACCATACCTGGTCCGAAAATCAGTCTTTGGAACATATTCTGACAACCAGTAACAGCTAGCAACCTTTCAAGCCCTGTAGCGGTAGGCACCCTCAAACCCTAGTAAGAGTTGGCACCCTTTAAAGCTCTATATTGGTAGGTATTTTCAAGCCCTGTATTAGTAGGCACCCTCAAAGCCTAATAATGACTGGAATCTTTTTCAAATCCCTATATCATCAAGCACCCTCAAAGCTTAGAAATAGCTGGCTCCCTTTCAAGCCCTATATCGTTAGGCACCCTTAAAGCCTAAAAATGGTTAGCATCCTTTCAAGCCTTATATCGACAGGCACCCTCAAAGTCCAAAAATGGTTGGCAACCTTTCAATCCCTATAGCAGTAGACACCCTCAAAGCCTAATAATGACTATGACATCTTTCAAGCCCTGTATCGATAGGAACCCTTAAAGCCTAGCAATGACTACCACCCTATAAAGCCTTATGGCGGTAGGCACCCTCATAGCCCAGCAACAGCTAGCAACCTTATCCCTTATGAACCAAGTAAAGAGCGGCATGAGCACCATGTTTTTGCCATTCCCACTTTGGTTCCAAATGGGGCACCTTGTCCCTTTGGCCAAAAAAATACATTTTCTTATCTTTACTTGCTTCATAGATGAGAATCTCACTTTTCTTCGCTATGAACCAAGTAAAGAGGGGCAACTGTGAACACCCTATTTTTTTCGGGCCCCATTCAAAAAAAATAAAAGAAAATAATCTTATTGATGAAGATTGGGATCCAAATTGGAAATAAACACTAAAGAAGAAAATTAAAAATTAAAAACAAAAGAGAAAATAAGAAAAGCCTCTCATTAATGATGATTGAGTTCCAAATTAGCAATCATCGTTCATTAAAGAGGAAAAAGAATTAAAAGCAATGAATGAAAATCCTCTCATTGATGATGATTGTGGTCCAAATTAGCAATCATCATTCATTAAAGAGAAAAATAAAAAATAAATTAAAAATGAATGAAAGTCCTTTCATTAATGATGATTGGGGTCCAAATTTTCAATCATCGTTAATGGGGAAAATCAAAAAGTAAAAAATAAAAAATTAAAAAGTCCTCTTATTGATGATGATTGTGGTCTAAATTTGTATTATCATTCATTAAATGAAAATAAAAGAAATACAAAAATATCTCATTTTGATAGGTTTAAATTAGGGATTTACTTGTGGGGAAAATGTAAAAATAATTAAAAAATGAAAATTAAAAAAAATCTCTCATTAATGGTAATTATGGAACAGTATCCAAAGAATTTAATTCTGAGAATTTTGTTCTCTCACTTAGTAAAGGGCTATATTTTTCTTTGAAACTATACTTAATAAGCGTTTTATAGCCTTTGGAATTGCTCCAATTCAATGTCTACAAATTTAGTTATGATTTTTCAAAATTTAGGTAGAAAATCTTGCAGAATTTGTATAAATCCGAAAATGGAAAACATTTTGGTATTAAATTGATATCGGCCTATTTTGGCTGTAATTTGGACACCTAGATGTGCAAAGGGCTAACTAGAGAGGTAAGGAATTGGTCAAGTGTAATGGGCTTTAAGTCATAAACTTCTATGTAGATAAAAAGTCTACTTACTTTATGACATATAAAGTCAAATCTTTTATTTTTGCTTAAATAGATAATTATGGGAAAATGAAGACATAAAGAAAAATGTTATAAAAACATTTTCCTTCCCTTTCCCAAGCTCAAAACCATGCACCTATTGAGAGAGGAGAGAGAGAGAGAGATTTGAGAATTCTAGAGAGAGGGAGGAGAAATTTGGCCAAGTAAGCTTGATTTCTCCGGTGATTTAGCTCCTAATGTATGTAATCCTTCCTCTAAACTTCTCTTCTACATGGTTTAAGGTATTTGAAGCAAGAATTTTGGTTTTTGGAGGCTAGGGTTTTTTACCAAGAAAGAAAAGCCAGAAGGAAGAAGAGGTAACTTCATAAACTTCAAATATTGGTTTTCTAGCTGTTGTGAGTAATTTAATCAGGGAAATTCTGCTTGATTTGCTCTGATTGTGAATTTGGGAAAAGTTGTGTCCTAAATATTACGCTGCGAAAATTGAGTCTAAATGGAGGTTTTAAATTAATTAAATAGTTAATAGAGTAGTTAGGAGTAGAAAGGAGTAAGTCTGCAGAGTCAGAATTGGAAAACCCCAAATTTCCCTAGAAAATCTTGGGTTTTGGCCAGGTCTAATTTAGGGGGTTAGAGTTGGATTTTTGATGATCTGATTATTCCATTGTGTTCAGGAGGGAAAATTAGGTGAGGTTACAATTCATCACTTTTTTCGAAAAGCCTAAAAAAGTATAATTATGAAAACGCCCTTGAAACCCTGAAATAGGGGCTGACAAGGGTTTTTTGGTCTTTTGAAAATGAATTTGGTAATTACATGTCTAAAAATGGATTCCTTAGGCAAAAATTTGTCAAAATAGCCCAAGTCAAAATTTTGAGAAAAGTATGGCCTGGCCGGGTCCCCGGGGACATTTTGGTAAATTTTCACAATAGGCTTATATAACCACTAGAAATACTATGGAAGTGCCTGAAATAGTACATGAATGAGTTTTAACCTAATTCTTGTATATTTGACGTTTCAGAACTGAGTTGAGATCCAGTTGGTGGCACGCTTTATGAGGTGTACGTTGCGAGGCAAGAAAGGGTTAAGGTAGGAAACTTACCTCTCCTGAATGTATTTGACAATTGTGCTGGGCTATTGATGCATGTATTTGCTTTACTTGATTATGTGCAACATATATGAATGATTGAAGCTTTGTTTCTATTTATGATATGGCCATAACTATGTTGTTTGAAACATTGAGCACACAGATATGTCATTGTATTAGCATGAGTTTATGTAATGCAACCATGTCATGCATTGAGCACATATCCTGCATGCATATTGGTACTGTTACCTACTGAGATTCTCTCAAATCTCACCCCCCCCTCTAACAATTTAGATAGGTAAAAACAAGAGGTGTACTGAGATCAAATCAAAGAATTAACTGCAGCGAAAAGCAGTGGTGCAATGAAGACAAGAAGACGTCTCCATTTTACTCAGATGGGTGTAGACACCTAAGTAGCCCTGTACAGGTACATTGATGGTAACTATCATGTACGAACCCCTATAGCGAATTTTTTGTAACCATGCACATATTATCATTATTTTTATGCTATTCCTGTATTGCCCATCGAACTGTGTTTTGTTTTCCGTAAATACTCTAAAAAAAGTGAAAAAAGATAAGGGTATTACAACCGATATGAATATTGAGGACTTATGGTGATTTGGTAAGTGCTATCATTCTATTATATGGTCCCTTCACTTGATCTCTTTTGTAGCAAGATTAAAAGTATTAAAGGTAATTGCTCTCACTTAGCTTTTGAAGCTTCTGCCATGAATGATATGTTAATCATGAGAATAATGCTATTGGTTGCTTACTGATGATTGTGACCCATTTTCATAAATGACAATAAAATGGAAAAGCTAATTTTTATGATAAATAAATAAAATTGACTTTAGAAAAAAGAGATTTTTGCTATGTGAGGTTTTTAGAGCCTTGTCAAGCAAAAATCGATTATTCTTCCATGTGAGGTTATGAGAACCTCCTTAATTAGGAAGTTTAATCCAAAGCCTTCCAGAAACCTTTCTTTTCTTCAAATAAGAAAAAGAAGAGTTGTTTTCATAAAATAAGAAATATCAAACAAATGAAAAATCAATTTCTCAAATAAATCAAAGGAACTTTTGCGTTAAAAAACTCAAACCCAGTGACATGCATTTCTACCCTGAACTACATGGGCTTTGATCCCTCTAAAGGGTACGTAGGTCTTAAGTCCTCTTCTTAGGTCAGGTCTTATTTTACAAATAAATATATTTTCCCTTTTTTTTTATTTTAGTAAATAACCATTTTTTCTATAATTTCATTTTATTTATTTTTTAAATATTCTTTTTTATTTCTTTTTTTGGGTAATTATAATAAAATTAAAGGCCATATTCATTTTTAAATAAATCAATTAAGGTAAAAGTTATTATGAATGGGTGTTGTGAGATGCCTACTACCTTTCCTATGCACAATCGACTCCCAAACCCTATCTAGTTTTCATTGTTTATTAAAAAAAATGTTTCCAAAGTTACCCTATTTTAAAATTTAGTGACGACTCTATATTTTCTAAATTTCAGGCGCTAAAACGGTTTTTTAGTGGAAATTGCTACAAACACCACCACCATATTTTGTAGTAGTTAGTATGCCTCAACTACTATTAAGTAACAGCAACAACTCACCAAGCTAGCCCCACATTTTATGGCAGTTTGTTTGATGTAACCCTACAAAATACCATCTCTTACCAGCTACTATTTGACACGAATTATACCGTTGCAAATTTATAGCAGTTTCTTTTTTAACTACTACAAAAACTGATATTCATAGCAGTTTTTTTCTACTACTATAAAATGATAGTTTTTTTTTTGTAGTGTCATATCATGAGCATTAATATTCTTACGAGTCATTAGGTATATGCAAGATGAGTTAATATGTGATGCATGTAGCTTGCCCTATTGCTCCGTCTAGCCTTATTTAGTTTATTTGGAGCCATAGGCTATCCACAGTCTAATCCACACACTTGATCAACTAAGCTACTCTATTACATGAGATGTACCCTGCCAAAGTTACAGAGCTCAATACCAAGACTAAGGCTCCTCTCCTTAAAAAGCCTAACTCAGGAGGTGTCATTATTTCATATGCCCCCTCTACAAATCTGGCTAGGGTGAGTATTGAGGAATGGAGCTCTACAAGTTATCATCCCTCATTCTCACGAAATGGGGCTCTATAAGAGGCCAACCACTATGGTAGAGTGGAGGCAAGCCACATAATCACTGTATCATATAATACCCACATCATCACCATCTCCTTACCCGTCACCAATGATTATAATGTATGTATAACAAATAATGTACTCAAGCATGCTTGAAAATAATTAAACTACTTCATTAAATTGTCAAAATACATTACAAGCATGCTTAAAATGAACAAAACATTGAGATTTCACTCAAACATGACATCATATGGGCATGCTTTAAAAGGATTCAAGTATATCAGGTAATCACACAATTATATCATTTTACCATTCCGCAATCCCAACATTTTATGCATTTACATCATACTCAATGAATATAACTATATATTTTTCTATATAATTAATCACACCAACCATATTTGCTCATACATGGAAAAAACTAAAGTTACATGTTCTCTTTTAGCTTACAAGCAGTCAAATAGAAAATCCAAGCAATAATAGCTCTTAATGAGACTTTACAGCTCTCTAAGTTACACCATTGAAAACCTTTCTATTTCATGCTCAAACTCAAACTGCAGAGTAAAAAGAACAAATTCTAAATTAAGGCACAATCTTCAACTCAAAAATTCTCACAAGTAATAACGGTAATAGGAATTTAGGCTATAACTAATAATTTTTCTCAATTGATTGTTAGCTTAAACTAATCTAACACTTCTGTATCACCAATTTTTCTCAATGGTAATCTACCACTTGTAACCCATAATACTAACTTATAATCCAATGGGCATCGATGTCTGGAAGTTTTCAAGGGGGTAATATTGCTCTGAAAATTTAAAAAATAGGGCAATGTTGCCCTCACCGTTTAAAGGGTTACTTTTAACTGTCAAAGTTGACTAATTAACCCACATGACACTTCCTACATGCCACCTTATCACTTCATATGTGTCACCTCATCTCCACCTTACTTCCTCTCTCTCTCCTTCTCTTCCAATCCACTGCCGTCACTCTACTCCCTCTCTCTCTTCATCTTCTTTTGCTCTCCCTTAAACTCAAAAAAAGAAGATAAGGAGAGAGAGGGAGAGAGTGACGTCAGTAAGGTGGAAGAGAGGGGGGAGAGAGGAAGGATTAAGTAGAGATGATGTGGCACATATGGAGTGATGAGGTGGCATGTTGAAAGTGCTATGCAGGTTATTTAGTCAACTTTGACGGTTAAAATTAACCCTTTAAATGGTGAGGGCAACATTGCCCTATTTTTTTAACTTTTGGGGCAATATTGCCCACTTAAAAACTTCCAGACACCCAGCGCCCATTGGTGAAAATTTCTAAGGCATTTTTCCCCTTAACCCTTGTTTGTTTACTTATTTATACACATATAATTAGAATTATCTTAATTACTTTTATTTAAACTCTACTAAGTTTATTATTTGATCTTTTCTAAAATAATTCATTAAACTTTAATATTTTAATTTATTCTAGATCTACCTATTAGATGAAACACAGAAATAATTGAGAGAAAAAATTATATTTTAAAGAATCTAACTACTGGGCTATTGGGCTACACCCAACCCAACTATACAAACAAGTTTTTAATACAACATGTTTTGGCCTATCCTAATACTCCCCTTCTAGTTGGGGAGTGAAAATATCAACAATACCCAACTTTCCTAACAAACTAACTAAAACATCTTTGCTTATAGCCTTTGTTAACAAATAAGCCTACTGATTACAAGATTTTACATGACATAGATCAATAAGCTTCTCTTGTAGCTTCTCACATACAAGATGACAGTCGATCTTGATATGCTTCATACGCTCATGAAAGACAGGATAATTCTGTTGGAAATTGTGCCCAAAGGGCCAATCATTATACTTTGAACATTATTAATTTAATGAAATTTCTCCATTCTGTTATCATATTATTTGCATGTTAAGTGTGATAATTGTATCCTTGGACAAATCAAAAAGATTATCCTAAAATGTCCCTGGTCGGTCATCTATGCGGGAATAGAGATGAAATAAGACCAGTTTGACTTTGATAAGATATGGAGATACGAATCAAAGTCTTAGGCACTTGTAAGAGTACAAGGTGCTGGACCGACCCACTATGAGAAAGCTACATGGATCAAGTCATAAGCTTTTCTCATGTAGAACCCCGTCATAATGCCCTTTGACTTAAGGTCATCATGGATTATTATATGAGAGTTGCTAAGCTTTGAACTAGTCAAAAGTCACTTTTGACCGGGTGATGATAAAGGCTATGATTAAACTTGGTGGTTTTTCATGCAGAGGAATATGAATGATCAAGATGGAATTTGTCCCTCACATTAATAGAGAGATATTACTGGGCTCCTCGATGAGTGAGTCTGAGAAATGTATGGTTATACTACGATAGAAAGGAGTTTTCATTTCTATTGTCAGACTACTCAGGAATTGAGAAAGTAATGGTCAGGAATAAGGGGACGACATTATCCATGCCTCATCCTTAATTGATATATCGTGTGACAAAAGGGACGTGACATGGTTGTATGAGAGGTTGCATCGTGTTAACGATCCTCATATAAATTGGGTAGTCGTAATGTCCTACTAAAGGCTGCTTACGACTTATGGGTTAGTACAGTTATTGGCTCACTGCCAACTTCGTATGGGCCTACAAGGTCGCACACAAGAATGGCCCAACAAGAGATAATGTTTAATCTATGGTGGATGAATTTTATATTTATATATATATAATATAAAATTCGTTAATAATATTATATATATATATATATGTATGTATTTTCGAAATACATATTATTTATATATATGTGTATATATATATTATGACATTATTATATTGTGTTAGTTTTAAATTTAATTTTATTAAGATAAATTAGATTTAATAACTAACATGATAGAGATATAGTATTTTAGATTTAATTTATGAAGATAAATTAAATCTAATGGCTCTTTATTTGGATTAAATAAATAGGTTAAATTAAAACTGTTGGAAAGATTTAATTTAAACTGAATTTATTTAATTAGCTCATCAAGATAATTAATTGTTAATTAATAAATATTGATTTTGAAATTTGAATATAGCCCTCATAGGTTACAAACTTGATAGAGCAGATATACTTATACACATATGAAAATTCAGAGCCGTAAGGGAAACCCTAGGAGACATTGGAGGCTCTAGCATGCAGTTTCTATTGGAGAGCCTTCGTGTGGATACGGTAGAGGGAGCAGACCTAACATGTTGGCTCCTAGAGATCGAAATCCCTGAATTCAAAAAGGTATGAATCTTTCTAACTAGGTTTAAATTCTGTTGATAGATCCTCAATTAGGATGGGTGAAAATTTTAAAATTCTTCCGCTATGCCTGCCGATCCTAATAGTGGTATCAGATCCAAGTCAATTGTCTGTTTAAATTGAATTTATGTTCTTATACATGTGATATATATGCGTGTTTATAAGAAAACATCCGAATATGTTAACACGAAAAGGAATTTCTTTCTGAATATCATTTTAAAAAGAATATGTTCAACGTCATTGTGCATTTTTGGATAGTGCTATATGTATATATGATCTGGTGAAATTGTTTCGATTATATGCGATATGTTTACTTTTCAATTCCGCCACTGGCATCGTGATTTCTATTCTGGATTTAATCTAAAGTAGAATTCATTGTTTATGTTTTGAATTGGTTGAAGGTCACGGTTGGTTAACTAAGATCTCTATTCGGGTTTTGGAAATCCGAAACTATGGGGAAAACAATCCAGATCAGAAGCGTTATGGGCCGTTCTATTTTGGAACTAGGCCAAAATCCCTTTAGAACTAGACTAAAATAAGGGTTAAGGTGCAAAAATACCCATGAACTTTTCTCAAAAGTGCATCCAACACTATAAACTTTTTTTAGATGCAAAAATACCCATGTCAAACCCTTAATTGGTACAAACATCCATTTTGTGGGACCCACAATTTTATTTTTTGAAGTGCAAAAATACCCATGAACTTTTCTAAAAAGTGCACCCAATACCATAAACTTTTGAAAAGTTTATGGGCATTTTTGCACCCAGAACAAATTTTATGGTGTTGGGTGCATTTTTTAGAAAACTTCATGGGTATTTTTGCACCTCAAAAAATAAAATTGTGGGTCCCAAAAAATGGATGTTTGTACCAATTAACGGTTTCACATTTTTGCCCCATTTTGAGAAGTTCATGGGTATTTTTGCACCTAAAAAAGGTTTATGGTGTTAGATGCACTTTTGAGAAAAGTTCATGGGTATTTTTGCACCTTAACCCCTAAAACAAATATTTTAAAAAATTGGGCCAGAAATGTTTCAAATAATTTAAATTTTCAAATATTTCTTTTAACTGGCTAGTTGAAGCACCGTGACTACTTGTTCGTAGCGTAATGTAATCTAGTCACGACATTTATTGCTTTTCATATTGTATGAATTCTTATTATGGTTTATTCTTCATACTTGTTTGAGTATAGTGAACAACATGGCTTTAGATTTTTTACAAAGGGTTGTAATATTTAAATACTGCCTGTGTGTAGTGCCTTCCTCTAAATACTCTCAATATACATTCTCTTCTCATCTCACTCCCCTCGAATGTTTAAACGAGGTTTATCTCAATGTATTTCTTTTCTTATTTAAAGAAGTCCTCCCATTGGCTTGGGAGGATTTTAGGTTAGGTAAGCCATGTTATGCCACATTTAAATTATGCTTTTGATTGGATCATTGCATGAATATTTTTGCATTTATATGTATTTATCTGTATGAGATACGACCACGATTGCATTCATATAAACAAAACTAATTAATTGAGCCCTCTGAATCAAATCTTAAGTCATAATGCCTTCAATTAATGAATACTTGTCAAAACCTAGATTACTCAATTGTGGAAACCACCAAAGTGGATGCACTTGAGTTATCTTGATGAGACAAGCTTAAGTAATGGGATTAAACATGCCGAATCATATGATGATCAAATCCAATTAAGCATGAGTAATGGTGTTGCTCAACTAGTAATACTATTACACCATTGTTGTGATCAGTCCTTGAGAAGGACAAACTCAATGGGACAAACTTTCTTGACTGGTTCAGGAACTTGAGAATTGTTCTCAAGCAGGAAAGAAAAGCTTATATCCTAGATCAACCCATTCCTGAGGAGCTTGCAACCAATGCTCCAAGAACTCATAGAGATGCTTACAAGAAGCATAAAGATGACTCTGTGGATGTTGGTTGCCTGATGCTTGCCACTATGGTTCCAGAGCTCCAAAGAGATTTGGAACTTATGGAGGCTCATGAGATGATTGTCCATCTCAAGGAAATGTTCCAGCAATAGGCAAGGCAAGAAAGGTATGGGACCACAAAGGCCTTACATTCCTATAAGATGGCTGAAGGTGTATCAATTAGTACTCATGTGTTAAAGATGAAAGGCTATGTTGATCACCTTGAGAGGTTTGGATTTCCCATGAGCTAGGAGTTAGCTACTGATATCCTGAACTCACTCCCGAAGAGTTATGACCAGTTTGTCATGAACTACAACATGAACAACATGGAGAAATCAATTTCTGAGCTGTATGGGATGCTCAAAACTGTTGAGCAAAGCATTAAGAAAAAGCCTAGTACTGTTTTGATGGTTCTGAAAGAAAAGGGTATGAAAAAGAAAGGGAAGGGCAAATGGAAGGGTAATGGCTTAGGTAGTAAGACCAAAGAGTCAAACAATCCTGAAACCAAGCCTGCACCCAAGAAGCCAAAGCCTCCAAAGGAAGGAGTTTACTACTTCTACAATGAACTTGGTTATTGGAAGAGAAATTGCAAACTCTACCTCGAAGATCTGAAAAAGAACAAGAAGGATAGCGAGGCTATCGCTTCAGGTATTTATGTTATAGACATTCATTTTTCTACTTCATCTACATGAGTATTAGATACCATATCTGGTTCTCACATTTGTACAAATGTGCAGGGTCTAAAGTACAGTAGAAAGCTAAAGAAGGGCATGGTGGATATGAATGATCAAGATGGAATTTATCCCTTACATTAGTAGAGAGATATTATTGGGCCCCTCGATAAGTGGGTCTGAGAAATGTATGGCCATACTATGATTGAAAGGAGTTTCGATTTCTATTGTCAGACTACTTAGGAATCGAGAAAGTAATGGTCAGGAATAAGAGGATGACATTATTCATGCCTCATCCTTGACCAATATATCATGTGACAAAAGGGACATGACATGGTTGTATGACAAGTTGAATCGTGTTAACGATCCTTATATGAATTAGGTAGTTGTAATATCTTACTAGAGGCCGCTTGGGACTTGTGGGTTAGTACAGTTATTGGCCCACTGCCAACTTCGTATGGGCCTACAGGTCGCACAAAAGAATGGCCCAACACGAGATAATGTTTAATCTAGGGTGGATGAATTATATATATATAATATAAAATTCGTTAATAATATTATATATATATATGTATTTTTAAAATACATATTATTTATATATATGTGTATATATATTATGAAATTATTATATTGTATTAGTTTTAAATTTAATTTTATTTAGATAAATTAGATTTAATAACTAACATGATAGAGACATAGTATCTCATATTTAATTTATGAAGATAAATTAAATCTAATGGCTCTTTATTTAGATTATGTAAATAGGTTAAATTAAAACTGTTGGACAGATTTAATTTAAACTGAATTTATTTAATTAGCTCATCAAGATAATTAATTGTGAATTAATAAAGATTGATTTTGAAATTTGAATATAGCCCTCATAGGTTATAAACTTGATAGAGCATATGTACTTATACATGCATGAAATTCAGAGCTGCAAGGGAAACCCTAGGAGACAATAGAGGCGCTAGAAAGCAGTCTCTGTTGGAGAGCCTTCATATAGATATCTGTAGAGGGAGCGGACGTGTGTTGGCTCCTAGAGATCGAAAACCCTGAATTCAAAAATGTACGAATCTTTCTAACTCGTTTTAAACGCTGTTGATAGATCCTTGATTAGGATCGGCGAACATTTTAAAATTCTTCTGTTGTGCCTACCGATCCTAACAAATTCACTATTGTATGGCAGCTCTGTTGTCACAATATATAGCTACCGGACTAATGGGAAGATAGCCTTTTTCTTTCATTAATCCTGCCATCAAAACAATTTTTGAGACAGCCGAAGTTAAGGCTCTATATTCTACTTTAGCAGATGAATGTGACACAATGCTCTACTTCTTAGTCTTCTAATAGATGAGGGAGTCTCCCAACTTTAACAAATAGCCTATAACCGAAATCCTTATTATGCCACATGAAACCTAATCAGAGTCACAATAACAACTAAGTGTGAAGTCCCTGTTAGAGCTTATTAAGATTCCTCTCCTTAGAGTTTGCTTGAGTTATCGAACCACATTCAATACTACTTCCTAATATGCCTTTATAGGACATTGCATAAATTGGTTTAAAGTCTGCTAGGAAAGGAAATGTTAGGGTATATAGTAGTCAAATATATCCAGTGACCTATTAACCTTCAGTATTTTTCAAGATCTCTTAACAAATTAATTTCCTTATTTTTTCCCTTTTTATAAGCCAAAAGCTTTAAATTGTGCCATTGGCATGTTAAGTGCCTTAAAACCACTCATGCCCAAATTTGCCAGCAAATCCGCTACATTCCTACTTTGAGATAATATAATTCCCTTCTTTGATCTAGCCATCTTAATACCAAGGAAATATTTCATAATTCCTAAGTCCTTGATCTTGAAATTTCTATGGAAGTAATCCTTGACCTCCTGAATTTTAACATTTAAACTCCCTGTAATTAGCAAGTCATCAACATACATTATTACAAGTATCATAACATCATCAAATTGTTTAGAGAAAAAAGAGTAATCATATTTGCTTCAAATGAATGCTCCTTTCACTAAGGCATTGGTGAGCTTACAATCCTATTGTCTTGATGCTTGTTTAAGGCCATACAATTATTTTTTTAGTTTTCAAACCATACGCTCCCCCTAATGCTCAAACCCTAGAGGGATTGTCATGTAGACCTCCTAATGTAAATCACCCTACAAGAAGGCATTATAGATATCCATATGAAATAAATTCCAATAACAAGCAGTAGATATTTTAAGAACAGTCCTAACAGTGATCATTTTAACTACCATAGAGAAGCTCCTAGTAAACAAGACCTTCCTTTTAGGTATATCCTTTATCCACTAGTCTAGCCTTATATTTCCTTGTTTCTCTATTGGATTTATACTTGATCTTATATATCCACTTATATCCTATAGGCTTCTTATTCTTCGTAAGAGGTACGATTTCCAAAGTCTTATTACTTTATAGTGCCTTTATCTCATCATTCATGGCCTTAACCTAAACATCAAATTGAATAGCCTCAGTATAAGTTGAGGGTTCAATATTATAATCTAAATGACATAAGAAACATGTATGGGGAGCAAAGAGATTTCCATAAGAGAGATAGTCATGCACTGGATATAAGCAATCAGATTTATAAGTACATAAACAATCAATTTTATGTATGGAAATTAAATTGCAAACATAGTCTTAAGCCCAAATAGGGGGCCTATGGTCCTTTAGGATCTGGTGGGAGGTTACTGATCTGTGCATAAGTATATGGCAGATTTATAGAGGAATTATGTTCACTTACTACATTATCCTTATAGGATTATGGCATGGCTGATAATTTATCACCTGAATGTATAAGAGGGGGGATATCATCAAATAAGAACATTTCTCATATGACTTGATTAACTGCCCCTTGATTAATACCCCTTATAGTGTTAAAAGGAAATTGAAGTTCTTGAAAAGTGACATTTCTATTAACAGGATTATGTTAGTTCTCAGGTTCAGTAGAACATACCCCTTTTGATGGTTAGGAAAACCTAATAAAACACAAGGAATTGTCCTAGGTTGGAACTTATCTGTTTAGACCAAGTTGGTTGCATAGGCAGGGGAGCCAAAGGTTCTTAAAGTGGTGTAATCTAGTATTTCCCCATAAACTCTCTCATAGGGTGTTTAGTAAGCTAAGATCTTATAGGGAATTCGATTGATTAAATGGGCTGCCATTTTCACACACTCTGCCCAATACCTAATAGGCATCCTTGATTGTATCATAAGGCTTGTAGACACTTGAATTAAAGTTCTATATTTACGCTCCACTATTCCATTTTGTTATGGTGTATATGGACATGTAGTTTCATGGATAATTCCCTTTCCCCCCAAAAAATTTCTAAGCTCATGATTAACAAACTAGTACTATTATCACCATGTAAACGCTTCAGATAAATGGAAAACTGGTTAAGGACATAAGCAATAAAATTTTTGATACAAGCAGTAGTTTTGTATTTATATTTAAGCAAAAATATCCAAGTGGCACGAGAATAATCATCAACTATTGTTCAAAAATATGTGTCCTTGATGTGTGGGAACTCTATAAGGTCCCCAAACATCCATGTGACGTAATTCAAAGCATGATTGAGATTTGATACAACTAGGTGAAATGGGAAGTTTTGTTTGTTTGGATTGGATATAAACATTATAGGTATGATCTAACGATACATTTGAAGAATCAACAAAACTTCAATATCTCAAAACAGAAATAGGCGCATGCCTAGATGTCATATTCAACAATTGTAAATCCATAGGTTTCAAAGATTTATAATTGACAATATTTAAATCAGCAGTGTGTCTAGAGGTATCTAACAAGTATGAACTATATACTAATCTACTGATCGCTTCTTCCTTCCATCCTAAAGGTCCTACACTAAACATTTATTAGAAAAAAAATGCAACTGTGTATTGGTGGTCTCTAATGAGCTTAGGGATAGAAAGTAGATTAAATTTAACTCAGATACATATAACACATTATTCAAAGTGATATTATTAGTAAGTGTAGTAGTTCCCATGTGTGTAACAACAACTTTTTGGTCTTTGGGAATTTTAATTGGTTTAATCATACCATCATTTACTCTATAATTATTTAAAAGGGTCAAGTCTCCTACCATATGTGTTGTTGCACCAGAGTCTAACACCCATTTATGATGTGTGTGTGAGTGATGAAGTTGAGGCAAACCTGAACCAGTATCGATGAGTGTGTGTACGATGGCCTATGAATATTTCTTGAATAACTCAAAGAGTCTTTCATACTCATACATAGTGAATGTTGGGGAAGATGTGTTGGTCCCTTGCACTGCTCCTTCGTACCCTACTTCAAAATGTAACTGATTGGTAGTGGCCTCTTGGAGTTGTTTCATCTTCTTACCTCTAAAGCTAGCTGGAAAACCTACTAATTCCTAGCATGTGTCTCGAGTATCTTTGAATAGTGAGAGCATAATGGGAGAGGACCTTCATGTCCTCTTCCACTTCCCCTGCCCCTCTCATGTACTGTCATATCAATTCCCTTTATTGCTAAGATCTTGGAGGAATTAGCAATTGATTTTTGGGCGTCATCTTCCATAATCATCCTGGAGTCCTGGTTTACAGTTGGTAAAGGATTCATCAACAAAATTTGACTTTAGGTAGTAGTAAAACACTCATTTAAACCCATTAAAAATTGAAGAAGTTTTTGTCGTTGAGACATGTCAGTATAGGCTTTGGACGTGGCACATGTACACGATGGTATGTGAAAGAGGGATGATTCTTCGTCCTATAATTTCTGCAGTTTTGAGTAATAGGCAGATATAGTGGATGAATTTTAGCAAAGAGAATGTAATTCACAAAAATCAATAATCCTGTACAACTGATCATAGAGTGATCCCTCTATTTATATTCCTAGTCTAAACTTAACAGACCTAAAGAATCCAACCACTATGCTATTAGGCTATAACCGGCCCAACTATACCAACTAGGATATAATACAACCTGTTTGGGCCTAATTCTAACACTACCATTTTCATTTAGACCATTATTCATTAAATTCTATTTACCTCTAAATATTTCCTTTATAATATTATCAAAGTTTCATGAATGAAAATTTAGGATGTTACATCAAGTATGGTGCCTACCTAGGACTTTTGTAAGCTTACCAATATTGTGCACAGTGATGTTATTAAGCAGCTTCTCTCGATCATTCCACCCTTCATTGAAGCTGGTCATAACGTGATGGCATGGAACACTACTAGTGCAGGTAACTTTACTATCAAGAGTGCCTACTATATGATTGAAAACCATTCAGTCTCCTCCATAATTCAATTTATAAACTGCTATGGAAATGGAGTGGTGCTTAGAGGATTAGAGCCTTTTATGGCTGGCTGCACAAAACAGACTCCCTACTAATGCTTAGAGTAGTCAATGGGCAAACACCCCCGCCACAAGTAACTTCTATAACTCTGGGTATGAGGATGTGCTGCATAGTTTACGTGATTGTTGTTAGATCTCATATTTTGATGATAACAAAGAATATTATGAAAAAGATTTAATTAATAAATAAGTTTGAACAAAGTAATAACAAGGAAAAGCATCACTTAAAGTAAGCATTGGAGTAATGGAGAAAGGCCAAGAGAAAAAGCTGAGAAACTTGATGAGAAGCAAGTTTTCTAAGGCATTACTCGAGTATGTACTCGAGTAATGAGACATACACTTGAAGTAACCAGAGACACCTTCAAGTAACCTGCCAACAATACTCGAGTAAGTACTCAAGTAATAAGGTAAATGTTTTCAAGTTGCTCTCGGCCTGCCCACAATACTTGAGTAGCCACTTGAGTAACCAGGTAAATAACTTGGAGTTGCTCTCGGCTTGCCAACGTTACTCGAGTAGCTACTCGAGTAACCATGCAAAAGTCTTCCAGTTGCTCTCGGCCTGCCAATGATACTCGAGTATGTACTCGAGTCCCTTGTTTCAAGAAAAGTGTTGCTCTCGGCATTTGCAATCCTGCCAATGTTACTCGAGTAACTCACTGTGTTAAACAAAAACCTGAAGGTAGTACTCGAATAACTTGATCTATTTTTATCATACTTCGCTCGAGGTGCTACTCAAGTATGCAGGTATTTAATGACTCATTTTAAGTGGTTTATTCGAGTATGTACTCGAGTATGCAGAGTTATTTTTGAAGAAAAACCTCAAGTCATTACCCGAGTAAGCTATGCACATAGACTGAGTTTACTCAAGTATGTACTCTAGTAACAAGGTAATCAAACTTGAAGTGTTCTCGACCTTGAAATCCTGCCAACATTACTGGAGTAAAGCATCGAGTAATCTAAAGTTCATTTGAAGGTTTACTCGAGTTGGTACCCGAGTAACCTATGAAGAAAAGAGTGCATTACCCGAGTAGGTACCCGAGTAAAGAAGTCTTTCCAAAGGTTTGAAATTTGGTTTATTCCATGCACTACCTGAGTAATGTTACATTTGTTTGTTGACTTGCAGTTCATCAAAGTTTTCCTGATGATGCTCGAGTATGTACTCGAGTAAACTTTAAAGAATACTCGAGTAGTTACTCGAGTATGCAAACCCAGAAATTCAGAAATCATTCCAACGTTCATTGTTTTGTTTCCTATATGATTAACCTTTCATTGTATTAGTATTCTTAGCATATTTGCAGATAAAAAATGAAGAGATCTTACCAAATAAGGAAAGTCAAATGCAACGTTCAAATGTCACCTACGGCCACCTACCGCAAACGTATATCTTTCAAATATTGGAAAAGTCAACAGTGGCTGCGCACGTTCCAACAGACATGAAGAAATATGTTCCAACAATCATTACCAACATATCTATATATATGGAAATATACAAATAGAGA
Organism: Inga leiocalycina; assembly: GCA_963242795.1. Taxonomy (NCBI): domain Eukaryota; kingdom Viridiplantae; phylum Streptophyta; class Magnoliopsida; order Fabales; family Fabaceae; genus Inga; species Inga leiocalycina. The sequence goes on from OY725323.1 coordinate 32,550,670, forward strand.
AGAACAACAAGAACACTCACAAACGTATCATCAAGTTCATTACTCTGTTTTACATTATACTTGTAATTCTATGCTTCAGTGATTCTTATTCACTCTATGAGAGAGATATTTTATTCAAACTCAATATTTATTATTGAGATAACTTAAGGTTGTGGAACCTTGAGTTGGGATTGGATTACAACTTGTAAGGGGGAGCGAGTGTCTAGGCAAAGGAACTTACTTGTACTGAGGTGCCAAGAACCCACTGAATCTTGGAAGTTATAGTGAAACTCTCAGAGAAGCTCTGAGGACTGGACGTAGGTCAAAGTGGTTGTGGCCGAACCAGTATAACTCCCGGTGTACACTTCAGTGATATTTCTCCTTACTCCTTCCTGTTTTAATTTCACCGTCAAATTTTATATTTGCAACAAAATTTTTAATATCACCTAATTCACCCCCTCTTGGGTGAAACGCTTGCTCTAACATTTGGTATCAGAGACTAGGTCTTCTTGTTAAGGTATAACAACCTAAGCAGGATCCAATGGCAAGTATGGGTGAAGGAATTCTTCCCGACGGAGCATCCATCACTAGACCTCCCGATTTCAGTGGAGAACACTTTTCTTTCTGGAAATCAAAATTTAGAGTGTTCGTGTTGGCTACTGAATATGGGCTATGGGATGTAATTGAGAGTGGAAATTATCAACCTACAAAGATTGCAGATTCTCAAAAAATTCCAAAGATGCCAGCGGAATATGATGAGAATGACAAGAAACTTATCACTTTCAACAGCAAGGCAATTCTGATGTTACAAAGTGCCTTGAGTCAAAGTGAATATTTCAGAATTTGCACACTTCCAACAACAAAGGAAATGTAGGAAGCTCTGGAAATAGCTCACGAAGGAACTTCGGGAATAAAGGAGAATCGGATCAACACCTTGGTCACTGAATTCGATTTACTTCAAATGAAATCAGGTGAATCAATATCTGAATTTGAACTTAGATACACTCATCTTGTTAATCAACTTGCAGCTCTTGGGAAAGTCTATGATCAGCATACCCAAGTACGAAAGATTTTAAATATTCTTTCTAAAGAATGGGAGGCCAAAGTCACTGCGATAGAAGAAGCAAAAGGAGAATCAATGAGATCAGTTGCTTCTTTATTTGGAAGTCTTTCTGAATATGAAAGCAAACTAAAGTTTAAACGGAACTAGATGACATCGGTGACAAGAAAAAGAAAGGCCTAGCACTAAAAGCAAAAGAAGAAAATCAAGATGAGGATGAGGAGTTTGACGATGACGAAATGGGCCTAATAATAAAATGATTCAAAAAGTTCTACAAGAAAGGTCAAGGATTCAAATACTTTCAGAAAGGAGGAAATAGCAGCAAAGATCATATAACTTGCTATGAATGTGGAAAACTAGGACATATCAAATCAGAATGTCCAAAATTGAATCAAAAGAGCAAAGAAAAGAGAAAAGGCAAATTCTTCAACAAAAAGAAGGCCTTCGTATATGCTATATGGGGTGATAGCTCCTCTGACGAAGAAAGTGATGAGGAAGAAGTAGCTAATATATGTCCCGTCGCTTAAGAAGAAACAAAAGAAGAGGGAAATAATTCTGATCCTACCTATGATGAATTACTCTTTGAATATAATGCTTTACATTCTGAATTCATCAAAGTAGTTAAAGAATTAATTGTTTTCAAAAAGAAAAACAAAGCTCTTGAAATTGAACTTAAAGAAAGTTCAGAAAAGGATTGTGAAAATTGTTCTTCTTTGAAAAAGAAAAACACTGATCTTACAAAAACTCTTGAAAAATTTACTCAAGGAAGTGAGATGCTAAATGTTATTTTAAAAGCTCAATGATTTGTAAATGACCGATCTGGGATTGGATATGATCCAAAATCAGACAAAAGGAAAGGTAGAAAGAAAGCAGGAGGTAAGTCATATTTGAATTATTTCCAGCATTCTGTGTATACATCGAATCTGTTTGCATTTTGTAATTACTATAATAGAAAAGGTCATTATACCTCTTCATGCATTCATAAGAAGAAAGGAACAATAGGAACCTACAAATGGGTACCTAAAGGTTTATATGTTCAGAAAATTATTTGTACTAGCCCAAAAGGACCCAAAAAGATGTGGGTACCTACGACTTAGTCATTTGATTGCAGGTATGTCTCAAAGCATCCAAAAATAGCAAGTGGTACATAGATAGTGGATGCTCTAGACATATGACCGGAGATTTCGAAAGTTTTACCACATTGCAACCTAAGGAATGTGGAAAGGTAAAATTTAGAGGAAATCAATCCAGAAAGATAGCAGGAATTGGTGAAATCAAAAATGACAAAGGAATACAAGTCAAAGATGTATATTTTGTTGAAGGCTTGTGTCACAATTTGCTGAGTGTAAGTCAAAGTACAGATAAAGACAACTGGGTAATATTTGACTAAGAAGAATGATTAATTATCAACAAAATGACTTACAACTTGATAAGAAGAATATCAAGGCTAAGCTCAGAGCAAAAAGGGAAGGTAACTGCTATACTCTAGATATTAGTAGAAATGAGTCTGAAAACTGTTTTCTGAGTAATACTGATGAAAGTTGGCTATAGCATAAGAGATTGGTTCATGCCAATATGCATCAATTAGGCAAACTACTAAAAAAGGATTTAGTTCTTGGATTACCCAAAGTAACTTTCAAAAATGACTTGATTTGTGACGCATGTCAAAAGGGTAAACAAACTAAATCATCTTTCAAATTGAAAAATGATATTTCAACAAATAGACCACTACAATTATTGCATATGGATTTAGTTGGCCCAGCAAGAGTAAAGAGTCTTGGTGACAACTTATATTCATTGGTCATTGTTGATGATTTCTCTAGATTTACATGGGTTATTTTTCTATCATCAAAAGATGAAACCTTTGAAGAATTTATTGTTTTTGCCAAGAAAGTGCAAAATGAGAAAGGTATGTCTATTGCAGGTATTAAGACCGATCATGGTGGAGAATTTGAAAATCAAGCCTTTGAAGAATATTGTGATACTAATGGCATTGATCACAATTTCTCTGCTCCAAGGACGCCTCAACAAAATGGAGTTGTGGAACGCAAGAATAGAGTACTCACTGAAATGGCTAGAGCAATGTTGAATGAAAAGAACGTGTCTCAAGTTTTCTGGGCTAATGCTATGAGTACAGCTTGCTATATTTCAAATAGAGCCTATATCAGAACAAAACTTGGAAAGACACCATACGAGCTGTACAAAGGAAGAAAGCCAAACATTGCTCATCTACACATCTTCGTTTGTAAGTGTTTCATTCATAATAATGGTAAGGATAACTTAGGAAAATTTGATTCTAAAACTGATGAAGGAATTTTCCTAGGATACTCTAACCAAAGTAAAGAATATAGAGCGTTTAATAAACGAACATGTGTTGTTGAAGAATCAATTCACGTTGTATTTGATGAATTTGAATCATCTGACAAAACCATTGATGAAGAACAGGAAGTTGTTTTAGATTAAGAAAATGGTTAATCTATTTCTAAGTCTCTTATTCCTGAAGTTGAAGAAACTAAGGAAGAAGAGCAATCACTAGGACAACCTAGAGCCTGGAAATACAATAAAAGTCATCCCTTAGATCAAGTCATAGGAGATATGAATGAAGGGATCAAAACTAGAAATAGAATTTTCAATGAAGTAAGTTTTTCTGCATTCATTTATGAGATTAAACCTTCTAACATTGATGAAGCCCTATCAGATAATGATTGGGTTATAGCAATGCAAGAAGAACTAAATCAATTTGAGAGAAATCAAGTTTGGGATTTGGTACCCCGACCTAAGGATCATCCGATCATTGGAACTAAATGGGTATTAAAGAACAAACTCAATGAATCCATAATTATTGTCAGAAATAAGGCAAGGTTGGTGGCCAAAGGCTATAATCAGGAAGAAGGGATTGATTATGAGGAAACGTATGCTCCAGTGGCTAGATTGGAAGCTATACACGTACTCTTAGCCTTTGCATGCATCAAAGGATTCAAACTCTATCAAATGGATGTGAAATGTGTATTTCTAAATGGTTACATCATGGAATAAGTATACGTAGAACAACCTCCAGGTTTTGAAGATGTAACTAAACCTGACCATGTTTTCAAACTCAAAAAGGCTTTATATGGTTTAAAACAAGCTCCTAGAGCATGGTATGAAAGGCTCAATAAATTTCTCATTGATCAAGGTTTTGTACGGGGAAAAGTTGATACAACACTTTTTATAAAACAAAAATGTGATGATATTTTAATTGTTCAAATATATGTTGATGACATTGTTTTCGGTGCTACTAATGAATCTCTGTGTAAGGAATTTTCTGAGATAATGCAGGGAGAGTTTGAGATGTCAATGATGGGAGAATTGAATTTCTTTCTTGGTTTTCAAATCAAACAAAGAAAGAATAGAATCTTCATATCTCAAACAAAGTACTTAAAAGAGCTATTGAAGAAGTATGGAATGGATGAAGCAAATGGCACAGACACGCCTATGAGCTCAACTACGTTGCTTGATGCTGATGTCAAAGGTAAAGACTACAACATCACAAAATATAGAGGAATGATTGGATCATTACTCTATCTCACGGCAAGCAGACCCGACATTCAATTTAGTGTTGGCATATGTGTAAGATATCAATCAGCACTAAAGGAATCACATGCCGAAAGTGTTAAACGAATTTTTAGATACCTTGCTGACACATCAGAATTGGGTCTGTGGTATCCCAAAGGAAGAAATGAATATCTAGTTGCATATTCAGATTCTGATCATGGTGGATACAAAACAGACAGAAAGAGTACCAGCGGACAAGGACAATTTCTTGGAGGATCTCTTGTATCATGGTTCAGCAAGAAACAAAATACTGTGTCTCTTTCGTCAACGGAAGCCGAATATATTGCAGTCTCAAGTTGTTGCGCACAAGTGATATGGTTAAAACAACAACTACAAGATCTTGGTATTTATCTCAAAGAAATACCAATCTATTGTGACAATACTAGTACAATAAGCTTGGCAAAAAATCCAGTTTAACATTCTAGAACCAAGCATATCGATGTCAGACATCACTTCATCAGAGATCATGTGCAAGAGAAAGATGTGAAAGTGATATTCATTCCTACTCATCTCCAACTAGCTGATATCTTCACAAAACCCCTTACAAAAGATTAATTTCTATACATTAGAAGAGAATTGGGAATGGTAAATCCCAATGAATTGTAAGTTATTTCAGTTTCTCATAATATTAGATGAAGTCATTTAATAAAGTTTTGATGATTACTAATTTAAGCATCGGAGTATATTGAAACTTGTTTTGCAGGGAGATTGAAACTCTGTTTTGAGAAACAAAAACAGAGGTTATCAGAGGACACCTTTGCTGGAGTACCAACTTGAAGTAATGACTTACAGTGAAACATTACCCGAGGAACAACTTGAAGTAAAGAAGCACTTTACTCGAGTAACTACTCGAGTAATCGTCTTCCAAAACTGGAAGTAACGGATCAAGTTACCTGAAATTTAAATCAAACAGTTCAGTTGTTAGAAAATGAGCAGTCAGAAGTAAAAAGACAGGTTACCCGAGGAGCGCCTCGAGTAAACTTGAAACTTACTCGAGTAAGGACTCGAGTAACTGTAAGTCCAGATTACCAATTTAATGAGAAACAACTCAAATCTGCTCTAAATTGACTACAAAATGATCGAGGGAACATACTTGGATGATTACAATATTATTCATGCTAGGTACGCAATTTAAATAAATTATTTTAGAGATTTTCTGTATGATCACTAGAGTAAGGACTCGAGTAACCATGAAGATTACTCGAGTAACGTCGGGTTTTAGGTCTTTATTTGTCGCAAACTTGGTCATTTCCACAAAATCTCCTCGAGTAAATCACTCTACTCTCTTACAAAAATTTTTCACAATCACTTTCTTACTTCATTTCCATCAAAACCCATTGTTTTTCAACTCCAAAAACCTCCTATTCTGCTCAGATTCTTAGTGCCCTATCTCACGACTCTTAGCTCTATTTTTCTGAGATTTTCAACTTTCACTGATTCAAAATGGTTAGAACTAAAAACCTTACTCTCACAGATTCATCTGAATCCCAACGAGTCTCTGACCCTTTTTCATCTCCTCCCACAAAGAGAAGGAAACTTACCCCTAGATCAAAAGCTAAAATTCAACCTCAACCTCAACCTCAACCGAAACCAAAAGGGCTTGTGATCAAAGAGCCTATAGTTACAAGGGCTCAATCTAAGAGGAGTACCTCTACTGGCAAAGGCAAGAGTGCCAAATCTCCCTCTCCCCCACCCTCTGATTCCCCAACTCCCTCCTTTACACCAAAGCCTCCTAAAAAGCCCAAATATGATAAGAATGTGGCTAAGGCAATGGTGAGCATCATAGATCAAATGGAGAAGGGGCAGTCTTCAAAGAAATATAAACTGCCAGAAGAAGAGATCACCAAACCTCCAAAGGGGTTCAATGTCAACAAACTGGAGGAGTCCCCAAAGTATCTTTCTCAATTCTCCAGGAGGAACGTGTACAAGACACATTATGTAGATCTCAAGTTACTTCAGGAGGTATTAAAGCATGATCTTAGTTCCTATTTAGAACCTTTTATGCCTTGGCTTTCTATCAGACTACCTTTTTGCACAAAAGTGGTCACACACTTTTACTGTAACCTTGAGATCCTAGATGAACCAAACAGAACCTCAGCTAAGGAAGAGATGACCACCATTGTGAGAGGCTAAAAGATTCTCGTTTCACCATCTAGGATAAATTTGTGGTTAGGGATAGAGAACCCCCCAGATGACATTTACTCTCAACTAGACTCAAACTAAATATTTTATATCCTTAAACCTGGTGAGCTTGTTGGCCCTTTAAATTTCAAACCGAGTGATATGTGTGATCATCACAGGGTTCTATGGTACATCTACTCTAGATCCTTTGTGAACAAGGCCAACAACTATACCCACTTCTCTGATAGGGACTTTAGATGGTTTGCTTCATTACTTCTGAAGGAACAGAAGGACTTGGGGGAGTATATCTTTTCTGAGATGAAAAGATACAGAGTGGAGGGGAAAGCTACCACACTGATGCCATATCCTCATATTGTTTCTCTCATTCTGAAGGTGAATAAGATATAGTATCTGGAGAGCAAGAAACACACTGAGAGGATTACTCCGGTTGGGAGAAATCAGATTTGCAAGCTCAATATTGACATTCCTCTCAAAGGACCTCTGGAGTTTGGGTCAAAGAAGAAGAAGAAGACTGAGACCGAGACTAGCAAGATGGATGACACTCAGTCATCGGCTCTAGCTGCCACTACATCAACACCTTCCTTCCTCAATGCCACACTTCAGCTTTTTATGGAGAATATGCTCCGAGGATTCCATGTTGACATTGCCAACACAAATGCTGAACTGATAACCAACATAAATCATAAGATGGCAGAGTTGGTAGAAAAGATGGACAAGAGGCACGAGGAGTTGCTAGCTGAGCAACGTGCTCAGGGTGAGACATTGAGATTGATTCTGGCACGACTGGATTCCTTGGGTCCCGGACCTTCTGCCAGTCCTTCAACTTCTGCACCACCACCACCTCCAGAGAACATTCCTTCTGATATTCCTCACACTGAGGCTGAGCCTTCTATCCCTCCGGTCTCTAGTCCACCTGAGCCATAACCCAAAGATATCCTATACTCAGTGGATAACCCCGACACCAATGAGACCATTCATATCATTATTGATGATTCACCACCCAAACCTCAGCCTGAACCCGCTCCTAAACCTATTCCATCTCCTACCCATATTGAGTAAATCTCTCCCTCCTCATCTTCTGATCATCACACTCTAGAGGTAGAGACCACTACTATGATCATCTACCAGCCTCCATCTATTCCTCCCAGAGACGACATCCATATTCCTCCACTTAATCTTCCTAAACTAGTCTCTTCTAGTTCATTTGGCTCTTCTGGTTCAGATGCTTCTTTGGTTCTTCTAGTGAAGCCTATCTCCATGATCAAGCCTCCTAGTCCTCAACTTGATTGATGAAGACAAAAAAGGGGAGAAGAGCTTGAGTGTGATTTTGTGGAGTCACTGTTTTTACTTTTGGGTATATGGGTGTATATGGGATTTAGGGAGTTTTTGAACTTGTTAAGCTTTTCATCTTGTCATCTTGTAATGCAATTTTAAGTTTAATGCAAGTTTATTTAAGTTATGATTTCATTTCAAGTCCATTTAAGCTTTAAATTATGATACATTGTTGGACTAATGAAGTTTACTATGTATGCAAGGTGAATATGTAATAATCTCAATCTTTTTCAAAACATTTTGAATATAAACTTAACAATTTCTTTTTTCAAATTTTATCATTGAATTAAAGAAGTGTTTATTTGTGAACTTACTTTCAAAAATCTTGGTCAAAATCACCAAGTTTTGTCATCATCAAAAAGGGGGAGAATGTTAGATCTCATGTTTTGATGATAACAAAGAATATTATGAAAAAGATTTAATTAATAAATAAGTTTGAACAAAGTAATAACAGGGAAAAGCATCACTTGAAATAAGCATTGGAGTAATGGAGAAAGGCCAAGAGAAAAAGCTGAGAAACTTGATGAGAAGCAAGTTTTCTAAGGCATTACTCGAGTATGTACTCGAGTAATGAGACATAAACTTGAAGTAACCAGAGACACCTTCAAGTAACCTGCCAACAATACCCGAGTAAGTACTCGAGTAATAAGGTAAATGTTTTCAAGTTGCTCTCGGCCTGCCCACAATACTCGAGTAGCCACTTGAGTAACCAAGTAAATAACTTGGAGTTGCTCTCGGCTTGCCAACGTTACTCGAGTAGCTACTCGAGTAACCATGCAAAAGTCTTCCAGTTGCTCTTGGCTTGCCAATGATACTCAAGTATGTACTCGAGTCCCTTGTTTCAAGAAAAGTGTTGCTCTCGGCATTTGCAATCCTGCCAATGTTACTTGAGTAGCTACTCGAGTAACTCACTGTGTTAAACAAAAACCTGAAGGTAGTACTCGAATAACTTGATCTATTTTTATCATACTTCACTCGAGGTGCTACTCAAGTATGCAAGTATTTAATGACTCATTTTAAGTGGTTTACTCGAGTATGTACTCGAGTATGCAGAGTTATTTTTGAAGAAAAACCTCAAGTCATTACCCGAGTAAGCTATGCACATAGATTGAGTTTACTCGAGTATGTACTCGAGTAACAAGGTAATCAAACTTGAAGTGCTCTCGGCCTTGAAATCCTGCCAACATTACTGGAGTAAAGCATTGAGTAATCTAAAGTTCTTTTGAAGGCTTACTCGAGTTAGTACCCGAGTAACCTTTGAAGAAAAGAGTGCATTACCCGAGTAGGTACCCGAGTAAAGAAGTGTTTCTAAAGGTTTGAAATTTGGTTTATTCCATGCACTACCCGAGTAATGTTACATTTGTTTGTTGACTTGCAGTTCATCAAAGTTTTCCCGATGATGGTCGAGTATGTACTCGAGTAAACTTTAAAGAATACTCGAGTAGTTACTCGAGTATGCAAACCCAGAAATTCAGAAATCATTCCAACGTTCATTGTTTTGTGTCCTATATGATTAACCTTTCATTGTATTAGTATTCTTAGCATATTTGCAGATAAACAATAAAGAAATATGTTCCAACAATCATTACCAACGTATATCTTTCAAATACTGGAAAAGTCAACAGTAGCTGCGCACGCTCCAACGGACATGAAGAAATATGTTCCAACAATCATTACCAACGTATCTATATATATATGGAAATATACAAATAGAGAAGAACAACAAGAACACTCACAAACGTATCATCAAGTTCATTACTCTGTTTTACATTATACTTGTAATTCTATGCTTCAGTGATTCTTATTCACTCTGTGAGAGAGATATTTTATTGAAACTCAATATTTGTTATTGAGATAACTTAAGGTTTTGGAACCTTGAGTTGGGATTGGATTACAACTTGTAAGGGGGAGCGAGTGTCTAGGCAAAGGAACTTGCTTGTACTAAGGTGCCAAGAACCAACTGAATCTTGGAAGTTATAGTGAAACTCTCAGAGAAGCTCTGAGGACTAGACGTAGGTCAAAGTGGTTGTAGCCGAACCAGTATAACTCCCGGTGTACACTTCGGTGATATTTCTCCTTACTCCTTCCTGTTTTAATTTCACCGTCAAATTTTATATTTGCAACGAAATTTTTAATATCACCCAATTCACCCCCCTCTTGGGTGAAACGCTTGCTCTAACAATTGTGATTATGCTAAGAAGATGTGGTTGACTATGATCAAGCCATGGTATGTGTCCGCTTTCTTTTCACCATCTTTGAGAGATTGGATTGTCTTGAATCTGAGTAAAGAGTTGTGCTGTTCATGGATTCTCAATGGAACCTTATGGGGGTTTCGGTGTGCCTATTATGGAAGTGGAGGAATAGCTTTGTTTTTCATAGTGATTTTTGTAAACCTGCAAATTCTGTACATGCTATTATTAGCTGTTGGAAGTCATTTGTTCAGCTTAACGACATTCCCATGCCATAAGAGAGACCATCTCAGCAAGTCAGCTCAATATCGTGTTGTAGAAATATGATGTGAAATGTCAAACTTGTTCGACTTGTTGATTATATCTCCTTTTAGTCTATCAATTCGCATGGATAAATATTACAAGAAATCATTCCTTGTATGTATGTATTACTCCCTCCATTTTATAAAGCATTGTTTTTTAATTGGCTTCTCTATTTTTATAAATTGCTCTTTACATTTATTTGATTAATAAATACATTTTTACCAACTTTATCCTCAATTAATTCTATACATTGCATTAATTAAAATGTCGACTTGTTTCCTTTATTCTCTCTTATTCCATTTATTCTCTCACATAATTTTCCTCATACATTCTCTTTCATCATTTTTTCATTATTACTCTTCATGGTGTAAAGTTGCGACCTAAGTATAATATTCTCATACAAAATCAATTATATATACTCCATTTGTGCCTAAATATAATCTTTAAATTTGAGAATAACACTATTCTAAAATATAAGCTTTCTTTTAGTTTTGTCTGAATATTTATTTCTTTCTATTTTCAATTTTACCCTTATTGACTGTATATACATACATACGTACGTACGTACATATATACATACATACATAAGGAAGAGAAATATATTTATGATGGAGGTTATAATTGAAAAATATATATTAACTACATATTTATTGCTTTTAACTCCTTTCTTGATAAACAAACAATGGTTATTTGAATATTATATTTAAGGACGAAGAGAGTATTTTTTTTTATACATACATATATATATTTATATTATTAAAAAAAACATAAATTAATTGATAGTAATTTTAATTTTAAATGGTTACTATTTCAAAATAATTTTTATATATTTATTATAATTTTTTAATATAAATAAATGGACCATATGTGCATCAAATTCCTTATATCCATTACGTCAAATTCTCCAATCACACATGACTATGTGTTCTCTCTTTTTTTTTAATAGATTTATAGTTAAATGATAATAATACAAAGATAGGACACATGGTCACATGTGATTGGAGAACTTGACAAAATGGAGAACTTAGCAATATAATCAACAACTTGTTGCCATTTAGGAAAATACTTGATGTAAGTAGAGTCATATGGGATTGGAGAATTTGACGAAATGTATATAAGGAAGTTGGCCTAAGTATTTTTCTAAATTAATTTTAAATTAAACAAATTTTAAATCTTAAATGAATTTTCTTATAAATATAGTTTTAGCCAATTTTTGGAGGCTAAAATACAAAAAGCCATCTTAAACTTTGGGTGTTCTGTGAATCACTTCCCTCACCTTAAGAAGTTTAAAACCAAGACCATAACCCCCCTGTTTGGAAGAAGAGAAAATGGCAAAGGACAAAAAACTAGGGAGGAAAATGGGGTGAGAAGGTTATTTTCACCTGTTTTGATGAAGGAAGAAAAGTGGGAGAACAGAAAAGTTTGGGAGAAAATGGGGTGCAGGACCCACATCATTTTCTCTTCAACTTATCTCTCCATATATGGAGAGAAAATGAGAAAAAAACTCTCTCTATTTTTTTTGGATAGACACAAGTATCCCCTCCTATCAGAGAAAATCCTGTTTGAGGCACTTTCGAGCACTAATATGGGTACTTCTCCTAGCGGGAATTCAAACCTTAGTTCATCACATTGTGAGGCACTAGCTAACACTTTCCACTAGACCCAATCCCCATTGATAAATGAAAACAAAACTTATTTTCCATTATTTGCCTTCACACGCATTAATAAATGCAACACATGTATGCATTTAAGAATATGTTTTCTTTTTTTTTTTGGGGTCTTTGTCCCTTATTTGTTTATTTGTTTATATCTTTTTATTATATTTAATATTAAAAAATCAAAAAATTATCTACCTGTTATTATTTTTAACCTTAAAAGACTTTTGTTTTATGAAATCAATTTATCAAGATATTATATTCCATTTCAACCCTTTCATTAATAATGTTAGATAATGTATAATTTATTTATTTTATATAATTATATTTAATTTTAAAAAACTATCCAATTTTCTTACCTTTAAAAATAATTTTTAAACACTATTCGGTTTTAAAATATAATAACATGAAAATTGTCATGCCCTTATCTTATTTTCACATTTTTCAGAGTACTTGCGTGTAGTTTGGTTAGCAATACAGGAATAGCTTAATTAAACTGATATATTGATACAATGTATTTGATTATATTATCAGTTTCCCCCCAAAATATCCAAAAAAGAACTATATATAGCCACTATCTTTATCTCAGGCTCCGCACTCGTCAACTTCCCTTATCTACCACCTTGCCTTTAGAGCCGCTGGTTCCCGCTAGAACATTTTTATTTATGAAAAAGGGTGAAATTTCAAGGAATCCCAGTAGTAATAGACAATCAATCAAAGAAAATGCAATAATAAATATGCCAAATACCACATACAGCAATATTATAATAACACATAATTTAGTTCAGTCAGGAACATTCAAAACCAACCACTGTTGCAACCTATAATCATTCCGTACCATAACTGGGCTTGTGACCACCAACTTGGCACATCGGTATACCCATAGGTACTATATTAGGTCATGTTTAGTGTACCTATAGGCACTATGTTCCGTCATGTTTAGTGGACCGTAGGCACTATGTTCACTCATGTTCAGTGCACCCACATGCACTATGTTTGGTGTACCCGTAAGTACTATGTTCGCTCATGCTCAGTGTATCGTACATATTATAGAAGATGGCATACACTAAGCATAAATATTGACATAATATATGAAAGATAGAGTTATTACCTTAAACCTTTTTCACCTAGAAAACTTGCCTCGAAGTTCGTGCCAACTACTTGGACTCTCAACTTGGTCCTAAAATTGCAAATGTACAAGAATTAGGTTTAAACCCATTCATGTACTAGTTTAGACATTTATATAGTGTTTCTGGTGGTTATATGAGTCTATAGTAAAAAAATACCAAAATGCCCTTGGGACCTGACCTGACCCCTCTATTCCTGGTTCGGCCATACTTTTTCTGAAATTTTGACCTGGGCTATTTTGATATATTTTCACCCATGGAATATTTTTTTGGCCTCGAAATTACAAATCCACTGTCAAACGATAAAAATGCCTTTGGCAGCCCCTAATTTAGGGTTTCAGGGGTGTTTTGGTCATTATGCTTTTTTGGAAAAGTAGTCAACTGTAACCCCACTTAATTTCCCCCTTAAACATAATGGAATCATTAGGTCATCAAAAATCAAAATCTAACCCCCTGGACTAGAGTTAGCCGAATCCCAAGATTCTCAAGGGAAAATTGGGGTTTTCCAATTCTGACTCCACAAACTTACTCCTTTCTACTCCCAATCGCTTTATTAACTATTTAGTTACATTATAACTACCATTTAGACCCAATTTTGGTAGCATAACGCCTAGGGTTCAACATTTCCCAAATTTTACAACAACATCAAATTAACCAAAAATTAACCGATTAAATTAACCACAACAATCAGAATAACCAAATATTGAAGCTTTTGAAGTTACCTTTAGCTCCTTCTTTTGTTCTCTTGTTGGCCGAAACCCTACCCTCTTTAACTTTAAAATTTTTGCTTCAACAACCTTGAATCAATAGAGGAGAAGCTTAAAAGAAGGATTGCACACGTTAGTTAGGAGCTAATTTACCGAAAAATCACTTACCTTTGCAAGTTTTCTCCTTCCTTCTGTCTAGAAATCAAGCAAGCTCACTCTCTCTCTCTCTCTCTCTTGGACACTCAAAACTTATGGAAATGAAGGTAAAGAGGAAGAGAAATAGCTTTTGTAATTATCTCTTAATTTCTCTAATTATTAAATTTCCAAAATCCCCATTTTCAGATTTATACAAGTTCTGGCATATTTTTTACACAAAATTTGAAAAATCATAACTAAATTTGTAGACATTGTATTGGAGTGATTCCAAAAGCTATAGAACCCTTATTGAGTCTAGTTTCAAGAAAAAATATAGCCCTTTACCAATTGGAAGCACAAAATTTCCCAAATTAAATTATTTGAATGTTGTTCCAAAAAATCAACAACTTTTCTAGGCTAACTTCAAAAATTCACAACTCTTTCCTTACAGCTCCAAAAATTACTCATAACCTATCAAATTTAAGTTTATGATGTCCACGTTCATTTTGTAAAATTTCATAATTTTTTCTCAACATTTGGTCATACAAAATCACATGACAAATGCACCGCCTCCTAGGGAATCTCATTGGAAGCATTGTTCACATTCTCCAAAATGCACCATTTTATAGAATATTCCAAATAATTACAATACATTTGGTGAATAAAATTTGGGATGTTAAAAAAATATACCTTAACAAATAATTCAGTTTAAATTACATGATGATTCTAATGTTAATATGATATATTGTGATATTTTAATTTGATTTTAAATGTGATATATTTTTTCAAAGAAGTGAATTTTAGTCATTCACATACTTGCTCATTTTCTTTTCTGTCTGTTTTCTCCCTTCCATCCAATAAGTGGGGTGATAATATTTTCTCCCTAATTTTCTCTTCTCTTTATTTTCTCTCCTCTCATTTTCTTCCTCTCAACTTTTCTTCCCCTCAACTCTTCTTCCGATCCAAACGGAGTATAAATTTTTATAATCTGATCATTAACTTCCCAGCCCATAAAATTGCCATTAAATTTAACAATTTGCCATGTTATCTTTTTTGTTTAATTGAGCAATATGACATATCACCACAACAAATGGCACTTGTCATTGTGATAGAATTTTAAATATTTTATTAAGATTTAAAAAAATGCTAAGGGCCCTTACGTCAATTCCCTATTTAATAAATAGGTTTTCTGCCCGTCTCCTAATTACTAATAACCTTGCGTCAATTGCCATGCTAAGGGCCGGTATTCATTTTTTATGTCCTCTTTGTGGTATAATGTTCCTAAATTCTTCTCCTTTGATATGAATTGGTATTGTGGGCATATTGGAGAATGGATTTGGTCTATTTTGCTTCAGTTCTCTAAATATTGTTATGGTTTTACTTGCTTGTGGCCTTGGTTGTGTTATGATGGTGAGGATTTGAGTAATATTCCTAATGGAAAAATCAAGGATGATTTACTATTGGTTCCTCCCTGGTATGAGTAGTTTAGTTTGATGGAAAGTATTGGTAGTGTAACGTCTCGAATCTTGGTCACCAAAATTCCTTATATTTAAGGGAATAAAATGGTGAATTAAAGAACACATGAAATGACGAAACCAAGAAATTAGTGATTTCACAAGACATGATTATGCTTGGAACACTAATGGTAAACATTTGAATTAGCTGCCAGTAAGTTCCTTGTGTAGCAGTCTGGTACTGTGACATATTTAAATAGGCAAATAATATTTAATGCCTATGAAATTTTCTAGAATAAAAGTAGAATTATCAAGCTTTAATTTGATTGGTCATATAGGTCATTTGGAGCTATATACAAAGAGTTATGAATTTTTGAAGTTTACCCAGTAAAACTGGCCAATTTCTAGGACAACGTCCAAAGATTTAAATTATAGGAATGTTGAGCTTGCATTTGGCTAAAGGCTATATTTGTTGTTGAAACTAGACTAAATAAGGGTTTCATAGCCTTTGGAATCACTCCAATTGAAGTTCTACAAGTAAAGTTATGATTTTTCAAAGTTTGGTTAGAAAATCTGCTAAAATTGCCAATTGTTGTGAATTTGGAAAAAAGAATGTAATGACAATTATGTAAATTGTGGAATAAAGAAAATGGGAGGGGATAATTAT
The DNA here is from genome assembly GCA_963242795.1 of Inga leiocalycina. Taxonomy (NCBI): domain Eukaryota; kingdom Viridiplantae; phylum Streptophyta; class Magnoliopsida; order Fabales; family Fabaceae; genus Inga; species Inga leiocalycina. Next base: position 32,567,014 of record OY725323.1, read on the forward strand.
TTTGATTGTTTACATGCCAAGTGTCATCAATCTAAATTCAAGGGAATTAAATAATATTGATTTAAGTTGAGCACATGCTTAATTAGATTAAACTACAATATAATTATGTATGTAATTGGGCCTATTGGAGAAACTAATTTGAAGGATGAAGGGCCCCTTTGTAACCTCCGTCGTCTCAAGGCCGATATTAAGTTCATAAATAAGTGATTATATGGAATTAGAGACCGTAAGATGATTTGAGACTTAATAACATTACTTTTCCCAAAACATGGTTTTCAAAAACTTTTCTATAACCTGTTCAACAACGGTCTCATATTCACATTTCAAATACACAATTGGCCTGTACATTACGATTCCATTCATAAATATCAGAGTACAATGTAAATTCCCAACACACTCGGGTTCCATTAATCAATAAAGGGTTTACAGGGCATAAACGCCTATAATCAGTTTTCCCATTCAACGGGATTACACAATTACTATTCTATGATCCAAAATATTATGTATAAAAATCCATAATGATAAGTAAAAACCAAAATAAACTCCTATCCCAGAGCTCTAACCGCCCTTCATCACCTGCTTCTCTATATAACTACTAGCCCTGTTTGAAATTTGTTTGGGAGAGTGAGATTCTTAGGAATCCCCATAGTAACAAATCACTCATAGTATGCACAACCACAAATCATGTAAGCAAATCATAACATATCACATAGCAATCACAATGGTAGTTACAACGGCAGGGGCAGGTGTGACGTACATCACTCTTATGTCTGCTCAAGTAGAAGTGCTAATGATGTATTGCACAACCACATATTTCACATCATATATTTCACCACAACTGGGTCTCATATAAAACATTTCACAACACATAGCCACACTGGCATGTTTCACAAAACAGGAATTCACAATTCTACAATACAGCCCTGGCAATTACAACGGCAGTTACAATGGCAGGGGTAGGTGTGACATGCATCACCACCTATGACTGATCATATTGAAGTGCTCACGCTGTAATACACTATGGCAAATTTCACAACATCAAGTTTTCATGATATGTTTTGAACCAACACAATGATAAGTCATGCATACCAAGCATCATACACAAATGAGAGAAAAGTCACTACCTTGGTCTTTCCGCGCTTGCTCAGGCTTCGGTATCTCACAAGTAGGGTAGATATCGAATCCTATAATTCATAATTAGGGACGAAGCATTATTCTCTATTCCAATACTTAATGACTTCAACACTTAGATTTGGTTATCATTAATGTCCTTTAAGAAGCTATAAATGCCTTTAACAAAAGCCCTAAAGAGTTGGAAGAACTATACCAAAGATCCCCTTTAAGAAGTATAAGTGATGATATTTAACTGTTGCACTCGAGTGAAGAAGGCCTCACTCGAGTAATGATGAACTTGCACTTAAGTTATGAAAAGCACACTCGTGCGAGTGCTTGACAGTAAGAATGGCAAAGACAAGAATTGATCACTCTACTCGGGTCATGGAAGCAACACTCAAGTGATTAGCTAATGCTCACTCGAGAGCAAAACAAACTTTCAAGTGAAAAGTGCACTCGAGCAGGGACCTTGGTGTTAGGATCGATAGGCACAGTGGAAGAATTTTAAAAATTTTACCGATCCTAATCGAGGATCTATCAACAACGTTTAAATCGGGTTAGAAAGAACTCGTACCTTTTTCAACTTATGGTTTTCACGATCTCTACGAGCCAACACGTTAGGTCCGCTCCCTCTACCGGTATCCACACAAATGATCTCCAATCGAGACTGCGTGCTAGCGACTCAATGTCTCCTAGGGTTTCCCTTGCGGTTCTGAATTCTCATGCGCTTATGAGTATATCTGCTCTATCAAGTTTATAACCTATGAGGGCTATATTCAAATTTCAAAATTGATCAACAATTAATTATCTTGATGAGCTAATTAAATAAATTAAGTTTAAATTAAATTTGTCCAACAGTTTTAATTTAACTTATTTATTTAATCCAAATAAAGAGCCATTAGATTTAATTTTTCTTCATAAATTAAATCTGAGATACTATATCTCTATCATGTTAGTTATTAAATTTAATATATCTTAATAAATTAAATTTAAAACTAACACGATATAATAATATCATATAATATATGTACATATATATAATATATATAAGATATATATTTAAAAAATATATATCTATATAATATTATTAACGAATTTTATATTTCGTTATATTATATATATATAAATATAAAATTCGTCCACCCTAAATTAAACATTATCTCATGTTGGGCCATTCTTGTGTGCGACCCCGTAGGCCTATATGAAGTTGGCAGTGGGCCAATAAATGTACTAACCTAAAAGTCGCAAGCGGCCTCTAGCAAGACATTACGACTACCCAAATCATATGAGGATCGTTATCATGATGTAAGCTATCATACAACCATGTCACGTCCCTTTTGTCACATGATATATCGATCAAGGATAAGGCATGGATAATGTCATCCTCTTGTTCCTAACCATTACTTTCTTGATTCCTGAGTAGCCTGACAATGGAAATGGAAACTCATTTCCATTGTAGTAATGCCATACATTTCTCAGACTCACTCATCGAGGGGCCCAATAATATCTCTCTACTAATGTGAGGGACAAATTCCATCTTGATCATTCATATTCCTCTACATGAAAAACCACCAAGCCCGATCATAGCCTTTATCATCACTCGGTCAAAAGTGACTTTTGACTAGTTCAAAGCTTAGCAACTCTCATGTAGGAATCCATGATGACCTCAGGTCTAAGGGCATTGTGACGTGGTTATGCATGAGAAAAACTTATGACTAGATCTATGTAGCTTTCTCATAGTGGGTCGGTCCAGCTCATTGTACACTTACAAGTGCCTACGACTTTGATTCGTATCTCCATATCTTATCAAAGTCATACTGGTCTTGTTTCATCTCTGCTCCCGTATAGATGACCGACCAGGGACATTTTAGGACAATCTTCATGAATTATCCAAGGATACAATTATCACAGTTAACATGCAAATAATATGATAACATAATGGAGAAATTTTATTAAAATAATAATGTTCAAAGTACAATGATTGGCCCTTAGGGCACAATTTCCAACTTCCTACCACTTGCCCTAGGTACAATCATTAATTTCCTAATTCCCATTGCCCTAACATGATGCTCATGCTTTGCTTGTACAAGTGGCTTAGTAAGAGGATCAGCAACATTATCTTCTTCTGCTACTTTGCATATCTTTATATCACCTCTATAATTGATTTCTCTAATAAGATGAAATCGCCTGAGTATATGCTTGGTCCTTTGATGTGACCTAGGCTCCTTGGCCTGTGCAATAGCACCGCTATTATCACAGAACAAATCTATTGGATTTGAGATGGTAGGCACCACCCCTAGTTAAGTAATGAACTTCCTGATCCAAACGGCTTCTTTAGCTGCATCTGATGCTGCTATATACTCAACTTCTGTTGCAGAATCTGCTACAATGCTCTGCTTGGAGCTCTTCTAGCTTACTTCTCCACCATTAAGAAGGAATACATATCCAGATTGTGATTTAAGGTCATCTTGGTCAGTTTGGAAACTTGCATCTGTGTAACCGGTTACATAGAGCTCATCAACCAATCCCCATAGACGAAAAATAAGTCTTTAGTCCTTCTTAAGTACTTTAAGATATTCTTGACCACAGTCCAATGACCCTCACCAGGATCTTGTTGATATCTGCTAGTCATACTTAAGGAAAATGAGACATCCAATCGAGTACATAACATGGCATACATGATGGATCCAATGGCCGAGGCATATGGAACCTTTCTCTTGTGATCTCGCTGATTAGGTGTACTAGGACACATATCCTTGCTATGATGGATGCCATGAGACATGGGCATGTAACCCCTTTCTGAATCCTACATACTGAACCTATGCAGTATCTTGTCTATGTATGTGCTCTGACTTAGGCCTATTAGTCTTTTGGATCTATCCCTATAGATCCTAATCCCTAGGATATAGGTGGTTTCACCTAAGTCTTTCATTGAAAAGGACTTTCCTAACCAAAACTCTACATTCTACAAGGTAGGAATGTCGTTTCCAATGAGTAGAATGTCATCTACATAAAGCACTAGAAATACAACTATGCTCCCACTAACCGTCTTGTAAACACAAGGTTCATCAATGTTTTGAATAAATCCAAACTCTTTGACTACTTCATCAAAACGATGATTCTAGCTCCGAGATGCTTGCTTCAATCCATAAATGGATCTTTGAAGCTTGCAAATTTTACCAGAGTCCTCTGGATGCACAAAACCTTAAGGTTGTGTCATGTACACATCCTCAAGTAGCTTTCCATTAAGGAAGGCTGTTTTGACGTCCATCTGTCATAATCCATAGTCATAATATGCTACAATAGCAAGAAGGATTATAATTGATTTGGCCATTACAACTGGGGAAAAGGTTTCATCATAGTCTACACTATGAGTTTGAGTGAATCCTTTCGCAACAAGTCGTGCCTTGAAGACATTTACTTTACCATCCATGTCAGTTTTGTCCTTGAAAACCCATTTGCACCCGATGGTTTTTACACCTTCAGGTGGATCGACTAAGATCCATTCCTAATTGTCGTACATGGATTGCATTTTAGACTTCATGGCATTTAGCCATTTCTTGGAGTTTGGTCCCATTATGGCTTCTCGATAGGTGGTTGGCTTATTCTGCTCAATGAGCAACACATCATGGCCTTCAGTAATCAGAAATCCACATCTCTGAGGCTGATATCGTGTCCTATCGGATCTTCATGGACCTTGTGTTACTTGGGAGGCTCAGCAACTTGTTGTGAGTCTTCTCTAATTTCCATCTGTGATTCTGTATTATCTTGTGACTCTCGAATTTCTTCAAGATGTACCTTGCTCCTACTGGTTGTTTTAGAGACAAACTCTCTTTCTAGAAACTTACCATTTTGAATAACAAACACTTTGTTATCGGTGGGATTGTAGATATAGTATCCTTTCATTTCTTTAGGATACGCTACGAAAAGGCACTTTGATGATCTGGTTGCTAATTTATCTGAGGCTTATTGCTTAACATAGACCTCACTTCCCCATATCTTAAGAAAAGATAAACTAGGTTTCTTTCCAGTCTATGTCTTATATGGTGTCTTTTCAATTGCCTTAGATAGAACACGATTTAGTGTGAAAGCAGCTGTCTCTAGTGCATGTCCCCAAAAGGATAGTGGAAGATCTGTTTGACTCATCATAGATCGAGCCATATCTAATAGTGTTCAATTCCTCCATTTAGAAAAGCCATTCCATTGTGGTGTTCCTGGAGGAGTTAATTGTGAGATTATCCCACAACTCCTAAGATGGTGAATGAACTCTTGGCTCAAATATTCACTACCTCGATCAGATCGAAGTGCTTTAATTGTTTTGCCAAGTTGGTTTCGTACTTCATTTTGGAATATTTTGAACATTTCAAAAGATTTAGATTTATGTTTCATTGGATAGATATAGCCATATCTACTAAAGTCATCTATAAATATAATGAAGTAGACATAACCTCCTCTGGCAGCTGTATTTAATAGTCCACATACATCTGTATGTATGAGGCCCAATAATTTAGTGGCCCTCTCACTATGCCTAGTATAAGGTGCCTTTGTCATCTTTCCTAATAAGCAAGATTTGCATGTATCATATGATTCAAAGTCAAATGAGTTAAGAAATCCATCTTGATGGAGTTTGGAAATACGTTTCTCATTTATATGGCCTAGCTGACAATGCTATAGGCAGGTCAGATTCAACTTGTTTAATTTTATTCTTTTAGTGGTTACGTTATAGATATTCCCATTATTAGGATGTTCCAAATTTAATATATAATGACCAACATGCAAATCACCATTAGTATAGAAAATGTCATTACGATAAATAGAACATTTACCATTCCTAATAATAGAAGTATAACCTTCCTTATCCAAATAAGAAAGAGAAACAATGTTACTACTCAAAGCAGGAACATAATATCAATTGTTCAATACTAATAAAAGCCCACTGGGGCAGAACTAATTCATAAGTGCCTACGGCTAAAGCAGCAACTCTTGCTCTATTTCTAACTCGTAGGTCTACCTCACCCTTCTTTAGCTTTCTACTGTCCTTTATACCCTACACATTTGTAGAAATGTGAGAACCACATGCAGTATCTAATACCCATGTAGAGGAAGTAGAAAAATGAATGTCTATAACATAAATAGCTGAAGCAATAGCCCCACTATCCTTCTTGTTCTTTTTCAGATCTTCCAGGTAGAGTTCGTAATTCCTCTTCCAATGACCGGGTTTATTACAGAAGTAGCAAACTCCTTCCTTTAAAGGCTTTGCCTTCTTAGGTGCAGGCTTGGTTTTGGGCTTATCTGACTCTTTGGTCTTACCACTTGAGCCATTACCCTTCCATTTGCCCTTCCCTTTCTTTTCATACCCTTTCCTTTTTGTACCATCAAAACTGTACTAGGCTTTTTCTTAATACTTTGCTCAACAGTTTTAAGCATCCGATACAGCTCAGAAATTGATTTCTCCATGTTGTAGTTCATGACAAATTGGTCATAAATCTCTGGGAGTGAGTTCAGGATCAAATCCGTTGCTAACTCCTGGCTCATGGGAAATCCAAGCCTCTCAATATGATCAATACAACCTTTCATCTTTAACACATGAGTACTAACTGATCCACCTTCAGCCATCTTGCAGGAATGTAAGGCCTATGTGGTCTTATAGCTTTCTCGCCTTGCCTGTTGCTAGAACATTTCCTTGAGATGGACAATCATCTCATGAGCCTCCATAAGTTCCATATCTCTTTGGAGCTCTAGAACCATAGTGGCAAGCATCAGGCAACCTACATCCAAAAAGTCATCCATATGCTTTGTGTAAGCATCTCTTTGAGATCTTGGTGCATTGGCTGCAGGCTCCACAGGAATGGGTTGATCTAGGACATAAGCCTTTCTTTCCTGCTTGAGAACAATTCTTAAGTTCTTGAACCAGTCAAGAAAGTTTGTCCCATTGAGTTTGTCCTTCTAAAGGACTAATCGCAACGATAGCGTAGTAGTATTACTGGTCAACATAATTCTACAATTAAAATATGCAAAGTTAGTTAGTCATCTCCCACTAAATTAACAACCCTCAAAATAATAATTAGTGGGCTAAGATCTAGATTTGGCTTAAACTTAAGTCCGCTTTGGCAAGACGCTTAAATTCAAGTTATTTAGGTAGGTAACCTATTTACCAATTACATCACATGTAACTCATAGATGTTTATGGGATTTGATCATCATATGATCCGGCATGTTTGATCCCATCTAATGCCTTGAGATTCAAAACCATTTTGTTAATCTCAATTAAGTCAAAACAATAATGAATATTATGAGCAGCACCATTACTCATGCATGTCTCATCAAGATAACTCAAGTGCATCCACTTTGGTGGTTTCCGTAATTGAGCGATTTAGGTTTTGACAGGTATTCATTAATTGACGGCATTAAGACTTAAGATTTGATTAGAGGGTTCAATTAATTAGTCTTGTTTATATGAATGCAATCGTGGTCGTATCTCATACAGATAAATACATATAAACATAAAAGTATTCATACAATGATCTTATCAAAAGCATAATTTAAACGTGACACAACATGGCTTATCTAACCTAAAATCCTCCCAAGCCAATGAGAGGACTTCTCTAAATAAGAAAAGAAATACATTAAGAGAAACCTTGTTTAAACTATCCAGGGGAGTGAGATGAGAAGAGAATGTACATCGAGAGTATTTAGAGCAATGCATGGCACGCAGGCCGTATTTAAATATTACAACCCTTTGTAAAATTCTAAAGCCATGTTGTTCACCATACCCAAAAAAGTATCAATAATAAACCACAACAAGAATTTATACAATATGAAAAGCAATAAATGTCGTGATCAGATTATATTACGCTACGCAGAGGTAGCCACAGCGGTCCCGCTAGCCGGTTAGCCCAATTCTTAAGGGATTTCGGCCCAGTTTCAAAAAACAACAATGGCTCAGAACGCTTCTGATCCAGATTGTCTTCCCCATAGTTCGGATCCCTATTACCCGAATAGATATCCAAACTTAGACTCGATTGGATTGCCGCCAACTATGATCTTAGGTACCCTACTCGATTTCATGCAAGCTTATTCAAAAAATGAAGGTCTTTATCTGTCGCAAACTCGTTTATTTCCACAAAATCTCCTCGAGTAAATCACCTAGTCCTCTCTGAAAAACTTTTCACAATCTCTTTCTTACTTGGTTTCTGTCAAAACCCATCAAATTTTAACCCCAGAAACCTCCTATTCTGCTCAGATTCACTGTGCCCTATATCGCGTTTTTCTTACTTTGTTTTCTGAGTTTCTCAACTTTCACTGATTCAAGATGGTTATAACCAAAAACCTTACTCCCACAGATTCTTCTGGATCCTCACAACTCTCTGACCCTCTTTCTTCTCCTCCCAGAAAGAGAAGAAAACTTACTCCTAGATCTAAAGCCAAAGTCCAACCCAAACCTCAACCGAAACCAAAAGGTGTTGTGATTAAAGAGCCAGTGGTTACAAGGGCTCAATCCAAGAAGAGCACCTCTACTGGGAGAGGCAAAAGTGCCAAGTCTCCTTCTCCTCTACCTTCTAATTCCTCAACTCCTTCTTTCACATAAAACCCCCTAAAAAGCCCAAATATGATATGAATGTGGCTAAAGCAATGGCTGGCATTCTAGATCAACTTGAGAAGGGGAAATCATAAAAGAAATAAGAATTGCCAGAGGAGGAGATCACCAAACCTCCAAAGGGGTTTAATGTCAACAAGCTAGAGGAGTCCCCGAAGTACCTCACGCAATTCTCCAGGAGAAAAGTATGCAAGACACATTATGTGGACCTTAAATTACTTCAGGAGGTATTGAAGCATGATCTTAGTCCCTTTTTAGAACCATTTATGCCTTGGCTATCTATTAGACTTCCTTTTTGCACAAAAGTAGTCACCCATTTTTACTGCAACCTTGAGATTCTAGATGAACCAAATAGAACTTTAGCTGAGGAAGAAATGACTACTATTGTTAGAGGCCAAAAGATACTCATCTCACCTTCTAGGATAAATCTGTAGTTAGGAATAGAGAACCCCCATATGACATTTACTCCAAACTTGATTCAAACCAAATTTTCTCTGTTCTTAAACCCGGTGAGCTTGTTGGTCCTTTGAATTTCAAACCTAGTGATATGTGCGACCATCATAGGGTTCTATGGTATATATACTCTAGATCCCTTGTGAATAAAGCCAACAATTACACCCACTTCTCTGTAGGGACTTTAGATGGTTTGCTTCCTTACTCCTGAAGGAACAAGAAGATTTGGGGGAGTATATATTTTCTGAGATAAAGAGGTACAGAGTATATGGGAAAGCTACCACACCTATGCCATATCCTCAGATTGTATCACTCATTCTGAAGGAAAATAAGATATGGTATCTGGAAAGCAAAGAGCATATTGAAAGGATTACTCCGGTTGGGAGAAATCAAATTGGCAAGCTCAACATTGACATTCCTCTCAAGGGTCCTCTGGAGTCTGGGTCGAAGAAGAAGAAGAAGACTGAGACTGAGACTAGCAAAATGGATGACACTCAGTCTTCGACTCCAGCTGCCACTACATCATTACCCTCTTTCCTCAATGCCACACTTCAGCACTTCATGGAAAATATGCTCAGAGGATTCCATATGGTCATTGCCAACATAAATGCTAAGCTGATCACTAACATGAATCACAAGATGGCTGAGCTGGTTGAGAGGATGGATAAGAGGCACGAAGAGTTGCTAGCTTAGCAATGTGCCTAAGGTGAGACCTTAAAGTTGATTTTGGCAAGATTGGACTCTTTGGGTCCTGGACCTTCAGCTGGTCCATCATTATACACACCTGAGCCATTCCCATCTCCAGATCATATACCACCACCTCCAGAGAACAACCCATCTGATCTTTATCATACTGGGGCTGAGCCACCCATACCTCCAATCTCTAGTCCACCTGAGCCAAGACCCAAAGATATTCTATACTCAGTGGATAACCCTGAAACCAATGAGACCATCCATATTGTCATTGAGGATTCACCGTCCAGAACTCAACCCCAACCTACTCCTACACCCATCCCATCTCCTACTCATACAGAAGAGATCTCTCCTTCATCTTCTAGTCATCATTCTGTAGATGACACAAAAAAGGTTCAAACCACAACCATGATTGTCTATCAACCTTCTCCTTTTCCTCCAAAAGAAGATATTCATATCCCTCCACTAAATCTTCCTAAACCAGAATCTTCTAGTTCTTTTGATTCTTCTGGTTCAGATGGTTCTTTGGTTCTTCCAGTGAAGCCTATCTCTATAGTTAAGCCTTCTAGTCCTCCACTTGATTGATGAAGACAAAAAAGGGGAGAAGAGCTTGAGGGTGATTTTGTGGAGTATCTGAGTTTCTTTTTGGGTATATGGGTGTATATGGGATTTAGGGAGCTTTTTAACTTATAACTTTTTCATTTGCAATGTAACTTTAAGTTTAATGCAAGTTTACTTAAGTTATGAATTTATTTCAAGTCCATTATAGCTTTTAAATTATAATACATTATGGAACTAATGAGTTTATTATGTGTGCAAGGTGTATATTATGATTTCATTTTCTTTTAAAACACTTTGAATCTAAACTTAACAAGGTTTTCAAAATTATCATTGAATTCAAGAAGTATTTTATTCAGAACTCAATTTCAAAAATCTTGTTCAAAATCACCAAGTTTTGTCATCATAAAAAAGGGGGAGAATGTTAGATCTCATGTTTTGATGATAACAAAGAATGGTATGAAAAAGATTTTATTTACAAATAAGTTTAAACAAAGTAATAATAGGGAAAATCATCACTTGAAGTAAGCATTGGAGTAATGAAGAAAGGCCAAGAGAAAAAGTTGAGAAACTTCATTTGTGGCAACTTTTCTAAAGGGTTACTCGAGTAATGAGACAGAAACTTGAAGTAACTAGGCCAACCTTCAAGTAACCTGCCAACGTTACTCGAGTAAGCACTTGAGTAATAAGGTAAATGATTTCTAGTTGTTCTTGGCCTGTCAATATTACTCGAGTAGACAGGTAAATCACTTGGAGTTGCTCTCGCCCTGCCAATGTTACTCGAGTACGTACTCGAGCAACCTTGTAAAAGACTTCCAGTTGCTCTCAGCCTGCCAATGATACTCGAGTCAGTACTCGAGTTACTCTATTTCAGGAAATGTGTTGCTCTTGGCATTTTCAACCCTGCCAATGTTACTCGAGGCACTACTCGAGTAACTCACAATGGTAAGCAAAACCTGAAGGTATTACTCAAATAACATAAAATGCTTTTCTCACATTTCACTTCAAGTCCCTACTCGAGTATGCAGAGTTATTTAGAAGAAAAACTTCAAGTCACTACTCGAGTATGCAGAGTTAGTTGGAAGAGAACTTCAAGTCACTACCCGAGTAAGCTATGCAGAAAAAATTATGTTTACTCGAGTAAGGACTCGAGTAATAAGGTAATCAAACTTGAAGTGCTCTCGGCTTTAAAATCCTGCCAATATTACTGGAGTGAAGCATCGAGTAACCTAAAGTTTATTTGAGGGTTTACTCGAGTTGCTACCTGAGTAACCTGTGAAGTAAAATGCGCCATACTCGAGTAAGTACCCGAGTAAACTATTATTTCCAAAGGTTTGAAATTTTGTTTACTTCATGCACTACCTGAGTAATGTTATGTTTGCTTATTGACTTACAGTTCATGAAAGTTTTCCTGATGATACTCGAGTATATACTCGAGTAAACTTAAGTGAATACTCGAGTATGCAAGTCTAGAAATTTATAAATCATTCCAACGTTCTTTGATTTGTTTCCTATATGATTAACCTTTCATTGTATTAGTATTCTTAGCATATCCACAGACAAACAATGAAGAGATCTTACCAAATAAGGAAAGTCAAAAGCAACGTTCAAATGCCACCTACCAACACCTACCGCAAATGTATGTCTTTCAAATACTGGAAAAGTCAACAGTGGCTGTGCACGCTCCAACGGGCATGAAGAAATATGTTCCAATAATCATTGCCAACGTATCTATATATATGTGAACATCCAAATAAAGAAAAATAGAAAGAACACACGCACGAACGCATTATCAAGTTCATTACTCTGTTTTACATTATACTTGTAATTCTATGCTTCAGTTATTCTTATTCACTCTGTGAGAGAGATATTTCATTCAAACTCAATATTTGTTATTGAGGTAACTTAAGGTTGTGGAACCTTGAGTTGGGATTGGATTACAACTTGTTAAGGGGGAGCGAGTGTCCAAGCAAAGGAACTTGCTTGTACTGAGGTGCCAAGAACCCACTGAATCTTGGAAGTTATAGTGAAACTCTTAGAGAAGCTCTGAGGACTGGACGTAGGTCAAAGTGGTTGTGGCCGAACCAGTATAACCCTCGGTGTACACTTCAGTGATATTTCTCCTTACTCTTTATTGCCTTATATTAACTGTCAAGTTTTTATTTGCAACGAAATTTTATTATCACCCAATTCAACCCCTCTTGGGTGAAACGCTTGTTCTAACAGGTAGTAGTCCCAATTTCTTTTGAAATCTAGAACACACGCTCGTAACATATCTTCCAGCATCTGTATAGTCCTTTCTGACTGCCCATCTGTCTGAGGATGGTAAGCCGTGCTAAACCTTAATTGCGTACCCATAGCTTCATGTAGAGCCCTCTAGAATCTTGAAGTAAACTGAGGGTCTCTGTCAGAAATAATGTTCTTCGGTGTACGATGGAGTCTCACTTTCTCTTTGATATATATTTCAGCTAGCCTATCAGGAGAATAGCTAGCATTTATTGGTACAAAGGGCGCTGACTATATGAGTCGATCTACAATCACCTAGATTGCATCATAGTTTCTAATCCTGGGTAGAGCCATAACTAGATCCATGGTCACACTCTTCCACTTCCATTCTAGAATTTTTGGACTCAAAAGTAATCCTAGCAATCTCTGGTGTTCAATCTTCACCTTTTGATAGGTATGGCATCACGCCACATATTTAGTCACATCACTCTTCAATCCTGGCCACCACTATATAGATTTCAAGTTGTGATACTTCTTGGTCATACATGGGTGAAGAGTATATTGACTCTTATGAGCCTCTTCCAGAATCCTCTCTCTCAAGTCAGCCTTCAGTGAAACGTAGATTCTCTTTTGGCAACAAACCAGTCTACTAAGTGACAAATCATAATCTCCAGTCCCTCCTCGCTCAATCATAGTTCGGATGGAGTGGGTATTGGAAATTGTTCCCTAAGGGCCAATCATTGTACTTTGAATTTTATTTATTTAATGAAATTTCTTCATTCTGTTATCATATTATTTGCATGTTAACTTTGATAATTGTATCCTTGGATAAATCATAAAGAATATCCTAAAATGTCCCTGGTCGGTCATCTATACGGGATCAGAGATGAAACAAGATCAGTATGACTTTGATAAGAATGGAGATACGAATCAAAGTCTTAGGCACTTCTAAGAGTACAAGGTGCTGGACCAACCCACTATGAGAAAGCTACATGGATCATGTCATAAGCTTTTCTCATGTATAACCACGTCACAATGCCCTTTGACCTGAGGTCATCATGGATTCCTACATGATAGTTGATAAGCTTTAAACTAGTCAAAAGTCACTTTTGATCAGGTGATGATAAAGGCTATTATCAACTTTGGTGGTTTTTCATGCATAGGAATATAAATGATCAAGATAGAATTTGTCCCTCACATTTGTAGAGAGATATTACTAGGCCCCACAATGATTGAGTCTGAGAAATGTATGGACATGCTATAATGGAAAGGAGTTTACATTTCTATTGTCAGACTACTCAGGATTCGAGAAAGTAATGGTCAGGAATAAGAGGATGACATTATCCATGCCTTATCCTTGATCGATATATCGTGTGACAAAAGAGATATGACATGGTTGTATGACAGCTTGCATCGTGTTAACGATCCTCATATGAATTGGGTAGTGGTAATGTCTTGCTAGAGGCTGCTTGCGACTTGTGGGTTAGTACAGTTATTGGCCCACTGCTAACTTCGTATAGGGCTACAAGGTCGCACACAAGAATGACCCAACACGAGATAATGTTTAATATAGGGTGGATAAATTTTATATTTACATATATAAAATATGAAATTCATTAATAATATTATATATATATGTTTATTTTTGAAATACATATTTTATATATATGTGTGTATATATATTATGATATTATTATATTATTATATTGTGTTTGTTTTAAATTTAATTTTATTAAGATAAATTAGATTTAATAACTAACATGATATAGTATCTCAGATTTAATTTATGAAGATAAATTAAATCTAATGGCTCTTTATTTGGATTAAATAAATAGGTTAAATTAAAACTATTGGACATATTTAATTTATACTGAATTTATTTAATTAGCTCATCAAGATAATTAATTGTTAATTAATTTTGAAATTAATAAAGATTAATTTTGAAATTCGAATATAGCCCTCATGGGTTATAAACATGATAGAGTAGATATACTCATATACGAATGAGAATTTAGAGTTGCAAGGGAAACCCTAGGAGACAATTGGAGGCGCTAGCATGTAGTCTATGTTGGAGAGCATTCATGTGGATATCGATAGAGGGAGCGGACCTAACATGTTGGCTCTTAGAGATTGTAAACCATTGAATTAAAAGGTACAAATCTTTCTAACTCGATTTAAACGCCGTTGATAAATCCTCGATTATGATAGGGGAAAATTTTAAAATTCTTCTACTGTGTGTGCCGATCCTAACAGTAGCATAAAAGCTAGATCAATTGTGTGTTTAAATTGAGTTTATGTTCTTATACATGTGATATATATGGGATATATATGTATGCTTATAAGAAGATGATCGAATATGTATCTGATTTAGTTTAAAGTTTTAAGAAAGTCAAATGGTATACGATCTGTTGCGTATTGTATGTGATATTGAAATATTTTTTGGTTTTGAGAAAGCCGAACTTATGTGATTTGTTACTGTGTCATGATTTCTGTTTTGGTTTGGATTCGAAATTGGAATTCTCATCATTATTGGTTTTAAATTGGTTGAAGATTATGTCGTACAAACACATTAGGGTCTCTAATTGGATTTAGTGATACGAAATCTTGGAGAAAAACCAAGTCTAAGTTCGGATCTCTATTCGGGTTGTAGAGATCCTAAACTATGGGGAAGACAATTCGGATCAAAAGTGTTCTGGGCCGTTTTAGAAACTAGGACCGCTGTGACTACCTATTTGTAGCGCGATATAACCAAATCATTACATTTATTGCGTTTCATATTCTATGAACTCTTACTTATTGTGGTTTATTCTTCATACTTGTTTGGGTATAGTAAACAATATGACTTTAGATTTTTACAAAGGTTTGTAATATTTAAATACGGCCTGCGTGCGGTGCATTCCTCTAAATACTCTCAATGTACATTCTCTTCTTATCTCACTCCCCTCTAATGTTTAAACGAGGTTTCTCTCAATGTATTTCTTTTCTTATATAGGGAAGTCCTCTCAGTGGCTAGGGAGGATTTTAGGTTAGGTAAGCCATGTTGTGTCACGTTTAAATTATGCTTTTTATTAGATCATTGCATGAATACTTTTACGCTTATATGTATTTATTTGTATGAGATACAACCACGATTGCATTCATATAAACAACATTAATTAATTGAGCCCTCTAAATCAAATCTTAAGTCATAATGCCATCAATTAATGAAGACTTGTCAAAACCTAGATCGCTCAATTATGGAAACCACCAAAGTGGATGCACTTAAGTTATCTTGATGAGACAAGCATGAGTAATGATGCTGCTCATAATATTCATTATTGTTTTGACTTAATTGAGATTAACAAAATGATTTTGAATCTCAAGGCATTAGATGGGATTAAACATACCGGATCATATGATGATTGAATCCCATAAAGAACTAAGAGTTACATGTGATGTAATTGGTCAATAGGTTACCTACCTAAATAACTTGAATTTAAGCGTCTTGCCAAAGCGGACATAAGTTTAAGCCAAATATGGATCTTAGCCTACTAATTATTATATAGAGGGTTGTTAATTTAGTGGGAGATCACTAGCTAACTTTGCATATTTTAATTATAGAATCATATCGACTAGTAATACTGCTACACTATCATTGCGATTGGTCCATGAGAAGGACAAACTCAATGGGACAAACTTTCTTGAATGGTTCAGGAACTTGAGAATTGTTCTCAAGTAGGAAAGAAAGGCTTATGTCCTAGATCAACCCATTCCTGAGGAGCCTACAGCCAATGCTCCAAGAGCTTAGAGAGATGCTTACATGAAACATAAGGATGACTCTGTGGATATAGTTTACTTGACGCTTGCCACTATGGTTCCATAGCTCCAAAGAGATTTCGAACTTATGGAGGCTAATGAGATGATTGTCCATCTCAAGGAAATGTTCCAGTAACAGGCAAGGCAAGAAAGGTTTGAGACCACAAAGGCCTTACATTCTTGTAAGATGGTTGAAGGTGCATCAGTTAGTACTCATGTGTTAAAGATGAAAGGCTCTATTGATCACCTTGAGAGGATTGGATTTCCTATGAGCCAAGAGTTCGCTATGGATTTGATCCTAAATTGACTCCAGGAGAGTTATAACCAGTTTGTCATGAACTACAACATGAACAACATGGAGAAATCAATTTCTATGCTACATGGGATGCCCAAAACTGCTGAGCAAAGCTTGAAGAAAAAGCCCAGTACAGTTTTGATGGTTCAGAAAGGAAAGGGTATGAAAAAGAAAGGGAAGGGCAATTGGAAGGGTAATGGCTCAGGTGGTAAGACCAAAGAGTCAAACAAGCCCAAAACGAAGCCTACACCCCAGAAGGCAAAGCCTTTAAAGGAAGGAGTCTGCTACTTCTACAATAAACCGGATTATTGGAAGAGGATTTGCAAACTCTACCTTGAAGATCTGAAAAAGAACAAGAGGGATAATGGGGCTATCGCTTCAGGTATTTATATTATATACATTCATTTTTCTACTTCCTCTATATGGGTATTAGATACTGCATATGGTTTTCACATTTATACAAATGTGTAGGGTCTAAAGGACAGTAGAAAGCCGAAGAAGGGCGAGGTGGACCTATGAGTTGGAAACAGAGCAAGAGTTGTTGCTTTAGCCGTAGGCATTTATGAATTAGTTCTTTCCAGTGGGCTTTTTTTAGTTTTGAATAATTGCTATTATGTTCTTGCTTTGAGTAGTAACATTGTTTCTCTTTCTTATTTGGATAAGGAAGGTTATACTTCCATTACTATGAATGGTAAATGTTCTATTTATCGTAATGACATTTTCTATGCTAATGGTGATTTGCATGTTAGTCATTATATATTAAATTTCGAACATCCTAATAATAGGAATATCTATAACATAACTACTAAAAGGATAAAATCAAATAATTTGAATCCGACCTACGTATGGCATTGCTGTCCAGGCCATATAAATGAGAAATGCATTTCCAAACTCTATCAAGATGGATTTCTTAACTCATTTAATTTTGAATCAAATGATACATGGCAATCTTACTTATTAGGAAAGATGACAAAGGCACATTTTACTGGGCATAGTGAGAGGGCCACTGAATTATTGGGCCTCATACATATAAATGTATTTGGACCATTAAATACAGCTGCCAAAGGAGGTTATATCTACCTCATTGCATTTATAGAAGACTTTAATAGATATATGGCTTTATATATCTAATGAAATATAAATATGAATCTTTTGAAATGTTCAAAATATTGCAAAATAAAGTACAAAACCAACTTGGCAAAATAATTGAAGCACTTCGATCTGCTATTTGAGCCAAGAGTTCATTGACCATCTTAAGAGTTGTGGGATAATCTCACAATTGACTCCTCCAGGAACACCACAATGGAATAGTGTTTTTGAATGGAGGAATTGAACACTATTAGATATGGTCTATCTATGATGAGTCAAATAGATATTCAACTATTCTTTTAGGGACATGCCCTAGAGACAGTTGCATTTACACTTAATTATGTTCCATATAAGGCAATTAAAAAGACACCATATGAGATATGGACCAGAAAGAAACCAAGTTTATCTTTTCTCAAGATCTGGATATGTGAGGTATATGTTAAGCAACAAGCCTCTAATAAATTAGTGCCCAAATCCTTAAAGTGCCTTTTTATGGGGTATCCTAAAGAAATGAAAGGATACTATGTCTACAATCCCACCAATAAAAAAGTATTTGTTATTCAAAATGGTAAGTTTCTAGAAAGAGAGTTTGTCTCTAAAACAACCAGTGGGAGCAAGGTATATCTCGAAGAAATCAAGAGTCACAAGATAGTACAGAACCACATATGGCAATTAGAGAAGACTGACAACAACTTACTGAGCCTCCTCAAGTAACATAAGGTCCATAAAGATTTGATAGGACACGACATCAGCCTTAGAGATATGGATTTCTGATTACTGAAGGCTGTGATGTGTTGCTCATTGAGCAACATGAGCCAACCACCTATTGAGAAGCCATAGTGGGACCAAACTCGAAGAAATGGCTAAATGCCATGAATTCTGAAATGCAATCCATGTACGACAATCAGGTATGGACCTTAGTCGATCCATATGAAGGTGTAAAAACCATTGGGTGCAAATGGGCATTCAAGGAGAAAACTGACATGGATGGTAATGTAAATGTCTTCAAGGCGTGACTAGTTACAAAATAATTTACTCAAACTCATGGTGTAAACTATGATGAAACCTTTTCCCCAATTGTAATGGTTAAATCAATCAAAATATTTCTTGCCATTATAGCATATTATGATATGAAATATGGCAGATGGACGTCAAAATAGCCTTCCTTAACGGAAATCTACTTGAGGATGTGTACATGACACAACCTAAAGGTTTTGTGTGTCTAGAGGACTCTAGTAAAGTTTGCAATCTTCAAAGATCCATTTATGGATTGAAGCAAGCATCTCGGAGCTAGAATAATCATTTTGATGAAGTTGTCAAAGAGTTTGGATTCATTCAAAACATCAATGAACCTTGTGTTTATAAGAAGGTTAGTGGGAGCATAGTTGTATTTATAGTGCTTTATATATATGACATCCTACTTATTGGGAAGGACATTCCTACCTTGCAGAGTGTCAAGTCTTAGTTAGGAAAGTCATTTTTAGTGAAAGATTTAGGTGAAGCCACCTACATCCTAGGGATTAGGATCTATAGGGATAGATCCAAAAGACAAATAGGCCTAATTCAGAGCACATACATAGACAAGATAATGCATAGGTTCAGTATGCATGATTTAAAAGGGGTTACATGCCCATGTCTCATGGCATCCATCTTAGCAAGGATTTGTGTCCTCGTACACTTGATCAGTGAGATCGTATGAGTAAGGTTCCATATGCCTCGACCATTGGATCCATTATGTATGTCATGTTATGTACTCGACCAGATGTCTCATTTGCCTTAAGTATGACTAGCAGATATCAAGAAGATCCTGGCGAGGGTCATTAGACTGTCGTCAAGGATATCCTAAAGTACTTAAGAAGGATTAAGGACTTATTTTGAAATTTGAATATAGCCCTAATAGGTTATAAACTTGATAGAGCATATATACTCATACAAGAATGAAAATTTAGAGCTGTAAGGGAAACCCTAGAAGATAATTGGAGGCGCTAGCATGAAGTCTGTGTTGGAGAGCATTTGTGTGGATACTGGTAGTGGTAGCGGACCTGATGTGTTGGCTCCTAGAGATCAAAAGCCCTAAATTAAAGAGTATGAATCTTTCTAATTCGGTTTAAACGCTGTTGATAGATCCTTGATTAGGATCAACGAAAATATTAAAATTCTTCCACTGTGCCTGCCGAACCTAACACTGGGCTTGCTCATCATGCATTTGAGCCTCTTCAATTTCAGTCCTCAGGTTATTCTCCCCTTGGACCACACCATAACTGGTACACAAGATATCAATTGAAAGATTGAAGTCCTGAAAATACTCAATCAATTTCATCTCTTGAATCATCATTGCTGCAACAAGCACCATCTTTCGACTAAGAGCACCCTCAAAGACATTGGCTTTACTCGGATAATATTTGATCTCCAGGTTGTAATGTTTAAGCAACTCCATCTATCGGCACTGTCTTATATTTAACTCTTTCTGATCTTACAGATATTTGAGACTCATGTGGTCGTAGTACAGTTCTACTGTCACATCATACAGGTAATGACGCCAAATCTTTAATGTAAATACAATTGCCACAAGCTCCAGATCATGAGTGGGATAGTTCATTTCATACGGCTTAAGCTGTCGAGAGGCATAGGCCACAACACATCCCTGCTACATTAGGACACACCCTAACCCCTGCTTACGCGAATTATTGTATACGATGTAAACCTCACTAGGATCAGGTATAATCAATATTGGTGCTGTAGTCAATCTCTCCTTCAACTCAGTAAAATAGTTTTCAAACGCTCATCCCACACAAATGGCTGATCCTTTCTCATGAGCTTGGTCATCAGCAATGCAATCTGGGAGAAGTTCTAAATGAACCTCCGATAGTAACCAGTAAGACCCAGAAAACTGCGAATCTTAGAAACAGTTTCTGGACTCTTCCAGTCAAGTACTACTTCCACCTTATTGGGAATCACCAAGACCCCTTCCCATGAGATAACATGGCCTAAGAATTTTACTTCAGAAAGCCAGAACTCGCACCGACTTAACTTGGCATATAGCAACTTTTCACGCAATGTCTCAATCATAATTCTTAAATGATGCTCATGCTCTTCTCTACTATTAGAGTATATCAGGATGTCATCGATAAACACCATAACAAATTTATCAAGGTACTGTCAAAAGACACAATTCTTGTAATCCATGAATACCGTAGGTGCATTAGTCAACCCGAAGGGCATAACAAGAAACTCATAGTGCCCGTATCTTATTTTGAAAGCAGTCTTTGGTACATCTTCTGCTCTCACATGCAGCTGATGATAACCTAACCTTAGATCAATTTTAGAGAATACACAAGAACTAGATAGTTGATCTAAAAGGTCATCTATTCTTGGGAGTATATACTTGTTCTTGATAGTGATTTAGTTAAGTTCTCTGTAATCAATACAAAGCCTTAAGCTTCCATCTTTCTTTTTCATAAACAGTACTGGAGCTCCCCACGGCAAAACACTAGGTCGAATAAACCCATTTTCAAGCAACTCTTCAATTTTCTTCTTCAACTCAGCCATTTCATTTGGGGCTATATGGTATGGGGCCTTTGACGAGTCTCCACTTGGGTTTTCTCTTAGGTTTCCTCACATGTAGACTGGATCTTTTCCTCATTGCGTTTGCCCTTTCTTCCCTGAGTTTTTCTCTTAGCTCATTGATCATGTCTCTCTGTTCCTTTATTAGATTCATCATCTCCTGTATTGGGTCAGGTGGATTGTCATTTAATTATTCCACCTCTGGGTCTACTTGTCTGAGTTTAGGTCGAACCATTTTGTCCTTTAACTCTACAAATGATTCACCACGTAAGTGCCATAGTAAATGTACACACAAAACCCTTAAAACTTATATATATCTACAAATAGCAGAGATACTCATATGTATACAACAAACAATCCTAAGTCATCATTTATGACCAAGGCAACAAACTATGGCAACTATACTAGCAAATCCTACCCTTGTCAGAAACTACAGCTCTGATACCACAAATGTAACCCCCATCATCATGAAGGCAAAGATTAAGTTCATAAATACGTGATTATGTGGAATTAGAGACTGTAAGATGATTTAGGACTTATTAATATTCCTTGTCCCAAAACATGTTTTTCAAAAAATTTTCTAAAACATGTTCAATAATGGTCTCATATTCACATTTCAAATACACAATTGGCCTGTACATTATGATTCCATTCATAAATATCATAGTACAATGTATATTCCCAACAAACTCGGGTTCCATTAATCAATAAAGGGTTTACAGGGCATAAACGCCTATATTCAGTTTTCCTATTCAAGGGGATTACACAATTACTATTCTATGATCCAAAATATTATGTATAAATATCCAGAATAATAACCAAAAACCAAAATAAACTACTATACCGGAGCTCTAACCGCCCTTCATCACCAACTTCTCATTAGAACCACCAACCCTGTCTAAAATTTATTTGTGAGAGTAAGATTCTAAGGAATCCCTGTAGTAACAAATCACTTATAGTATGCATAACCATAAAGCATGTAAGCAAATCATAACATTGAAAGAGGCAAGCTTCACCCAAGAGGAAGGTGAATTGGGTGACGTTATAAATTTTTCGCTTGATGTGGTGATATGAAAAATAGAGTAGATAAGGTAGAGTTGAGAAGATTATAACACAGAGAGTTATACTGGTTTGGCCTAACAATCAGGCTTGATGTGGTGATATGAAAAATAGAGTAGATAAGGTAGAGTTGAGAAGATTAGTAGGTGTGTACTTGTCGTGATGTTGTCTGCCGTTGTTTGACTTCCTTCATGTCTGTTTATTTCAACATTCATCCTCCTGTATCACACTTATAACATATTCAAAATGATGTTAAATAATAATAATAAGTGATAATAAGATAGATAAATAACATTAAATCATAATCAGATTGAACGTTGTGAGACTCGGTGTATTTGGTCTTCTGGAAGAGTATCACTCGAGTATGGATAGGCTCACTCAAGTGATCTCCTTATATTTCTCCTTGTGCTTCTGTTTTGAGCCTGCACTCGCATAGGATTTTAGGGAGACAAAATTCTCACTCGCAAGTGATGTGGGCCTCACTCGAGCACAACTCCTTCTACTCGAGTGGCCTTACATTTTATACTGGGGACTCTTCTCTGGACAGTACTCACATACCATTTTAGCAAGAGTGAGTTTTTGCACTCGCAGGTAATTTGGGCCCTCACTCGAGCACACATACTCCTGCTCGGGTGAGAAGAATATTATCAAGTAATATACCCTTATTATCAGCACTTGCATCAGAAAGTGAGAGAGATAGATTTCTCACTCGCGAATGCTGATGTGTCACTCGAGCATATACAACCTTACTCGAGCACACTCGTGCTTCTGTGATCTTCATGACTCTCGCCCAAGCACTCGCAGTTCCTCACTTACTAGTGCTCGAGTACAAAACAACTTCATGCTTGAGTATTGAATTCTCTGCTCAAGTGCATAAGGAAGAATGACAAAGCTTGCTCTTGGCCAAGCACTCGCAGACTCTCACTCGCATGTGCTCGAAAGGCTCCTTTGCTCGAGTGCTATCTCTAGTGCTCGAGTGAATCAGTAAAAATGACAATAGCATGCTTCTCGGGAAAACACTTTCTGGCTATCACTCACACTTGCTCGAGCACAGAATGGTTCCATACTCGAGTGCTAGACTCATGCTCGAGCACACCAGTTCATTTTGACAGCAGACACCACATAACATTGTTATATGCATTTGGTAACTTTATAAACATTTCATAAACTTATAAAAGCATGATTTGTACACAATTGACTTTTGTTATCATCAAAACTTGGGATATAACAAACACATAACACAGCAATCACAATGGCAGTTACAGCATCAGGGGCAGGTGTGACGTACATCACCCTTACATCTACTGACGCTATATTGAACAACCACATGTTTCACATGATATATTTCACCACAGATAGGTTTCATATAAAACATTTCACAACATATAGCCACATTAGCATGTTTCACAAAGCAGGAAATCACAATTCCACAACACAGCCTTGGCAATTACAACGATAGTTATAACGGCAGGGGCAAGTGTGAAATATATCACCACCTATGACTGCTTACATTGAAGTACTCACACTGTAATGCACTATGGCACATTTCACAATATCAAGTTTTCATATGATATATTTTCAACCAACACAATGATAAGTCATACATACCAAGCATCATACACAACATAAGAGAAAAGTCACTGCCTTGGTCTTTCAACACTTTCTCAAGCGGTGGTCTATCGCGGGCAGGGAAAATATCAAATCCTATAATTCATAATTAAGGACGAAGTGTTATACTCTATTCCAATACTTAATGACTTCAATACTTAGATTTGGTTATCATTAATATCATTTAGGAAGCTACAAATGTCTCTAACAAAAGCCCTAAAGGGTTGGAAGAACTATACCAAAGATCCCCTTTAAGAAATACAAGTGATAATTTTTCACTGTTGCACTCGAGTGAAGAAGGCCTCACTCAAGTGATGGTGAACTTGCACTTCAGTCATAAAAAGCACACTCATGAGAGAGCTTGACAGTAAGCAATGGCTGATACAAGAATTGATCGCTCCACTCGAGTCATGGAAGCAACACTCGAGTGATAGCCTAATGCTCACCTGAGAGCAAAAGAAACTTTCAAGTAAAAAGTGCACTCGAACAAGGACCTTGGTACTCGAGTGATGGCTTAACACTAGCGAGTGTTAAGACACACTCTTGAAATTTGACCACAAGTGACATCCTGAGACACGAGTTCATAGTATCAAATACACCTACACTCAAGTAAGACAAGGTTCACCCGAGTGAGAACCTATAATACTCGCAAGTGAAACAAACACTTCTACTTTTTGCATGGAAGTGCAATAGAAAATTGAAGGAAAAAGAGAACATGCAATGCTACACTTGAGTGAGACCCAAGATCACTCGGGTGATGCTTATCAGAAGCGAAAACGCAGCAGAGTTGACAGCATTTTCCAAAATTTAACTATATGTTTCCAATTATCCCAAATTCTAATCCAAGACTATTCCTACATAATTTTGCACAAGGAATCCAATGGAAACATCAAAACTACCAAATTCTTATTCCATTTTCATGCTTTGTTTTAGGCATAAAAGTCTAATTTTTGGATAATAAATGATTAAGGAAAAATTGGGAGCTATTTATGAAGGCTTGCTTCATCTTTTCCCATCTCATTTGGCTAACCAAAACAAAAGAAGAAAGAGAGTGTGAGCTCAAGAAGGTTTAGAGAGAAGGATGAGAAAAATCTCAAGATAAGCTTGATATTCTTGGTGATTCAGTTTCTAATTTATGTAGTTCCTTCTCTAAGCTCCTCTTCTCCATGAATCTATGTGTTTAGCAAGCAAAACATCAAGGATTGAGGAGGGAAAGGGATTCGACTAGGAAAGAGGAAGAGTGGAATCAAGATGTAACTTCCATAATCTCCTTCTCTTTGATGTTATTGTTGTTATTATTGAAGTTGTTGGTTGGATTTGTGGTTTATTTCTTAGATTGTAACTTTAGGAAGTGATAACCCTAAGAGGTTATGGTGCCTAAATTTCCTCAAATCTTGTGTATTAAGTGTTTCAATGATTAATCAACTGGTTAGGGGTGAAAAGGAGTAAGCTTTTGGAGTTGAAAATCAAAAACCCAATTTTCCTTTTTCTTCCTCTAAGTTTCGGCCAAGTAAGGATAGAAAGGTAGGAGCTGGATTTTCAATAATATGATGATTCCATGGTGTTTAGGAGGGAAAATTGTGTAGGGTTGATGTTGAATACTTTTTCAGAAAATCCCTAGAAAGTGAAATGACGAACCCTTAAAACCCTATATAGGGGCTGTCAAGGGAAAAATCATCATTTGGCAGTGATTTTACTAAAACCGAGGTCAAAAATGGATTCTACATGTAAAAGTGTGTAGGAGTAGCAAGGGTCAAAATTTTTGGAAAAGTATAGTTGGATCGAGTACAAAGGGGCTAGACCGGGTTCCCAAAAGTAAAATGGTCAAAATGTGTTTTTGAGTTAAGATAACCAACACAATAAGTTTAGAGTGATTTATGAATGAGTAATAACTCATTTATCCTAAATTTGGAATTTTATGATATGCTAATAGCCCGAGTCGGACAGATAGTTTGGACTGATAGTCAGGCAAGGATAGGGTATTCCAGGTAGTAACCTATCTCTCATACAGTATGGAGTGTTTATATTCTTGTGTATACCATATTCTGTAATATGAATAGTAAACACACACATTGCCTAGTTGTGGTCTAAGACTTGGTTGTGGTACACTGACATATATGATGCATACACAGTGTCATGGTTTTATTACATGATTTGGCACCTAACATATTTATGTATGACATTTTATATGATTGATAGTTTGTTACTACTGAGATTCTCTTGAATCTCACCCTTTATATACAAATATATAGTTTACGGCTGCAGGTAATAGCTAAAAGGGCAAAGGCATAATATTTGACAACCAAAGGTTCCGAATAGTACAAGCAAAGCAGTTGGTTATCTGAAGACCTTTTATTTGCTTTAAGATCTGAAATTTATTGTACGATACCTTGTATGGGAATTCTTGTATGCACTCAAGTATATTATATCAAAAATATCAGTATATTTATGTTATTTTTGTTGTGCCTACTAAACGACCCATTAATATTTCGCTGCAAGTCAAAGTAAAGCGGGGTCTTACAGGTAATGATCTGAGTAAGGTTGATGAATTTCTATTCGTACAAGCTGATTATACTGATTTAATTTATCTAATTGAGGATTTCTTAGAGCCAATGTATTATACTAATCTTAGTAAAGCTGTGCAGGTTGGCTACTCTAAATGGATACCAAGTTTCTATTCAGCTGTGGAGATGTTTCTCATTTCAACTATTAGAGGGATGTGCTCAAAAGATTGGGTCTCAAACCCCCATCTCTCTTTATTTTTTTCCTAGTGTTCTTCATTGAATTGGCTAGGAGGTTCTTATTTCAATTTCTCTGTTGTTTCTATTTCTGAGTTTGTATGGCAGTTGTGGTTTTACACCTTGATTTTTTTGGGTGATTTTGTTTCAGTTTCTTGCTTATTTGGTTTGTTGTTATGGTTAAAAATTTTTTTTGTTTGTACTTGAATATCATTTTCATCAATATAATTTGTTACTTTAATTGAAAAAAGGGAGATTGCCTTGCTCTGATGCGACGATGGGCGCCATCATGATTTTACATGCCCTCTCAGTTTAGAACTCTTACTAAAGCATTCAAGAAGTCCCTTTAAATTTTTCTATCCATCTAGCTAGTCTTGCCATAGAAAAGATAATAGGCTTTGACTGATCATTTAACAAACCAATGTGTACAAGATATAGTTTTTGTAATCCAACTTTTAACTCACTTATAACTCAATCCCTTCAATTTGACTTGGTACAACTTAGTCCCTAAACTTTTGGCTTGTGTAAAACTCAGTCCTTATCTTTTTTTTTTATTTTATTTGAAAATTATCCTTGTCAGCCCAACTCATAGCTGAGTCCTCCTACGTGTAAATTGTAAGTGTTGATGTGGCTCCCAAGTCACCATCTCCATCACCATCAACCTCCCTCATCCCAATAAGGAAGCTCGCGACTATTTTCTTTGTGTTTCATAGTCACAAGCTAAACATGCCTTCTTCATCTTCTTCTTAAGTAATGTGTGTTAATTATACTATGCCTTTGTTCTTTGTACTTCCCCTGTTGCTGGAACTTGTAGAGCTCCTTCTACTCTCTGACTCTCTTCTTTTTCATAAATAGGAACAAATTATAAAAAGGAGAGCAATCCCAAAAAGGTCCTTCAATTCAAAATCATCA
Organism: Inga leiocalycina; assembly: GCA_963242795.1. NCBI lineage: Eukaryota > Viridiplantae > Streptophyta > Magnoliopsida > Fabales > Fabaceae > Inga > Inga leiocalycina. Next base: position 32,594,714 of record OY725323.1, read on the forward strand.
ATCTCTCTTTCTTTCTCTTTCTGTGTCTCACAAAGTCACATTCTCTATTTCTCTCTCTCTCTCTCTACTTGAGAATCAGTTTATTATCTATTTGATGTGGACCCAATAGGAACATGTCCTAGAAAACCTAGAAATTACAAAAAGGTTAGATACAGAGGCAAATTAATAATGGATAAAGAGAAAACAAAAATGATTTGGAACAAATTAATAACGAATAAAGAGAAAACAAAAATGATCTAGAAACTATAAGAACCCTATAAATACCCATTCCAAAGAACACTGATTACATGAAACCCAGCACTCAAAGAAAACACGGCCCAAGAACTCCAAGTATTAATACAAGAGTCGATCAACCTCTTATGCCTACTAGCATTCTCACAAGAATATGAGGGAGCAAGTCACCTGAATAATTCTTTATTGAAATTTCCAAAAGTAAACATATAATGCTTGACTTTAAATAGGAAATAAGAATCAACATCAAATAAAACCCTCAAAGCCCAAGAAACTGACTCAAACTAGCACTCTTAACTTACTATAATTCTTCTAAAAATAATATTTTAATCTAAATAGTTGGAAAAGATAATGATGGATATGATTAAGGATAAATGAATATATTAGCATTATTTGAATAATCTAATTGGGTGAATGTGTTTAACAAATAATAGGTTATTTAATGAATGATATCGGGAATATTTTATATGAAAGGATATTAGATTATTTAAAATAATCTAATTTATAAATGGATAAGGTTCGCTGGATGAAAAATATATTTTAAAACGGCTAAAATAGATCATGAGTGACAACTTGATTAAAGGATTATAGAATTAGATCATAAAAGACAATTTTATTTATAGAGATGATATTATGGGCTTTTGCATTAAAATAATAATAAACTAATAATAATAAAAATCCTAATATGCCATTAAGAATTAAATGGCATCTAAAACACTAATATAATTAATGACCCTTGGCTTATAGCCTTATTAAAAAAATAAAACTATAAAATAAATAAAAAATAATGACTTAAAAAAACTTCAGCTAAATTGATCTTCAAGTAATAGATTCTCGACTGGACTCCTGCAAATTCATAAAATTGCCCTCCACATTTACATCAACTACCTCACTTCATTTTTGTCCGGTTAATTTGTTCAGTTTCAGAGCATTTGTTAGCAATCATATGATTAAAAATGAAAAAAAATAGGAGAGAGAAGAGACTTATGTACCGAGGTGAATCCAAGTTCGGATTCGGGTCAATGCTCAAATGCTCCATAACTCAAACATTATAATGTTAACACAATTATTAGACTACTAAGCAATGAACTAAAAAGAAAAGAAAAACCTTTATTGGTCTTTTTCTCATTATGAAAAAGCACAGTGTTTTCACCTCTGTTGTCCATTGCAGTAAAGGCTTCGCGAGGGTCCATGCCACACTTCTAGTAGTGGTGTGGAAAGTGAGTTCACCCCTTTTCCATTGAGAATATCGAGTGTACAATCAAAGAAAGAGAAATAGACTAAAGTTGGGAGTGATAAAGAAAGAAAGATTATTGAAGCTTAGGTATCATCCATGGTATTCGAGAATCCCCAAAATACTCACAAGACGAAGATACTATTGGAATAGAATGGATGCTAACGATTTCACTCTTAGAAAAAGAGGAATTACTGCCATACCCTGACGATAACCTTTCAACAAAGAAATCTAAGGTTCAACATGAACAAGGAGCTTTAAATGCAGACATAGATAGACACCTTTGGTCCTCCCCCTCCAACTTCAAAAGAAGCATGCATGGTGATAGACAATCCCATGAAGTTGACCAATGCGAGTCCCATCCCCCTTTTCACTAAAGAGCCATAAGCCCAGCCAATCTCATTTTGGGACAAGCTCCTAAATAAGGATAAAGGAATAGTGACTGAAGAGGAGTTCCTTCTAAAAGATGGAGATATTGTCATAGACAAAAAAGGAGTCATCCCTTCAATACAATTTTCACCACAAGTACATAAACTTCTAGAGGAGAGCATGAAACATGTTGTTCTCAAGCTTATAGGTTGTCCTATTAGCTACGCTAGGCTGAGCCTTCAACTACTCAAAATTTGGAGCTTTACAAGTCGTTTCCAACTATTAGACCTAGCAAGAAGGTGCTTCATTGAAAACTTCTCTAATATACAAGACTATAACAGAGTACTCACAGACGGACCCTGGATGGTCAATGGACACTACCTCACAGTATACCCATGGACACTGGACTTTTCACTGGCCAATCACACATTCTCGTAAGTTATTGCTTAGGTTCGAATACTAAGTCTCCCAATGAAGTACTATACAAAGAATGTGATTTGATCTAGAAGTAAAGTCCTAGGACAGTTATCCGTATTGATTATAACACTAAATCAGAAAAGCGAGGGAAATTTGGTCGTATGGCAATTATACTCGACCTCTCTAGTCCTCTCACCTAAAAAATCATAGTAGATAGGAAGGCCCTTCTTATAGAGCATGCGGGGCTACCCACCATTTGTTATAACTATAGACGTTATAGCCATTTAATTGAATCTTGTATGTTGAAGAAGGCTTTGGAAACCCCGACGTCGCAAACCAAAACTCTAGAGAATGTTGTTGCAATAAAGGTGGTGCGTGGTCTAACAGCAAAGGAGGTTGGTGAAAGCAACCCTATGGTACTTGGATAATGGCACCTCAGTCTGGGAGAAGGCATTACGAGGAATAAAGTAAGAGGTCAAAGCAGAATTTCCTTAACAATGTCATGAGTGGATTGACATATGCCCTACACAGGGTGGAAAAGGCTACTTTGGGCCAAAAGTATCCAGATCTCCGTACCCAGAGCATAGTGATCGTGACCCAACTAGTCCCTAGCCTCGAGCCAACACTGAAACCAGACAACCTCAAGTCACCTAAGAATGTCAAACCCCAAAAAGATCCAAAACAAAAGCATGTCCATGACCCAAAAAAAGAACAGCACTAACATCTAAAAAGAAACACTTTTCTCCAACCAAGCTACAAGTCCACCTCTTCAGTCCCATCCGCTGACCCTCCTAAGCACAATTCCATCTCTCTCCAGAACCTAAAGAATCTGTAAAAAGTGACTAATCAAGAGTACCCTTCTATACCCTCTAAGTCTAATCCCAAAAAGGCCCTGTAACCAAGCTTATTGCACAATCATGCCGCAACGACAAAAACAAAGAAAATGCCTAACCTAAACTGCCAAACCGACCTAACCATTCCTCAGGAATAAAAATTCATACTAACTTCACTTTCACCAACTCCAAGCCTAAACATAAAGATAACCAACCCAACTTGGTTGACGATGTTCCAAAAACAATCACTAAGGCTCTGAATTCACAATATGGGAGAATTACCAATAATCCCTCAGATGATATAGTGAGTGAGGAAGAGGACTAAAGCCATGGAAAATTATATAAAATTTTTTTATGATGAACACACTTGTATGGAACTACCAAGGGGCAGCAAAAAATAAATTCCTCCCAGTGCTTCGATCATTTAGGAATGAATATAAACCAGAGATCGTAGTCCTGGTAGAACCTCATATCTCTGGGCCAGTAGTGGAACAAGCGACTCTAAGGATTGGAATACCATATTCACACAGAATTGAAGTTGTGGGCCTCTCCGACGGTATTTGGTTACTTTGGTATGATCTTGTTGATGTAGAAATCCTTCTCAATAATTAGCAATTCATACATACTCAAGTCCATGTAAAAATGAAAGTTGGGTCCTACTTCTTTATAGCTACCTATACTCAGGTCCATGTAAACAAGAAAGGTGGGTCCTGCTTCTTTATAGTTAACTGTGCAAGCACCCTAGCTCTATATGCCCTCACTTATGGCCAATACTCAAATAAGTGGTGGTCAACATTAACTATCCATGGGCATTGGTAGGAGATTTCAATGTAGTACTATCCTCTAATGAAAGATGATCAAGAACTAGCACGACAAGTTAGAGCTGCCAAACAGTTAAAAACTTTGTGAATGGCTGCAATCTTGTCGATTTGGGCTTCTCTGGGCCTCAATTAACTTAGAGAAGAGGCCTATCCTTAGCTCGCTTAGATAGAGTGTTGGTTAATACATAATGGAATCATGCTTCCCTAATTGCTCAAAACAACATCTAGCCAAGCAACAATCGGACCACAGAGCTATGAAATTGTCTTTAGGACTTCCCATACACCAACACCGAAGCCCACCACCATTCAGATTCTTAGCCTCTTGTCTCACTCATCTCGATTTAGGAACCCTAGTAAAGAATAGCTGGATTCAAGAAAAAACCCTCCCAGAAAGCACTAATCACTTTATGGAGTTGTCAGCCATTTGGAATCACAATAAATTTGGTTAGATTGGTTTCAACAAGCGCAAGTTTGGAGATCAATTATTAGAGGTCTAGAAGGCTTTAGAAAACAAGGATTTTTCCACTTTCCTTCATAACCTTAAAAGTGAGTTCGGAAGTGAGTATAAGCAAATATGTATGAGGGAAGAATTACTATGGCTACAAAAATATAGAGCAAATAGGATAAAACTGGGTGATTGTAACACCAACTATTACTACTCAAAGGTGAAGATTTGTTATGGTAAAAATAGGGTTACTAAACTCAAAGACAATAGTGGACCTTGGATTTCCGATGAATGCACGCTTGAATCAATGATTCATGAATTTTTTGAGACACTCTACTACTCTACAAGCAATAATCACAAATATGGCTCCCGAGGTATGTTTCCAACCATACCTTCCTCTTCTCTTAGTCTTCTTAATACTAATGTTTCCTATGATGAAGTTAAGCATGCCTTTTTTAAGATAAAGCCCCTTAAAGCCTTAGGTCCCGATAGTCTTCACTCGTTATTTTTCCAGAGTTAGTAGGATGTTATTGGGCCCTATCTATTTCAAATGGTCCAGGGACTTTTTAATGGTGCACCCCTAGATGAAAATTTGAACAACACACTAATTGCTTTACTCCCAAATGTTGACCATTCCACCATAGTTAAAGAATTCTATCCTATTAGCTTGTGTTACATTGTATATAAATTGGTAACAAAGATTATAGCCAACAGGATCAAGCCTCTAATGTCTCAGCTCATCCTGCCATTCTAATCCAGCTTCATAAAGGGCCAAAATATTACTGATAGTATCATCATAACACAAGAAGTAATCCACTCAATGCGTTGAAAGACAGGGAAAACAAGATGGATGGCAATCAAGGTTGACTTGGAGAAACCCTTCGATAAACTAAATTGGAATTTCATTCAGGACACCCTTGAAGATGTAGGTTTTCCTACCAAGCTTATTAACTTAATCATGATGTGCATAACAATCCCTACCATACAACTCTTATGGAATGGATATCCCTCACAAGTCTTTAAACCTTCAAGAGGTATTAAACAGGGAGACCCCATTTACTTTTATTTGTTTATGCTATGTTTGGAGCATTTATCCCAAACTATCCATTGTGAAGTCATAAATCAAAAGTGGGAACAGTAAAACTCGGTTGAAAAAGGTAGCCTTTATCTCACCTCTTCTTCATCGATGATCTTATCTTATTCAGTAGCACCTTGCTAAAACAACTGTAACTGATTCAAGGCATCCTAAATGAGTTTTGTGTTTCATCAAGACAGGTTGTAAGCCAAACCAAACCCAGAGTCCATTTCTTAAGAAGTATGCCTAAGCAAGAAACAAACCAAATTTGTGATGCACTGAACTTCCAGAAAACTAATTAGTTAGGCAACTAATTGGGTGTGCCCCTTCTGCACTTGTAAGTTATTAAAAATACCTATAGTTACTTAGTGGAAAAAGTTCAAAGAAAATTATCCCATTGGAAAGCTAGCACGTTCTCATTGGTAGGCCGCATAACACTTTCCAATTCCATACTCAGTGACATGCCCTCCTATGCAATGCAAACAACATGCCCTTGTACCTTTTATTGCCATGCCACAGAAAACATCATTCACAAGTTTATCTGGGGAAAATGTTGTCTCAAGGAAAATCAACCTTCTCAAGTAGAAGTATATTTGCCAAGCAAAAGAATCCAGAGGCTGTGATCTCAAAACCATACGAAGACAAAATGATGCATTCCTAGCCAAGCTAGCATTCAACTTGTTGAACCAAGCAAACCAATTATGGGTCCAAGTCCTCAGGGCAAAATACAACTGTTTAGCTACCACAAACTATACTTTTTGTACCAAACTTCCCCCCATGTTTGGTAAAGTATAGCAAATATATGGCAAGACACTAACCACCATATAAATTGGCATCCTGGAGATGGAACAACCACTAGATTTTACCTTGATTCTTGGGTAGGGGATACCCTTTGAAGCACCCTATATATGCAGATGTTTCTGAACACCTGTTGCATGACTTACTCTGAGAATATGTTGATGCGTCTAGCTCATGGTAGTGGAACCTTTTTAAGAACTTATTGCCATACAAATTTCTTTTGTAGATAGTTAAAACGTTAATAACCACTAATGAAGCTAGTGCAAGTGTGTGCAATTGGTCTCTCATAAAACATTGGGGCCTTTTCTATCTCCTCTGCCTACTTTGCAATTCAAGAACTAGACTAGAACGAGAATGATGACTACTGGAACTAGGCCTAGAAGTGGCCTGGATTGCAAAGAGTACGAGTATTCTTATGGCTTACCATGCACAACCATTACAAAAAAATTGGTATTTTGTAGTGGTGAATTTGTAATAGTTAATGTTAACCACTACAAATGTCGACATTTGTAGTGGTTTTAACATAAACTGCTACAATATTGTAGTGGCAACCTACGAGTAAGTGTCGCAATAGATTAGCAATATTATTTGTAGCGGTTAATAGGAAAAAACCGTTACAAATATGGTGCGATTTTCCCACCAAACTTTGTCACAGTTAGTTTGTAGCGGTTAAAACAAATATACCGCTACAAAGTTCATGCCACTTGGCGCCACAAAGCTGCACCAATAGTGTATTAGTTTTTTGTAGCAATTACTATGAACTGAACTGCTACAAAATACCAAAGGTCGCCTATTTGTAGCGGTTATATTTCCATAACCACTACAGAAATTCAAAGGTCATCACATTTGTAGCGGTTATGCTTTCATAACCACTAGAGAACTTCAAAGGTCATCACATTTATAGCGGTTATGTAACCGCTACAAAGTTTTTCTGCCCTAGCGTTTTTGTAGAGGTTGATGTAGCGGTTTTTTCAATAACCGCTATAAAATTCACAACTATAAAAAGCGTGCCGCCTCTCCTTTTTCCCATTTGGCCATTTTGTTTTATGAAGTTTCTCTAAAAGTTTTCCTTTAGATCTGAGCGTTCTGACGTATGTCAGAGAGTTTTCTCTTGAGCATTTCTCATTATCACTTGAGGTATGGAAAATACTTTTTTTTTTTTTTTTTTATTATAATTTTACATATAAATGTGACTAAATCAGTTTTTTTTTGAATTTCTATTGTTGATATGGCTTCAGGGATGGATAAAGGGAAGGTGCCTGAGGTCCCCATACTGATTCTGTAGGGTAGCAGCAACAGAGGAGAGGGTAGTGGGAAGGGGCAGCGTAAAGGAAGGGTGACCACATCATTTCAGCCCATCTCCCCATAGCAGCCATAGGAGACGACTGCACCATAGGTGCTTGATCTGGGAGAGGGACATATCAGTGTTGATGACTATGACGCGAACGAGGACTTTAAGATCCCAATTCTGATAAGAGAGATGGAGTAGTTCCTCGATGAGGAGGAGGTGCGGGAGTAGAACAACCCACGAGGGTTATCTTCGTGGTCTACTAGGTTTGAGATGCAGATCTAAGGTAAATATATTTTTTTATTTCATAAATTATATATGTAAATTCAAAATATTAAATTTGAATTACAATTTATCTAACGTGTGGTAAATTGTGCAGATGAGCAGGGGAACGTGTCTACGAGGAGGCTGCATGTTGCCGATCTGAATAGCATGGACCGAAAAATACGAGTTGTGGTGCTATGGAATGAGGGCACGGACTAGTCCATCGACAATGGGGGTCACCTGTTCAACCATTTTCTAAACGAGCTGGGCTTTAATTAGATGTGGTTCCCCCTTCACTTTAGGACATGGCTGAATGTTCCGAAGGGGCCGAAGGACCTGGCGTGGGAGGAGGTGGTATAGCTAATTAATAGTATTTAATTATATTATATTTTTTGTAATTAATTCTATTTAGTTAATATTTTTTAATTTTCTTAGTCTTAGTTAGTCATATTTAAATTGTTTTTTTTTCAACTGAGGTTTGTCGTCCGGGCCAACTGAAAGAGGTACTTGCTGATGAAGATGGGGCGACGACTAGAGGAACAAGAGCAATCTTCTCTTCTATAATGTGGATAAGGATGGGAGGATTCCTCAGTAGCAGCTGAACGAGAACGTCCCGGATGGCGTCCCGCCGAATGACTGGGCGAGTTTCATCCGGTTCAAGAGGAGGACTAAGGGATAGGTAATGTATTTATTAGATTAATTATATATAATTTTGTAATTTATAATTATTAAATTTAAAATTAAAATTAATTAATTTTATGATTTTATTAATTATAAATATTTTATATTTTTTTAATACATTTAATATTTTTTCCAGGCACTTTCTCAAAGGAACACAAGGTGCCGTGGCCAGCAAATGATCCACCACACAGCATGATCGAAGACCTTTGCTGTCAATTAAAGTGAGCTGGTAACTTTTCACAATATCAATTTACTTTTAGCTGGTTATTTCATATTATGAAAAATGCATTTGTTTTGATAATACTAATTTAATTATGGAATTGTTTTAGGAGAGGAAGGCACAACAAGAGAACTGTCAGACGGACTATGGGGAGTTGTTCGCTATCACACACAGACATCATGATGGGACTCTAACCTCTTATTAGGTAGAGGTAAAGTGATTTCATTATTATATTGTTTATAAAACCAACTTTATTATGAAAAATGCTAATAAGTAATTATTTTATAAAATGGAAGGAGCAGATGTAGCAGTCACAGGCTGAGCTGCGAGAGACCCAGGCTGAGGAGTCATAAGGGTCTATGGACCCCACGGCTCCTTTGAAGGAGGGTTTGGGTCGGGCTGAGCACCCCGGACATGTGTGAGGGATAAGGATAGGTGCCAGACCTAGTATGGTATATGGCAGGAGCGCCGCCTCTGAGGCTGGCAACTCTAGAGCTTAGACGTTAGGGTCAAACGTCCTAGGGATAAGTCTGTTAAGGAGTTGCACTCAGATTTGGCCAGGACACAGGCTGTAGTGGTTTAGTAGCAACAGCAGGTGGATTTCTACTATGCTCAGCATGCACAGTGGCATGATATCACGAACTTCATGCTCTAGTAGTCTTAGAGTCGCCTATTTCTGGACGAGCGGCATCCACATGTTCCCCTTATCCCTCGATTCGTCATGCAGTCTCCTCCTCCTCCTCCTGCTAATGTTGATGCTATTGTTAACTTTGCCCAGCGCCTCAAACCACTAGTACCTAAGGGAGCCCCACCTGAGAGAGGACCAGATGATCAACCTCCTGTTACTTAGTTTAGGACACATATGTATTTTTTTTTTTTGAAACATTTATAAATAAATCTAGATAATTTAATTTCAGAACTTAAATTCTTATTGCGTTTACCATAGTTATATTTATAGTTTTAGACCACCTTGTTAAATTAGTGTTGCATTTATGACAATCTTATTTATATTTCTAAAACTAACCACAAAAAAATTTTAATTAAATATATTTGTAGCGGTTTTATAATAAAACCGCTACAAATATTAAAAAAAATGTTGAACAATATTTGTAGCGGTTAATGTTAAAAACCGCTATACGTTTTGTTTTCAATTTGTAGCGGTTATTAGTGCAAGCCGCTACAAATGTAATGAACTGAGGGAGGGAATTTCAAAATTCAAATGTTGAATATTTGTAGTGGTTACAGTAATAACCGCTACAAATATTCAACATTTCAATTTTGAATTTCCCCCAACTTTGTTCTAAATTTGTAGCGGTTTCCACCAATAATTGCTACAAATTGAAAACAAATTATTATTTTAAAATTGTCCAACGGTCCATAATATTTGTAGCGGTTTTTTTCTTATAACCATTAAAAAATTATAATATTTGAAATTTAAAATTTGAAATTCTTCTACCGCCTGAAATTTGTAGCGGTTAAGAATTTGTAATCGCTACAAATATATATTAGTAGCAGTTTTTTTATCGAACTGTTACAAGGTTAAAATAAATTCTTCAATTTGATTCTAACGGCTTGAAGATTGGTAGCGGTTACTGTAGCATTTTTACACATATAACCACTACAAATTTGTAATATGGTAGCGGTTATTGTAGCGGTTTCTGAATTGCTATAAATTATTAACCATTAGAAAATCAAAATATAAGGTTATGGGCATTCGTAATTCTCTATTTACTCATCTTCTTCACTATACTTTCTTCTCTCTCACTAGTAGCTATGGATAAGTCATGGATCTGGTTGCCACGCAATTCTCCGGAATATTTGTACAGATTAAACAATTTCTTAGATTTCGCATTCACTCATACCAGCTGTAATGGCAAGATTGTCTTTCCATGTCAGAGATGCAAGTTCAAAAAGTGGCATGCACGACATTTTGTTAAGGAACATTTACTTTTGAAGCCTTTCCTGGAAGAATATACATTCCAGACAGTTCATGGTGAGAAGGCCAGTATGAGATATGATGATGTTCTTCCTCAAAGTTCACAAGTAGGAGTTTAACTAGATGAAGATGATCCTGTTAATGATGTTGTGCGTGATGCATTTGGTGTTCATGTTGACAACTTCAATGAAGAAGTGCAAGGCTCAGAGCTGGTGTCCATGCGAAATGAAGCCACTCGGGATTTTTTCAACTTGATCAATGAAGCAAATCATCCTTTATATCAAAGTTGTCGAAAATACTCTAAATTATCTTTCTTGATTAATTTGTATCATATCAAGTGCTTGTGTGGAATCACAGATAAGGGAATGTCAATGTTGCTAGAATTATTACAAGATGCATTCCCTGACACGGAGATTCCCACAACTTTCTACAAGGCCAAGAAGATTATTAATAGATTAGGCTTGAACAACAAAAAATTGATACATGCCTCAATGATTGTATGATGTATTGGCGAGATGATGACAACAAGGAGACTTGTAAGCAATGTCACACATCGAGGTACAAGACAAATCGAAAAGGAAAAAAAGATGAAGAAGAAACCTGTAAAGATTCTCAAATACTTCCCTTTGAAGTGGTGCTTACAAAGATTGTTTATGTCGTCTAAAACAACAGAGTATATGAGGTGGTATGAGGTTGATAAGAATGAAGATGGTAAATTATGACATCCTCGGGATACAGACACTTGGAAAACGTTCGATAAAGACTTTCCATCTTTCACTACTGAGCCCCAAAATGTTAGACTTACTTTGGCAACTGACAATTTCAATCCATTTGATAATCTTAGCATAAATTACAGTGTTTGGCCAGTAGTCTTAGTTCCCTACAATTTACCCCCTAGATGTGTATGAAACAAAGATATTTTATTTTGTCTATGATCATGTCAGGCAAAAAGGCACTAGGTAATTATATCGATATACATCTCCAACCACTTATTGCGGAATTACTTGACCTGTGAAATGTCGACATCGAGACATATGGCGCCTTTGGGATGACAATATTCAACTTGTGTGCAGCCTTGATGTGGATGATTAGTGACTTTCCTGGTCTTGGAACATTATCTGGGTAGAATGTGCATATTGGCTCGGCTTGTCCAGCTTGCAATTTTTACTCTGACACAGTATGCCTTCCCCACAGTCAGAAGTGACACTTTATGGGGCATCGGAGGTTTCTAGATGGAAGGCATAAGTTTAGATTGTAATGAAATCGCTTCAATAGGAAACCAGAAACAAGAGGGCTACCTCAAACTTTATCCATGTAGACATCTTATAGCAACTTGAGCATGTTGAATTCGAGTTCGAAAAAAGCAACGATGAAGCACAAGCAGGCCGAAAGAGGGGCAAGACCTCTACGCCTTAGCAATGGACGAAGTAAGCATTTTCTTCACTCTTCCATATTAGAATTATAATTTACTTTGTTACAGTCTTGAAGTCATGCACATTGAAAATAATTTATGCAACAATGTGCTATATACGCTGCTTAATAAAGAAGGAAAGTCAAAAGATCATTTTCAAGCGAGGAAAGATTTACATGCTATGGGAGTTTGTGAATATGCGTGGCAAGATGAGCATGACAAATTTGAGCCAATAAAGTTCACCCTCATAAAACTGAACAAGGAAGTCTTCCTCGCGATGGTAAAGAAAATAAAAGTTCCATATATGTATTCAAGAAACATTTCATGATGTATTAACATGTAGGCTCGAAAGGTTGTTGTCCTGAAGAGTCATGACTCACATGTGCTTATGCAATATTTACTTCCACTATCTATAAAGAATGCACTTCCTACCTATGTGTCAATCATTTTGGTGGAGCTTTATTTTTTCTTTCAGAAGTTGTGTTCTAAGGTCTTGATCATTGAGGAACTCGATCAGCTGCAGTCCAAAATCATTCTTATACTTTGTTATTTGGAGATGCTCTTTCCTCCATCCTTTTTCACTATGATGGTTCACCTTACAGTCCGCCTTGTTCATGAAACAAAGCTAGCTAGCCCATTCAATATCGATGGATGTATCCTATTGAGAGGTACTCACTTTATATATATGCATCATTAATAGTTCTTATGTTTATTAGTCACCTTTTTTAAGCATTTGTATCATTTTTCCCTTCCTCACTTTGTAGGTTTCTTGGGAAAATGAAATCTTATGTAAGGAATAAGGCTTAGCCAGAAGGTTCTATAGCTGAAGGTTATATAGGGGATGAGGTCCTGTATTTTTGTTCAAGGTACTTTGATGACATTGAGTCTACCTTCAACCGACCGCCTCGTGTAGATGATTGTCCTGAACCAGCGCCAACATCAGGAGAATTCACTACTACAAAAAGGGTAAAAGGTGGCGCACATTTTGTGGCCCTTCTTTAAACAAGTACCACAGCTTCCCTTTTTTTATTTTTTACCTCTATAATTTTTTTTATTTTGGGTACCAGCTGTGTTGCCTAATAGGTTAGGGGCCACAGTTTGGGAGGCCTAGTGTGGCGCCTGCCTACGCAAGCGCCACACTTGGTGCCACTTGAGCAGCTGTAGCGCCTGGCCCACCAGGTGCCATAGCTGCACCTAAGATCATGTGTGGTGCCTAAATAGTTAGGCGCCACACATGATCCATTATATATCAGCTGTGGTGCCTATGCATCCCAGGCGCCACAGCTGATAAAGAAATGGGTGCCATACTTGCCCATTTATAAAAAATAATTCAAATGGATAGTGTGATCCCTTATCTTTTAATTATTTCACTTCCCGCGTAGTAGTCCAGTGTCCGCCCCCCATTCCTTCTCTTTTTGATTACTACTCCACTTTAATTATTCAACTACTCTCTCCTCCATTAAACTCTTTCCTTTTATCATCTTCTTAGTGGATCCATCAGCCCCCTCCCTCCATTTTCTATCATCTTCATACTATAAAACACACACACACGCTCACTCGTCACTCAAGCTAGCGTCACCAACGTGGTCCCCCACTCCCTGCGCTGGTCAATTAATAGATTTGTAAGAAGAAAACTATTTCATTCTAGCTTGCTTTGTTTAAATTTTTTTTAGTCAAGATAAACCATAATATAACGTTTGCCTTTTTGTTCCTAATTTAATAGGAAAGAGTGAAAACCTAGCTTGTTTCGTTTGCCTTCTTGCTTTATTTAAATTTTTTTACCGACAAGCTTGCTTTTTTTAGTAATATTTTAATTTACTTAATTAGTTGTTGATGTACTGTGTTCACATATCGAGTTCTTGTATTGTGATATTTTTTATGTTAGCTTTGGAGAGTATTAATGTAAGAACATTATTATTGGGGAACTTGACTTTTAAATGTGAAAATTATATATATATATATAATAGGTTGAAATATAAAATAGAAAGATTGATAATTTGTGGAGATGATAAACACGAAAGGCACTTAGTTTATATAAAGCTTCACAATCAGGAAGCATAAAAAAAGGGCGACAGGAAAGAAAAGAAGAAGAAGAAGAAGAAAAGAAAAGAAAAAAAGAAAAAAGGGACCCTCCTGTGGCGCTTGCTAACGTAAGCGCCACAGTACGACCCCCCTTCTATGGCCCTTACTGACGCAAGCGCCACAGGAGGCCCCCCTCCTGTGGCACTTCCTCAAACAAGCGCCATAGGAGGGTATTGTTTTAAAAAAAAATTTAAAATGTTGTGGCACTTCCAAGTGCCACAGCTTTTTTTAGTGGCATCCAGATATGTGGCACTTCTCTAGCGCCACAGTTAATGCAATTATAAGCGCCACAGCTTTACTTTTTTGTAGTAATGATTTATTCCTCATGTTGGTCAACCAGTTGGAGGGATTGAGAACTTTAAACTAATGACAACTAAGAAGTTGCAAGCACATAGACATGTTTTGATTAATTGCACTCAAGTTAAACCTTTCATACAGTAAGAATTGTACACTTACATCTTATTTTATATCTTTCTTAACATTTTTCACTTTCATTTCACTATCGCCTTCCCATGATTAATTGCAGGGAATTTAGAAGTCATGTTAAGTGTCAACTCAGGATCTATACACAAACATCCTTCGAAGTTGACAAAAAGGTCCACAGAGAATTCTTAAGCTGGTTCGCGTGTAGAATACTGAATGACCACAACCCACACTCACAAGATTTCAGAGCTCTCACAATCAACCCAGTTGACCATGTAAAAAGGTTTACAGCTTAGAATGTCAATGGTTTTAAGTTTTGCACGGTTTCACTAGATCAAGGATTGCAAACTCAAAATTCGGGTGTTTATGGCACCTTTGGGACAAGGAGTTATATGAGTAGCAGTGATGCCAACATGCAATTTGGAGGTGTCCCTTACTATGGAAAGCTTCTTGATGTCGTGGAACTTAATTATCAAGGCCATTTTACCATTATGTTATTCAAGAGTTTATGGTCAAATACCTTTACTTCTTGGGGATTCACAACTAACGACTTAGGCATCACTCACATTGGTCATTCTCAAGATGATGAACCATATATTCTTGCCTTAGAGGCACACCAGTTTTATTATGTTGGGGACGAGAGACATAGGGATTGGCACACGGTTGTTCATTTAAAGCCTCGAGAACTTTACGACATGGGTGATGATGATAACATCGCCTACGAGAGTGAGCCATTTCAACTTGCCAATTTCAAAATCTTCTTCCCTAAAGGTGCTCACAATTTACCTATAGTTCGGTGCGTTTTATAAATTCATATCATTTTAATTAAATTCTTTTAACAAAAAAACACATCGCTAACAATTTTTCTAATACAATTTATGTAGGGATGGCGCAGATGACTGATCAAACAAATAATTTTTTTATTTTAAAACAAATTATGTTTTTGTTTTTTTAAAAAAACTGTTTTTTAAAAGAAAATAAAAAAAATATTTGTAGTGATTATACAACGGCTACAAAAAATAAAAATAACCGCTATAAAACTCAAAACGCTACAAACCCATAACACTAACTGTTACAAGTTTCACGTAAGTCCCTATAAATACCCTAACCACATCTTATTTTAAACACTCCCCCATTTCTTTCCACCCTACCTCTCTCTCATCTTCTCTCATTTTCACTTTTTTTCTATGAGCCAAGGAGCTTAACAAGGTGATCAAATATGGTAATAAATTTTTAAACTATTTATTTCAATACTTTTTTCTTTCGCATAATATTTATTCTCACTATTTTTTTCAGATATTTATTTACATATTCATAATCACATTATAGCAGACAACATAATAGTTCATTATTACCTACGTGTCCTCAATAATATTATCAATACAATTTTCAAACTTATCTAATTTAATTAAATAATTCCTTTAAAATTATAAATGACCTAAACTCAAGAATAATAAGCTAATTAAATTAGCTAATCTATTAAAATAATAAAATATTTAATTTAATATTAAAAAAATGAAAATAGATAATTGTATATATTTTTTAATTTTTCTGAATTTGTAGTGGTTTTATAACCTCTGCAAATATACATTTTAAAAAACAGACTAAATTTTTGGCACAAAATTTGAATTTCATAGAAATTAGCAGTGGTTATGTAACTGCTACTAATAATTCCCACCCTTTTTAAATTCACTTTAGTAGCCGTTAATGAACCGCTACTAATAATTCCAACCTATTTTAAATTCACTTTAGTAGCGGTTTTATAATCGCTACAAATATCATGATAAATTTTCATTTTCATTTCCCGCCTTCCAATATTCATGGTTTGCAATTTCTAGCAGTTATATAACCACTAAAAACTACTAAGAAAAGTTAATCAAATTGAGAATGTTGTAGTGGTGTTAATTAACCACTACGAATATAGTAGCGGTTTTTTCCCTTAAGTAGCAGTTAAGAATAACCGCTACAAATACAATTGCAATAGTGAATTTAGTAGCAGTTTCTTAAACCACTACTAATTATGTTTGTAGCGGTTAAAACGGCTACAAATACACACTTTTAACTGCTACTAAATCACAGTTTTTTTGTAGTGACCTGATTAGTTACCAACTTAAAGCTACATTGAAGGGGCATGCCTATTGATAATATATGTGAGCAATGCCAAGTAAAAGTGGAAGATTTGGACCACGTGTTATGACACCAACAGCAGCCTCAAACTGTTGGAAAAAAGTTATTCCACACAATCGAGCACAAGAATTTTTCAGCAAGAACTTCAATGAATGGGTATACTAGAACCTCAATCCAAGATCTATAGGCATCCACTCGTGCTTGTTCTTTGGCACTATCATTTGGAAACTTTGGAACAATAGAAACCATAGTATTTTTATGCAAGAATCTTTGTCACCTAAAAGTCTTATTACAACAACATGTACTCTAGTTAATCACATATTTAAGCTTACGGTCTCATTAGAACTATTGATCCTCACACTTAGCTGGTGATGCTTTTGTAATCCAATACATATTTAGTTAGTATACTTCCTTTCTACTAAAAAAAATTAGACTATTAGAGCCTAATTAGGATTTACACAGTAGATCATCAGCATAATAAAGATGGTAGGAGAGAAGAGAGATTACCAGATCGCTTAATGGCAGGGTGAGGTTTAACTAAGAGAGGTACATCCTATTTATAGAGGTATAGGGAGACCACTAATTAGGCAATTATGTGCCTCCTGCCCTCTAAGTAATAATCAGGAAATTAATTCTTGGTTAATTTCCTAATATACAATTACTTGTTTATCAATTAACAAATCTATAATTAACACTGATTTATTTCTTATTTGATAAGGCTACATGTTTCCTAATCAAATAGTCTAGCTCATCAAAGGCGAATATGGGCACAAAGTCCAACATCTCCTACTCGTACTTTATGAGCCTCCCATTGTGCATCTGTTACTCTTTCATGTTTCATACTTGGCGTCTGCCATGACTGCATAGGCAAAAAGGTCTTCAAAATTTGGTGCTTGTGAAACAAGAATTCCCTCGTATTGGATCAACATCAAAGGACACCCTTTATATATATGTAAGCTATCTATTTATTGCCTCAAATGCCCTTGATTCTCCCATATACATCACTCATGGCATATATAATCCTTCTCGAGTTAATATGCTGATTAACTTAGATTGCTTTCCATACACACAATATCTGCACTTACAAACTACAAATAGAACTAATAAGGGGTCAACCATGGATACTAGCACATCTCACGTATCTAGGAGTAAATTTTCCTTTTAGGCTAAATATCAATCCGTCTTGACTTGGTTGCTTTCCTAGTTTTCACTCATCTGACCAAATCATGTGTGATCATAGAGCTTCAACTAAAGTAGCTGTCAACAAACCAAGCTTTCATTATGCCACCTAAGTATTAAGGGCATCATCAAAGGATTATTCCTTCCTAGGACTCACACCGTAGTGAACCAAAGATCTTTCACCTACGTCCTATGTTGTAGTGTAACTCTCAAGCAATGTAGTATGAATTGCATGCTATGGTGAATGGTTTGTGGTGTACATCAATTTCTTTCTCTTTCACTGTATAGATATCAGTTCTAAAATATACTCAACATTCGAACCATAACTTTTTTTTTCAAAATATCTCTTTTGCATCTCATTTGTGAAAAAAATAGCTCTTTCCCTAGCTACAAGTCTATATTCATGGTTTGATCAATTTTTTGTGTATATATATACATATGGATCTTATCTCAATTTAACTAAGATGACTTAAATGTAAAGATTCTTTTTAACAATCTTATGGTGATCATTTGCTCGTCTTACCCTCCCATGCCCTTGTAAAACGTAGGAATACGGTTGTTTGTATAAGTGAACCAACCTTTTCTGACTTGTACGATATACAAAATTGTATGCCTTACATGTATTTACTCATAACATATATACTATTTCTTTTATCTTTATATAAAAGAAGTTGAAGACCTTATATTCTCTTTTTGCTCCAAGATCTGTACTAACTCAATGAATATCAATCTATAGTCTTAATAAGGGGATCTACCAATATTCCTTCAACAGAACGTCATTGAACATTTTCTTTCCATCTCTAAAAACATATCTCTCAAAGAGACACATCAAATGTATGTTTTGCCTTACTGTGATGCTTAAGATCCACATCATAAGATCTTATTGTTTGGATCCTTCTATCTAACATTCATTCCTAGTTACTCATAGGAAATTCTCTAGCCATATGGCTCCTTAAATGATGGCAGAACATGCTCTATGTTTCAATTCCATAAATGACAAAAATGTACTGTCTATTGCTTTACTTCATTATCATTTACCTAAGTCTTGTATTGGAGTATTCTTTCAAATATGAGTTGTTGCCTTAAAAACTTAATCAATGGTTCCTCTAATAATCTTTTCCATAGTTTGACCAAAAATAGTTTCCAAGTCTGACAAAAAATATTTGGTCTTGTACACCAATGTGTACATTCATGTTACCAACCTTATTCTTGTCATGGGACTCTATCCACCTTTTCTGTGTTGGATTCTTTGTAAAAAGCTTTACCTCTCTAGGGTTGTGCCCTTGACTTCAAGGGTGTTTATGGGTTTACAACTTAGCACATTGAGCTTCCTAAAGGATTACACTTGTATATGCCTTGGGTGTTAAAGACTGTACCTTCCTTGTACAATCTCCATTTATCTTGTCATTCAAGATATGTTCTATTCAACCCACGATATTTCAACTCAGAATTTAAGGATAACTCTAATCCTTTATTCCTTTAACTCCCTTGACACTTGTTTTAGCTAAACATATGTCATTTGACAAAGGATAACTTCATAAAGAATTATCTCAAGGCCATTTAGCACTCATGTAGTGTTCTTCGATTATCTCGATATTTGCGATTCTTTCATTTTATGAAGCCTCATATACTACTACTTAGACGATTGTTTCTACAAAGCCCTCAAGCTGCTTCATGTAGAGTTCATCATCCAATTTCCAAATTTCCAAATCAGAAAGTGGTCTTCACTTCATCTTGATGTAATTTCAAGACTATGCTTGTTGTCAAAGCCAAAATTGGTTATCTAGAATTAAAATATACAATGGGCAATCTTCCCATTGTAGTACCCTTTAGCTACTGAGTGTTTTTGGTTTTATATTCCCCTTATAGATTTGAGAACATACTTGTTCCCAATCACCTTTTAGCTAGATGACAAATAGCACAAACATGTGCTTGGCTAGTTTAAAAAGAGAATCCACTTTGCAATTCTTCTTAACAGGTTCTTCTAGTGTCTTTTAGATACTCATAGATAGTCATCATAACTTCTAAATGATGAAGAGAGCATTTAATCTATTAGAGAATCTATCCCCTTTTTGTCATTTGCTAAATGACAATTTAATCTAAGGTAGATTTCATAGGATTCTCTACCTACGTATAGGTGAGGTATTCAATCTATTAACTTACCTCTTACCTCTTTCATTGTGAAAATGGTCTCTACCCTCATACTTAGATTAGTGAATGTCATTGTTAACCTTATAAACTCATGTAGCATCTATCTATAATGTCTAGCTCCTCTTAGCCATGTTTACATCCACTTACTTGGATGTATTTGCAGCATACCTCCCCCTTGATGAGATGATTCCTACATCTCTACCTATCTTGTCCTTTGCCACAACATTGTGAAAAAGGGTTGACTTAGAAGTTATTGCTTCAATCCTAACTGATTCAATATGGTTAGAAGCATGGGAGGACTTATTATTATTTAATAACTTCAAGTTGCTACAAGTTTAAGGTTGTATCTCCAAGAATTTGAGTCAAGGTTGGATAGGATCTCATATTCAAAAACACATTTAAACAATTTTCCATTTTAAGGAAGCTTTCAACATTAACCTTATGTTGCAGCTAAAAGATTCTTAATTGGTTGACCAACTTATCCAAAACCAATCAAATCAATTTGAATATTTTAAGGAATCTCCAAGTGCATATAAACATCTTATTTTTACTCAAATCAGATTTAAACATGCTTCAAACATATGTAAATTATATATCAACTTGAAGCTCTCGAATTTAGGAATTTTTAGGAACAAACCGTGTCTCAATCTGAGGTCCTACGCTACTATATGTGCCCCCATAAGGTGTTGGGATCAAAACATCATGAAAAATTGGAAAACTCCAGCGAATCCTACTCTCAATACACATGACACCTGCTGGCTTCCAAGATTTCATGTGCCATCCTCTCTCTGATGGTGTCAACCATATAGCAAACAGTGGCCCCCATGGGCCCCAAGTACCACATGCCAATTTATGAATTTTTTTAAAATGAATGGTTGACTGTTGATTCATCAAAGTTAATGTTTGACCGTTAACTGGTCAAAGTTAATGGTAGTTCGTTGACAGGTCAACGGTTAACCCTTGATCGTGACCAATGATGTGGCATGATATGGCGCTAACATGTCTTGGCCTATGTGGTCAGTTAATGGATAACATGGCCTTATGTTGACTGCTGTCGTGGCTTTGATGACGTGCCACTAAACACTTACATGGCACACTTATTTGCCCACACATTTTGGTCGATCGATGCGAGTTGATTGTCATGTCATCGTCTTTAACCTTCAACCAGGTCAACTTAACCCGATTGGAGCTTTGGCAGGTCATCATGATCTGTAAACTTTGGAAGGTCATGTCTTCCTTATTTTAGCTCTATTTTTCCAATTCTTAGTGTTGTTGGAATTGTCACTTAACAAATTATAGATATATGGCTTTTATTGGATCCAAAAATGTCTTTTTTTAGAGATCAAATTGCGAGTTAATTGGCGATAGTGACAATGTGACCCACCAACTTCTCTCATTTGTTTTTCCCTTATTCGAACTCCGTTTGACACATTCTAAGTGTCATTGGAATAATGTCTTCAAACTCTACACACCCATGTAGTGCAAAAACACTTAGTTCTAAGTCTCTTGTTTTTGATTTCATATAGGTTTCAAAAAATCAACTTTAAGCCAAAATAAGAGAAAAGAAAAACTTCCAACCAAAGAGGACCTATAGAGGTAGAGAGAAGAAAGCTTTGTATTTAAAACAAATAGCCAAAGGAACTAACACATTTGACTAGTAGCATTGTATATAGTCATATGAAGCCTAAAGAAAAAAAAACCCACATGCATGCACACATATTTTTGAAAGGAAAATAAGAACATCATGTTGGTCATTCAATAATTCAAGACTTTTAAAAAGAAGAAGAGCACTAGGAGTATCTTATGTCTATTTGTACATCAGCATGAGAGGGAGAAAGATCAAGCTGTTAAAATAGAATAAATATAAATCATGTGCTTGAGAGTTATTAAATGGAAAACAAGCAGAGATATGCAATCATATTCAATTCCACGCCTTCACACGAAAAATGTATATATCTATAAAATATATATTAATATAGGCACATGTGGCAATAGCATATTACATCAAAAAAAATCATGCCTAGAATTATGATTTACACGGGAAAAGATAATTTCATATATGTTAAGAATGATGAAACATATAATCAATTATATTACATGCTTATTCACAAAGAATGATCAATGACCATGCAATTATTAGACTATTAGAGCCTAATTAGGATTCGCATAATAGATCAGCAGAACAAGAAAGATGGTAGGAGAGAAGAGAAACCGCAATATAGCATAATGGCAGGGTGAGGTTCAACTGAGAGAAGTGCATCCTATTTATAGAGGTCTAGGGAGACCACTAATTAGGAAGTTATGTGCACTTCTACTTGCCTTCTAAGAAATAATCAGGAAATTAATTCTTGATTAATTTCCTAATATACAATTACTTGTTTCTTAATTACTTGCACTCCAACAAAAACCATGATTGATTAATCAGATTCCAACACGCACACACATGTACTCCTACTTCTCCTCAAAACTCTCACTTTATTTCTTCATATCTTTAATTGTTTCAAGCTTTTCAGTCTTTGCCTTCTCATTCTTTTCAATCTCTCCTCATCAGTGAACAACATGTGACATCTACATCACAGTGCTCTCTCATTTTGTGGGGGAATTGAAGGTTTATAGAGGACACAGTCCAAGAAGAAGAAGGAATGTTTGGCATGTGTTTGAGTCGCATAAAGAGAGAGGATTGATAAATCAAAAAGTAGTAATCCTGGGAACTCACATAGAGCGGCCACAAGCTTCTTCCAGGGAGAGAGGGAGATTAGTGATAATGGGGATGGTGACCTGGCAGCCATATCAATACTTATATTTTACATGTAGGATGATTCAGCTATGAGTTGGGCTGACAAGGATAATATTCTAAAAAATATTAAAGAAAAGAACTGAGTTTTAAGTGAATTAAAAGTTCAGAGACAGAGTCGCACTGAGTCAAACTTGACGGACTGAGTCATAAGTGAGTTAAAAGTTGGAGGACTAAAAGATTAATTTTTCTTATAATTTATAATCAATGCATATGTCAAAATTTCAGTGGCTATAATTTATAATAACATTATTGTATTATTATACCTTCCCCAACAAATCAAGATAGTAGTATAATATTTATGACTTGCACTACCCAAGCTCCATAGGCTCTCTTCTTTGGGTTGGCAAGATGAACAAGCAGAATCCATGGAATTAACATATATACTTAATTATTCAATATCTAATGTGATGATAGATTGGCAAGTTGTAATAATTGACTTCTGTCTCTCATTTGATTTTATTCATTTTTTTATTGCGCTAATAGATTGGCCATTTTTTGTCATAGGATATTTGCTTGTGACTTAATTGTCAATCCACTATTATATCACTTCTAGTCCTAAATGTATTACTTACGTGGAGAGTTGATATTGGTCCTTGATGTAATTCATATTTAACATATTTATCACTCTTTTCCTAATTTACCCCTATTGAAGGATTGATGCTCCCTCAACAATAATCAAGGAGGAGTGGGAATAAGAAAATTAAGGAAGATGATAAATTTGCCTTATTGTGGCAATTTAAGGATCTTGAACATCAATCTTTCTGAAAGAAACTGAGTATGAGAATTAGACATTGCTCATCTTCAAAACAAAGTAACTTCCAAAGAATTGAATGTGATTAGATAAAGACAATATTAATAATAACCATTAGGTTTTTAACTCTAATTTTGATTAGATGAACTAAACTAGACTGTAATTTGGATAACTTTTTTAATTTAGACATTGCTCAACTTTGCAATATGAATGAACCAAATGGTCTACTGTTGTATCACTACTACAAAAAAATAAAGCTGTGGCGCTTATATTTGAATTAGCTGTGCCATTTAGTAAATGCCACATATCAAGACACCTCTAAAAAAAACTGTGGCGCATGGAAGAGCCACACATATATATGTTTTTTTAAAAAAACACTTCATGTGCCGCTTCCTTAAAAAAGTGCCACAAGAAGTCAATAATTATTTTTTAAAAAAATTATTTTTGTATTTTTATTTTAGAACCCTATAATTATTTTTTTATCAAAAGAACCCCATAATTATAGTTGATAACACACTTTAAACACATTTTCATATCCACAACAAAATGAAAAAAATTACCAAATAACTAATTAGCAAAATCACTACTAAGTAAAATACACCTATTAAAATAAATGATTATTTTACTTATGCAAATCATCAATGTTAATAATTACTACAACAACTAAAAAGTATAACTACTAAATAAATACAACTTATATATAATAACATTTAATTTTATCTCATTTATTTTTTAGCATATAAAAATGAGAATAATTTTTTCAGGAATAAAATGAGAAAAGAAATTTCAAAAGCATTCTTCATCAAGGCAAATTAAAACAAATAAAAGTAGGAAACTTGAAAATAAATATGAACGTTCTTTACCAATGCTGCAATTGATAAAACAATATGAACACCATTCTCTCCATCATTAAAAACCAAAGATTTCTTCTCCTATAGAAACATATGCAACATAATAGTAAGAAACTATTATTCAAAATAAATTGGTAAGATATATATGTGATATAATGCAGCTAAAATAGCAATTAGACCAAATAAACTTACTGCTTTGTGGCTAATGCTAAGTTGGATGATGTAGATCTAAAATTTGAAGCTTAATATAAAAATAATGGAAGACGAAACAAGTGAAAAGAGAGAGAGTGTGCGTGTGTGAAGGAAGGAAGTGTCACCATCTTCATAAGATCCAGGGAAGGGAAAGCGATTGAAGATCTATTATTTATAGATGTAAAAATCTGGCAGACCACAAATTTTTCAAAAGAAAATCCTCACAAAGGTGATGAGTGACAAAGGAATAAGGAGGAAGTAGCGATCGAAGTGGAGACGGTGATGAATGACAAAAAGAAGAAAAGGAGAAAATATGGGGACTAGGAGGATAAGAAGTGATGGCACGTGTTAGATGGGGAGTGGAGGTTAAGAGGATAAATGTGATAGAACCAGATTGCAGGAGAGAGAATAATTTAAAAGAAATTAAAAAAAATTACTTTGTATGGCGCTTCCTAAGCCAAGTGCCACACAAAATACGTAGCGGCTATGACACTTCCTTAAACAAGCGCCACAGCCGCTACTTCTTTTTAAAAAAACACCTTAGGTGGCCCTTCTTCAAGGAAGCGCCACCTAATGTCACCAAGCAGCTGTGGCGCTTCCTTGAAGAAGCGCCACCTAAATCTGATTCTATCATTTTATGTCTTCAAAGGGGACAAGTATAGTTGGATCGGGTTCAAAGGGGCTTGAACCGGGTCCCTATACGCATTTTGGCCATTTTGCAATTTTAAACTAAAATAACCAACAAAATGAGTTTGAATGAGTCTAGAGCAGTACATGAATAGTATTAACTCAATTCTTGTAAAACTTGGAATTTTAGGATCAAACAGTTAGCTCGAGCCAGAATAAAATTTAGGAACAGTGGTGAGCTGAAAAGGAAACCTAAGGTAGTAACTCTATCCTTCATACTCTATGTGAACATGTATATGCTTTGTATGCCATATTCTATAATACGTATAATGCACTCTCTAACTGGTCTGGGAAAATCACAAGTACCATCAAGGGAGAAGCACTAATACCCCAATGGCCCCAAAAAAGGGGGATCCAGTTATGAGAATTCAGTACCAAGAGGGTACACTGCCCAGTCTATGGTCAAAAGACCAGATGAGGTACAAAAGTCAGGGACTAACAATAGTTGGCTTTGGCTTGGGGTCTGAAAAATGTGCTCATACCGATCAATATTATAACAGTTTATTTATTCTATTGCATTATATGGTACCTAGCATAATTATTTGTTGCATTTTATATGATCGCTTGTCTGTTATGACTAAGATTAATTTGAATCTCACCTTTTTTCAAATTTAAAAATATTCCAGCAGAAGCTAGAGGCTCTAGAGGCACAACAGTAAATACCAGCAACTGAGGTGTTTAGGTCAAAAAGAATTAGTTGTTGGTTATTATTAGTTTATTTTAGTAGTTTTGGACAAAGTTGTATATATTTTAAAACCCTTGGGGAACTCCTATATTATACACAAATACTCTTTATCAGTATATTTGTACTATTTTCTTTAGAAACTGCTACAAAAATTCCACGCTATAAAAGAGCTCTGACCACTCATTTCCATGCTTTTGGCAATTTGATTTCTCACATGTGCTCTAAAATTTTCACTTTCAGATCTTTGGCTTTTCTCAAGCTTTTTACATAGATTGCCACCTGAGGTTGGTAAAGTTAAGTCCTTTATTTTATTTTTTTGCCTATTATTGTATAATTTGATATAAATGATGCTAATTTTTTATTTTTTTTACAGTTATGACTTTTGAGTAAGACAAGGGGAAGGGGAAGGAGGCTGATCTTCCCCTAAGACCTATTTTATGGGGGACCAATAGCAAAGGTAGGGGCAGTGGGAGTGGGTATCATGGAGGTAGACACATGCCATCATAGCAGATGATCACACAACAGTAGCTACAGCATATGGCCTTACAGCCACAACAGATATCCCCTCAACCATAGCAATTGACCCCACAGCAAATGGACCCATAGGTGGTGCCCCTATAGTAGACGGCCCCATAGGAGGCTACCGCACCACAGGTGCCTACTCAGGGAGACGGGGAAGACTTGAGCCTTAATGATTATGGTGAGAATGAGGAGTTTGACTTCTGGATTCCTCTAAATGATGTGGAGTAGTTCCTAAACGAGGAGAAGGCCTGGGACCAGAATAACCCATGATGGTTGTCTATTCAGTCGACGAGGTTTAAGGTGCAGGAGGAAGGTAAATTTAATTATTTTTTTAATAAATTTAATATTGAAATTCGATAGGTTAAATGTGGATCAAAATTTAATTAATATATAAGGTGAATTGTACAGATGAGCAGGGGAACATTTCGGCCAAGAGGCTGGATGTGGCCGGTCTCAATAGCTTGGACTGGACAATACGTCTGATAGTTTCATGGAATAAGGCCACAGACCAGTAGATTGAGAATAGGGGTCGCCTGTTCAACTGCTATCTAAATGAGCTAGGCTCGAATTGGATATGGTTCCCTATATACTTGAAGACCTGGAAGAATGTTCTGAAGACACCAAATGATCTAGCATGGGACGCACTGTGAAGGTAATTAATTGTATTTAATTATATTATATAGTTTGTAATTAAGTATATTTAAATATTATTAATTAATTGCATCATTAATAATTAATTGTACTAAATTATTATTTATTAATTGCATCAATTGTATTTAATTATTATTTATTAATTGTATCATTTGTAATTAATTGTATTTAATTATTGTTTATTGGATTATGTTACAGAATAAGTTTGTCGTCCAAGACAATAGGAAGAGGTACATGCTAATGAAGATGGGGGATCACTGGAAGAATAGGAGGAATTGTCTCTTGCACAATTCGAATAAGGATGGGAAGATAGCCTTGTAGTAGTTGATCAAGAATGTCCCGAATGGCGTGCCACTTAATGACTGGGTGAGTTTTGTCTAGTACAAGAGGAGCTGAGAAGGACAAGTAATTTTTTAATAATTATAATTTTTTTTTTAATATTTATTAGTTTTTTAATATTTTTTAAATAATTTTAATTTTTTGTTTTTATGCAGGATCTTTCTCAGAGAAACACGTTGCAAGTGGTTACCAAGTGACTCTTGGAGCACTAGTTATCCTGAGCTAGTGTGTTCAAGTCCTTGGGAAGGCGATTTAAATCCTCTAGAGGAGAGAACAATTCCTGCCTATGGCCAAAAGACCTCGGTTGGGCGAGGGTAAGGTCGAGGGCCTGGTGCCTAGGGATTTAGGGTCAAGGGGTATCATTACATAAAAAGGCATAAAATGTCAAACCCCTTAACATTTTGATATACGTAGAGTGATAAAGACATAGTTCCATAGGCATACAGAAATAGCATAAATATACTAATAAAAAGTAATTGTTTACATACAGGAGTCTCCTTGCAGGATTTGAAAAGAATATATACATTTTCGTCTAAAATATCAAAATAAACTAAATATAACTAAGCAACTCTGATCTCGGGATCTACAGACCTCAACTGGCTGTATTCGCTATTTTGCCCTTGGAGCCATTAGCTTCTGCTGGAATATTTTTTTTTTGAGAAAGGGTGAGATTCAAATGAATCTTAGTGGTAACATATAATCGTTCATATAAAATATGAAATTAAATATGTCATGCTCCATGTTATGCAATAAATTAATAATAAAGCTAGGGCATGTATACATGAGTTAGGGGCTCAATCCCCCACTATCCGTAAGACCTTGGTTGGGATATTACTTAACAACCAGGTAAGTATGCCTCCATACACACAAATTGCCCTCCTTGGCAAAAACCACATTTATTAATTAAATCACAAAAATGGCATACATGAACATCTAAACATTAGCATATTGTATGATGGATAGAGTTACTACCTTAAACCCCTTTTTAACTTGTAAAACGTTCCTCGAACTTCGTTCCAACTGGTCAGGCTATCAATCGGGTCCTGAAATTCCAAATGTACAAGAATTAGGTTAATACCCATTCATGTACTACTTTGGACTCTTCCAAAGTGTTTTTGTTGGTTATATTAGTCTAAACTAAAAAATTACCAAAATGCCCCTAGGGACCTTGTCCAAGTCCCATTGTACCCAGTCCAACTATACTTTTTCAAAAATTTTGACTTGGGCTTTTCCTATATAGTTTCACGTGTAAAATCCAATTTTGACCTCGGTTTTCACAAAAATGACTGCCAAATGACAGTTTTTCCCTTGTCAACCCCTAATTAAGGTTTTAGGGCTATTTTTGCAATTTCACCTTATAGGGCTTTTCTCATAAAGTGATCAACATCAACCCTACACAATCTTTCCTCCTAAACACAATGGAACCATTAGATTAATAAAATTCTAGCTCTAACTGTAATACCCCGAATTTTGAGATTCGAGGCTAGAGAATAAGCCTGAAATAAGTGGATTGCTAAGCCCCGGTTTAGCAAGATCCTAAATTGTGATTAAGGGTTAATGACTCCAAAAGTGGATGTCAATAGTGATAAATGAAACCTTTTGGAGATTATGGTGTGAGTTGGCACCCGATGTGATTCGTATGTGCTGTGAGCAGTGCCAAAACCCTGTATTTAAGCTCAATTATGGATTAACATCTAAATTGACTTAAAATAGAGGAAGCGCATATTGGGGCTAAATGAAAAGATGTGAAGTGTTGGTGGTGATTCAATGAGAATTACCGTAATCAGGGGCAAAACGGTAAAGTTACCGACCGATTGATCGGTTACCGAAGAGGAAACTCATTGGTAACTTCAAGATCAATGGTTAGGATTGATTTGTGTTGAGATCAAAGGGTGGAATCACATGTGTGTGAGCTTATGTGAGCTCATGTGAGGTTTGTCAAGATCTTGACAAGTGTCAAGATATAAGCCATGGATTTTGGGTCAACAATTCAAACTCACATCTCTCTCCTCTCTTTGTGAAAGTCGGCCAACTTGGGGAGGGAATAAAAGATCTGATTTCCCTTCATCATTTTCACCATCTCATCTTCTCTCTCACACACTCCATGGACGCCAAGCACAAGGGGAGGAAAGAGAAAACTAGAGGTGAGATTTTGCTTGGCTTGTAGTCCTCTAATGCTCTAATGTCCTTCTATAATGTTGTTCATAGTGATGAGAGCTTCATCTCTATGGTTTTAGATTCTTGATTGGTGGTGTTTGATAGCTTGAGGAAAATTGGAAGTATGAAGAATCAAGGAATTGATTTGGGAAAGAGGAAGAGGTGAGTATTTGAAGCCTTTTGATCTAAGTTTTGTGACTTTTGGTTAAGTATTGTGATTTGTGAATTTTGCCCTGATTTTATGGTATTTTCAGGTGGAATGTGAATGGTGGAATTGGATGTTGCTTTATGTTGAAAATGGTGTCATGTTGTGGTATTTAGTCATTGGAATTGGTTTGGATTGGATTGGATACATTGTGTGCAAAACTGGAAATTCTGTCCAGTGGGAATTCTGTCTGGGCAGTCTTGTTGTGTGAACGTTTTGACTGGGCAAATGAAGTCAGAAAATTATGAAACTTTCCAATCTTAAAGTTCACATCCCGAGCTTCAAAATGGACATATAATTTGTGCCATTTCATTTTGGGAACTGGGAGTTATAGCTGTCCAAACTTTGAGGTCGAAAATGGAACCTGTTTTGGGACAGTCTTGAGTTTTAGGGAATTCTGTATTTTTGTGGAATTAGTTATGATTTTTGGAAGTTCAGCCAAGAAACTAGATTTCTTGGGCCGCAGCCCGTGGATTCTGGGCCACGGCCCACCCCCAAAAATCAGTATTTTATACTTTTAAAGGTGATCTTTGGTCAAGTGTTTCCCAAGCCTTTAGGCATATGTTTAGGCTTTGATTAGCCACCTAAAGGTCATGAATGGTAACCAACTTTAAGTGATATGAAAGTAAGGTTTTGGAATAGAGAATAACCCTATGTCCTTGCTTTGGTTATAGGGTTGTTATTCGCTCTGGACGTGGTTTGGTATTTGTTCTGATCGTAAGTAAGCGGAGCTGGAGCATACGTGGAAAGAGTGTAGGGAACTTACCTCCTTGCTTGTATATGATATTGTGTGAATGTGTTGATGCATGTTATTACTTTGCTTGATTATGTAGAACATATATGATGTTTGAAGCTCTATTTCTATTTATGCTTTGGCCATGAGTGTGTTCTTGAAACATTGAGCATGCAGATGTGTCATGGTATGGGCATATGATATATATTACAAGCATGTCATGCATTATACACTTATCATACAAGCATTTTGGTATTTGTTTCCTACTGAGATTCTCTCGAATCTCACCCTTCCTTATCAACATTGTAGACAGGGAAGGAGGAAGCGAGGATGGGGCAGGCATTCAAGGACGGTGAAGACTCCTTAGAGTATTTGAGTTTGGTAGTTGGTTATCATAGATGTTGGGATAATTATATATGATATGGATGTATATTTGAGTATGTAATCGGATATGTATTTGAGAAAGATTTGTGTAATCCCCATATGAGGGCTTGTAGGGGCGAATATGCCCTGTAAGGCTTTGAGTTAATAAATGGAACCCGGGAGTTGCCGGGATGATATTGTTGTATACTCTGATATTTGTATAAATGTGATATTCCGCGTAATGTAATTGTATTCAAAATTTGAATATGAGACTAGGTGTAAATTATATTTCAAAAGGTATTTGTGAAAACCCTATCGTGAAGATGGGACTTTGAAATAGTTTTGTTTCTTATTGGTCTCTATTTCACTTTAAATCACGTATTTCGGATATAATTACGGCAGGGGGTTACACTAACCCCTATATCCAGCCATGGCCGAAACTATGTTTAAGGTAAAGGGGAATTGTGTTTTTCATAATTCAACCCTTAAAGCTCATTCCTTTTCTTCCTAATCACTTGATTAACCAATTAAACATCATTTGAACATAATCTGAGAAAATTTGGGCAGCATAACCCCTTAGGGCAGGTCTAGTTTTAGGGGAGGGGTAAATTATAATTTTGGATAGGAGAAACAAAAAATTTACCTTCTCATTCTTTTAAATTTTGGGTTCCCGCCCAAAATTTAAATACCTTCAACCCAAAAAGGAAATTTAACCTTCTCCCCCTCCCCTCCTCTCAAGCCAAACACACCCTTAGGGTTTCATCATCCCAAATTACAAAATCAATCAACAACTAACCACCAAACAACCAAACAACTAACAACAAACTAAAATCAACAAGGAAATCAAGGTTTTGTGGTTACCTATTGATTTCCCTCCCTCTCTCGCTCTAGGCATCACCTTCCCCTTCCTCAACCTTGAAAATTTGCCTACTAAACATGGTTTTTCAAGGAGAAGAATAATTTAGAAGATGAATTACACAAATTAGGAAGCTTAAACATTTGGAATCACAAAGTTTACCTTTGCATTACTACAAAAGAAGGACTTAACAGCGACACTTTTTTGGCGTTTCTTTGAGGTAATAGTTTTTTTTAAAAAAAATTCAGAAGTTATAGCGCTCCCTAATATAAGCGCCAAAACTTAGTGTTAGGCTTGTGTAGCACTTTCCTAGACAAGCGCCATACAAAACATTTATTTAAAAAAAATGAAAGCCCAAGCTATGATGCTTCTCAAAATAGCGCCGTAGCTGGGTTAATTTTTAGCATTTTTTAGTTGAAAAAAAACTTATCCAATGCTTAAAAATAAAGTGCTAGATAAGCGTGAGAATAAGTCAAAAAGATATTATTATTCAGAATCTCGTGTTGTAGTAAGTCAAAAAAGAAATCATATGTTTCATTCTTGAGTTCCCCACATTACAAAAAAAGTGGTATTTCGTAGTGGTAAATTTGTAGTGGTTAATTTTAACCGCTACAAATATTGACATTTGTAGCGGTTTTAACATAAACTGCTACAATTTTGTAGCGGCAACCTACGTGCCAAGTAGCATGATTGATTGGCAACGTTATTTGTAGCGGTTATGAGAAAAAAACTGCTACAAATATGGTGTGAGTTTCCTACCAAAAATTGTTGCGGCTTACTTTGTAGCAGTTACAACATATAAACTGCTACAAAGTTCACGCCACTTGGTGCCACCAAGCCACGTCAATAATGTATCAGTTTTTGGTAGCAGTTACTACGAATTGAATAGCTACAAAATGCCAAAGGTCACCTATTTGTA
Organism: Inga leiocalycina; assembly: GCA_963242795.1. Lineage (NCBI taxonomy): Eukaryota > Viridiplantae > Streptophyta > Magnoliopsida > Fabales > Fabaceae > Inga > Inga leiocalycina. Next base: position 32,627,407 of record OY725323.1, read on the forward strand.
GCAGTTATATTTCCTGAATCACTATAGAACTTCAAAAGTCATTACATTTGCAGCGGTTAGCACTAGTAGAAAAATGACTTTTTAGACCGGTTCTGCATTAGGTCTTGATACAGCAGGTCTAAAAATTCTATTATTTTTTAGACTAGTTGTTATAACCGGTCTTAAAAGTCACACTTTTAAGACCGGTTGTGCCCACAACGGTCTTAAAAATCCACATTTAAGATCGGTTGTGCCCACAACCGGTCTTAAAGTACTTTTTAAGACCGGTTGTGACTACAACCGGTCTTAAAGCTTCATTTTTTTTGAAAAACATCCCTTTTATTATATATATACACGTACAGAATGCTCCAATTTTAACAGCAGTACATAACAATCACTGATTTCAATTTCAAAATTCAAAAGCAGCATTCTATAGCAGCAACAAATTAATGTTCATACAAGCCAGTATAGTCATACATTGATGAATCATTTGCAATTAGACAGTGAGGATGACCAAATGATAGCAATAAAATAAAAGCTTCTTCTTTTGAAGTTGATTGTACCTTCCCTAGTCCCCAGTGTCCCTTTGGTTGCCTATACCAAACATGAAGTTTCTGGGAAAATAACCAAGCAAAATGACATTAACCTTTCTTCCACCTAATTTTACTTTGAGATTTTCACTTTCACAATTATCAATTTTGAATAGAATTATCAAAATAAATATACAGGTGATAATTCTCAATCAGATAATTGTGATTAGCCAGATTCTAAGTTTGCTGAACCATGTTCATGAGATCATTGCTTCAGCTAACACTGATATCAATTCCTCTTTGCTTCAAATAGCCCTTGGCATCAATTATGTCCTATACAAAACCCAAATAATCAAGCATTCTATATTAATTAAGGAATTAAATTGAGTATCATTTTCCTGAATCTTATATACATGAACATTTAACAAGTTTAAGTTTAAGCAACAGTATGATTCATCAAGAATCCTATTCTAGGAGCAATATCTTGCCACAATTAACCCATCATATAGATACAAAAACACCAGGACACAGCCATCACAATTCAACAAGAGTAAACTAGGGATATAATTGATCTACAAGTCCCTACTGATTCACCTGATTATTAATCAGGCCCTTGTAGTTTTCCCCCTTTTTACATGGTCCTTATAGTTTCACCTATTTTTAATTATGTCCATGTAATTTTTTCTTTCTTTTTTTCAGCTCTTTATAACATCACCTGATTTTTAATGAAGTCTCATTAGTTTTTTCTTCATTGTTCGTTCATGAATAAAAAATGATCCATGGGCCAAGCATGATTGACATGTTTTAGTCTTTTAACAACTAAATTGTCTTTCAACTTATCGCTTTCGTTTAATCACCATAAGATTTATGCAAAGCTACCAGAACTAATTGTTTGAGATAACTAAATGTGAGAGTTACCTACTAACAAGTAGCAATAACTTCTAAAATTATTCATAAATTGGGTCGTAGCAAGATCATAATCATAATGCATCTTTTTTCAAGTCTCCAGTTACCTTTTCGATGAAATAAGTAATGTTGTTAGCAATACATATGAGAACAATAATGTACAATGTAATGTTGGATTCAAAAACTCACTATTTTTGTAATAGCTCATAGATGAATTCAACACAACATGTGTGAATGAAATCAATATTCTCTTTAGGAAAGGGATCAGCAAGATCAAACATCTGTAACACCAAAACCAGACGAAACATTTACTTAGTAACTTAAAAGCAATAAAGTAAAACAAAAGTTCTGAAATATAAATTTACCTCTTGAGTAAAATCAGTCGTGCCTAGAGTGATAATATTGTAAATGTGCCTCAAAACATAAAAACCACATAAGTTGGACCCCTTTGGTTGCCTACGGCTCTGAGAAAAAACATGATATCATTAAAACAAATATAAAGACATGTCTTATTACATTCTTTAAACAAATCCATATGTACTAACCGTTCGCATGATCCATGTAGGGTCCTTTAAGTCACGAACATGCTTACCACAAGCAATATGTAGGAATGTCCGCATAGCCCTATGATTATCACAATGACAAAGGTTATTGGTTTTACACAAATTCCATAAACTTTGCATACAAAAGGTAATAATGCAAGAAAACTAACAAATCCATGGTCTTTTTCAAATCATTCCCTGGTTTGAAGAGGAGGGAATATAAGAGGATGACAATGTAACTACTCTTGCATAGAAGAAGCAATTGCCAATGATTACTGAAAAAATAGAAGAATATTAAGCAAACATAAAACATTATATAAATTATAAAATATCAATTTGTTTCTTACCTATGCACATATGGAGCCAAGAAACACTCAGTCTCAGTTTCACTTAGCCTCTCTGATAAGTAACTATGTCTAGTAGCAGCAGTGGTCCCTTTCTCTTGGATGTGATGGGGGCAAAAGAATCCAAATTTTTTGCTTTTGCCAGAGGAGACCAACCTACGATTCATGTACCTACAATAATGCAAGCACATAAATAAAAGGTAAATGGTGAAACTTTTAAAATATTTACTTTGAATTTCAGAAGCTACTTACATTAAGAACAGTTGGACAATCCCAATCGTAAGATTTTGTCCAGGAGCTACCAGGGACATCAAATCATCCCTCTCAAGATAGCATATCACCCCTGACTATCCAACAACTAAATCCGTAGGCCACTCTCTTGTTTTAAAGGATGTATCATATGCCATCAGAATCACTTGTTGCATGATATTCAATGGAGGCTATGAAACTTCTTGCTGAGTGAAGGGAGCTGGACTTGGTGGGGCTTTGATCGGACTTTCCTCGGCTCGACCAGAAACAAGGTTCGTTGGCCACAAGATGAACGTGCCCAAGACATCGCTAATGATCTTGAATTCATCAGAAGGGATAGGGACAGGTGCATCTGCAATAATCACCTCGTCAACTGACACTCGGACTTGATCACCTTTCATTTGTCGGTGGTGGACAGTTGATCCCAGGTTATACACACTACCCCGTGTAACTAACCGTCTCAGAGGATCCTCGACAAAAAGATCACAAAGCTCAGTAATTTCCAGGTTAGGACCCTCTGATGACTGCCCGATGTTGCAACAACTACCTTTAGTGCTCTGCTTATTAGGATCAATCGATTGTAGCTGGGGAGCACTGGTATCTTGTCTTGAGCTCATAAACACTATCATTTCCTCTTTCATCTTGCTCAACCGGGTCTCTAATAGTGCATCAAATGATGCTTCAGCCTTGGCCTTTGCTTCTGCTCTTGCAATGGCCAACATAGTCTCCAATTCCTCCATATTCACGATGTTTGAGGAATGGTGTACGGGGGCTCCAAAGTAATCTTGTATCCCTACCCCTCCTCCAACTCCCCTGACACGACCTGGATGCTCATGTTTGCCAGTAGCAACTGTTAGAATATCATTCCTGCCCTCCAACTTAAAAGAGCCCTCAACTTGTTGTTTTCTAAGTTTATCCTGCAAAATAATACAAAATAACAAACATAAGTAATAATGTACGTTTCTTATGTAATTAATTACAATAACGATATATACTTACAATTCTTTCACCTACTATACGAGATTGTTCACTCGTATAAGTCCCACTCCTCTTTTGGTGGGCAAATTGCCATTTTTCTTCTTGACAAATCAGAGATGGCGGAGAAAGAAGAACAGAAGGATCGGAATGAGATGCTTCTTCCAATCTCTTCCATTTGGCCGCCAACAAGTCTCTTTTAGCCTTTGCATAACCCCCATGAGACATTGTATGAGGGCAATCATTCTTTCTACTACTCTCTTGTGCTTTTTGCCTTTTTGCCTGCGAATAAGAAATGATACAAAAGGAAAGTGTTATAATCAATTAAGATAATTGCTAAGTAAATAAAACAAAAAAAATAAGTCAACTAACCAAAGATTCTGGAGTAGTGCAAAGCCTAACAAATTCTTGCCAAGTTGCTTGATCAAGAAATGTATACTGGTGGCATGGATTAGGACAAAACTTACCATCTTTCACCTCAATATGAGTGTAATTGTTGGTCAGATTTGTCTTAAACTTGCTCTAGTGCTCATAACAATATGTCATCGCCTTGTTGTACAAGATCTCACTCTGAGGAACGTCGTAGTTGAGCTGAAATGCATGCATTGAAGGAGTAAGTGACAAATTTGTGACATTTGATAATAATTAATGGCATACAGAAGAGAATTGTATACCTGAATAGTGTCCCAAATATGCTGCTTCACCTTTGCATCGACATTTCTCCACTCCTCTATCAAGATGCTCAGATTGTTACGTGCAAGGAGGTCGACGAAACTCCTATATCGTTGTGCATTAGGCTGATTGGTTTCCAATATCTATCAAACTCAATCGGTATCTTTTGGCCTGCACTCCGACTGAGGGAAACATCTGTCAACCGTGTGCCACGTTTACCCCTCCGTACAGACTGGCTACTGTGCTTACTATGACCCTGGATCGGAGTATTGCTAGGCTCGCCCTGGTTAACACTAGCTGGCTGACTCTGCTAAGCACTAGGTGGCTGACTCTCCTGAGCACTAGGTGGCTGACTCAGAGGTGTAGGAGGTGGCTGATCCTCTACATTAGGACGCTGGGGATTCGTCATTTACCTGTAACGACAACAAAGAAAGATAAATCCAAAGCTATGACATGTGAAGACTATATCGATAAAATAACTAAACATATTCTTCGGATATAAATCATAATCATAATTACTTTAGTTAGTTAAGGTCAAAGTAGTATCATAAAGAGATATCCTCCCATATTCCCTCGTGATGATCATTTCTTGTGCCGTTCGCATTATCTGCTTCATCTTATTCGTTTAGTTTTGGTAGACCCCTGGAAAAAGGAGTTTCAAGAAGATCATAATTTGAGTAACTTTTCTCGTCAATATCAACGACCCTTTTTCCTTGGAGAGCTACAGACCACATTTTATTTTCCTGATTAGTGATATAGAACACTTGTTGCGCCTGATCTGCCATAATGAAAGGTTCATCTCCAAAACTTCTACTATTCAGATCTACTAATGTCAATCCTAATCTATCGATCTTCACACCATTATTGACATCAACCCACTTACATTTGAAAATGGGAAATCTAATTTTAACATAGTCAACCACCCAAATCTCTTCAATCACCCCATAATATGGTATGGCAACCAATGTAGGGTTCTTATCTTTCGAACTAGAGAAGTGCATAGATTCAGCCACTAATACAACACCACTATTCTGGACGGTGCTCTTATCATCTAGGGACTTCGTGTAAAAGGTATAACCATTGGTAAAAAATAAAGTCCAACTTAGGACATCAACTTCAGGACCACGTGCTAACCAATTTATTGTATCAGAAACACATTCTTCTCCGTCAACCTTTTGTTTGAACCAATGTGCGAAAGTTTTGTTTTGCTCCCTGATTAACCTTTATTCAGTCATTCGACTATTTTGTTTCCGTACAATTTCTTTATGGGCATTCATGTAATATTGAACTTCATCAACATTGTTCAAGATGTACAAGTGGACTTGTTGCAATTCATCAGCATCTATCCTCTTTACTGTTGCCCCGTGTCTACCCCCTTCTTGATCATGACATTTAGGAATGCCAATATGTCATACATTTGACAAATAATGTTGACAAAATTCCATAGCTTTCTTCAGAAACATATTTTTGAACAATAGATCCTTCAGGCTGGTTGGGGTTCTTCACATACCCTTTTAGTATTTTCATAGTTCTTTCGATTGGGTACATCCACCGGAAATAGATAGGGCCACACAACTTTATCTCCCTCACTATATGAACAATCAAGTGTACCATGATTTCAAAAAAGGAAGGAAGAAAAAGCTTCTCAAGCTGGCATAAGATCATATATCCTTCATTTTCCAATTCCTCTAATCTTTCCGTGTCAATGACTTTACAACAAATGGCATTGAAGAAGAAACAAAGTCTAGTCAATATGTGTTGAAGATCATATTCGGCAATGCCTAGAATAGCTACTGGGAGTAGTTGTTGCATTAAGACATGACAATCATAAGACTTTAGCCCTATTAACTTCAAGTCTTTCATCGGTACAAGCTTTTTAAAATTTGAACAATACCCTGAGGGAACTTTAGTGTAATACCCCGAATTTTGAGACTCGATGTTAGAGAATAAGCCTGAGATTAGTGGATTGCTAAGCCCCGGTTTAGCAAGATCCCAAATTGTGATTAGGGGTTAATGACTACAAAAGTGGACATAGTTAGTGATTAATGAACCCTTTTAGAGAATATAAAGTGGATTGTAGTCGCGTGTGTTGAGCAATGCCAAAACCCTGTATTTGAGTTCAATTGTGGATTAACATCCAAATTAACTTAGAATACAGGGAAGAATTGAATGGGGTATTGTGATGGAAATGGTGTCATGTTGTGATATTTAATCATTGGAATTGATTTAAATTAGATTGGACACATTGGTTGCAAAATTGGAAATGCTGTCCAGTATGAATTTTGTCTGGGCAGTCTTCTCGTGTGGACGTTTTTACTAGGCAAATGATGTCAGAAAATTATGAAAATTTCCAGTCTTAAAGATCACATCCCAAGCTTCAAAATGGACATATACTTTGTGCCATTTCATGTTGGGAACTGGGAGATATGAGTGTCCCAAATTTGAGGTCGAAAATGGACTCTGTTTTGGGGCAGTGATGAAATTTGTTTAATTCTGGAATTTTGTGGTGATTTCTGGTAATGGATTATATTTTTCCAATGAATAGTACTTAAATACCTTTCATTTGGTTTTGGAATCACCTCATTTCTATTTTTCTAGAATTAGTTATGATTTTTCAAAGTTTGGGCAGAAAATCTGCCAGAAAATCCGAAAATGCCAATTTTGGGAATTATGACATCATCAAAAGGCAAGATGACATAAGCATGGAATTAAAACATCTTCTCATCATCTTCAGCTCTCATTTCCGACGTGCTTCACAGCTGAATATGGAGAGAGGAGTTGAGAGAAAAATAGAGAGAAAGCGGAAGAAATCTCGCAAGGTAAGTCGATTTCTCCGACGATCTAGCTCCTAACGCGTATAACTCCGATACTAAGCTACTCCTTTATGTTCTTTAAGGTTTGGAAGCTCCTCTTTTGGTTTTTTGAAGTTAGGGTTTTCAGCCACTCTTGAGAAAAGCTAGAAGGAGCTTGAGGTAACTTCCAAACTTTCGTATATTGCTTATTCTGGTTGCTGTGGGTAATTTAATCGGTGAAATTTCGCCGGATTGCCATTGGTTTTAAAGTTTGGAAATGATGTGGCCTAGGGGTTATGCTGCCCAAATTGGGCCTTTATGTTAGTTGTAACCTAATGTAATGGTTAATAAAGTGGTTAGGAGTAGAAAAGAACGCGTTTACGGAGCCGAAATCGTAAAACCCCAATTTTTCCCGGAGAACATGTATATTTCGGCCAAGGCTGTAAATGGGTCTTAGAGTTGGATTTTCAATGATTTGATGATTCCATTGGATTCAGTGGGTGAAAATAGGTGGGGTTACAGTTGGGCACTTTTTCAAAAAAGGCCGAGAAAGCATAATTACAGAAACACCCCTAAAACCCTAAAAGTAGGGCTGCCAAGGGTAATTTTGTAATTAACATTGAATTTGATAATTCTGAGTCCATAAATGGATTCCTTGGGCGAAAATATGTTAGAATAGCCCATGTCAAAATTTCGGGAAAAGTACAGCCGGACCGGGTACGGCGGGGCCGGGCCGGGTCCCGGGGGTATTTTAGTAATTTTTCCATATAGCTTCATATAACCCCCAGAAACACTATGGAAGTATCTAAATAGTACATTTGACATTGTAGGATCGAATGTGAAGCCCCGAGTTGTTGGCACGTAAATCGAGGAGAAAAGACTGGAGGTAGGGAACTTATCTCTCCTGCATGCTTTGATAACTGTATTAATGTGTTGATGCATGTTATTGCTTTGCTTGATTATGTGGAACATGTATGAATGATTTGAAGCTATGTTTCAATATATGCTATGGCCATATGTGTATCGTTCGAAGCATTGAGCTTATAGATTTGTCATTGTATGTGTGCATGAGTTATGTGATGCAAGCATGTCATGCATTAAACACTTATCTTGCCTGCATATTGATAATGTTTCCCTACTGAGATTCTCTCGAATCTCACCCTCCCTTACCAACAATTTAGACAGGGCAAGTGGCTCGTGGAGGGAGCGGCAGGACTCATTCGAGATGAGATTGTGTAATCCCCATTTGAAGAACTGTAATGGGTAATTGTACCCTGTGTATCTTTAGCGAAGGTATGTACCCGGGATTGTCGGGATGATTAAGTTGTGCACTCTGATATTTATATGAATGTGATTTATCTTCGCGTAGTAATTGTATTCGAAATGTGAATATGAGACCAAGCTTATAAATGATTTCAAAAAGTATTTGTGAAAACCCCTTCATGTGATGGGTTAGTAAATGTTATTTGATTATTATTGGTTTCTATTTCATTTTAATCGCGTATTTCGGATATAATTACGGAGGGGGTTACATTTAGCGCCATGTAAACACTCACAAAAGCTTCTTTTCTCAACCTTAGACAAAGTATGAGCAGCTAGAGGACAAAAAGTTCTATTACCATATGGCCTTGGATGTAAATCTTCTCGTATTCCCATTTCTTGCAAGTCTAATCTTGCCTTCACGCCATCCTTAGAACTTCCATGTATGTTGATCAGTGTCCCAACAATACTATCACATACGTTCTTCTCCACTGCATGAAATCAATACAATGTCTAACGTTAAGATTGCGCCAATATGGAAGATCAAAGAAGACGGACCTTTTTTTCCATTTATTTTTCTCATTTCTACTCTTTGATGACTTACCAAACATAGTATTGATATTTTTCACCTTTTCATAAATTTTCTCCCCAGTCAATGCCTCCAGAGCATCTTCAAACTCTTGGCTACCGAAAAAAGCTTTTTTTAATCTACGATAAGGGTGGCTTCATCTTAGAAATCGCCTATGGCCAAGGTAAACCGTCTTTCTTCCATGTTGAAGTTTATGGTAGCATGTGCCTTCTTCACATATCGGACAAGCTTTATGGCCTTTAACGCTAAATCCTGACAAGTTCCCATATGCAGGGAAGTCATTTATAGTACAAAAGATCATTGCTCCATATTAAAAGTCTCCTTCTTGTTCGCATCAAAAACATCAACACCTTTATCCCACAACTCTTTCAAGTCTTCGATCAAGGGTTCTAGGTAAACATCTATGTCATTTCCGGGTTGCTTTGGTCCCAAAATCAACATAGACAACATAATGTACTTTCGTTTCATACATAACAAAGGAGATAAGTTGTAAATTACCAACAGAATAGGCCATGAACTATGTATACTGCTTAGGCTACCATAAGGATTCATACCATCTGTGCTAAGCCCAAGCCTGAGATTCCTAGGTTCTTCACCGAAGCTAGGAAATAATTGATCGATTTTCTGCCATTGAGAAGAATCAGCTGGATGTCAAAGCTTTCCATCAGAAATCCGTTCATCTGCATGCCATCTCAAATTTTTGGCATCAATTTCATTAGCAAACAGGCGCTTGAACCTCAGAATGATTGAAAGATACCACAACACTTTTGCAGGGCCCTTATTTCATTTATACCTCAGAGTTTCACATATCGAACATTGCTCCTTCTCTTCATGATCTTTTCTATACAATATGCAATCATTAGGGCAAGCATGGATCTTTTTATACTTCATCCCTAGTAGACACAATATTTTCTTAGCATCATAGTATCGACAAGGCAACACATTATCATCAGGAAGCATATCTTCAAAGGCCTCAAGCGTTTCTGAAAAACTCTTGTCGCTCCATCCATGCCGTGCTTTCAAGGTTACCAATTTCAATACAGCATTCAGCAATTGGTATTTTTTACACCCCGGGTACAGCGGCTTCTCAGCATCACTGCACATATTACCATATGCATGTGATTGTTCAAAAGCCTCTTCTCCTACATCACGAATAATATCCTCTATTCGATCATCCATATCCGTGTCATTATCATCACAAGTCACTTCCCCCTGTTGAGATGCACTTGGCATTTCTACATACGTCTTACAAAAACCTTCACAAATTAAATGTGTATATATATCTGCAGCACTTAATCGCTTCTCATTCAAACATTTTACACAAGGGCAATAAAACATCTTACTATCATCATCGGCATTTCTTTTTGCAAAGTCTAAAAAACCCCTCACCCCAACATTATATTCAACACTCGTCCGTTTAGCCTGTATCCAACTACAATCCATATATTCCAACACCTTTTTTTTGTTTTCTACTTTTTCCCCTGGGAAAGGTAGGAGTATGATGAGAATGGGTCATCTTTTTTCTTCAAGCATAAACAAGAGTGTTGAATTTTTTACTTATTTGAAATATAAGAAACATTTTGGCTATGAATTTATATGAATGGGGTTGAAGAAGTTAGATCTCAACCCCATTCATGCATATTGAATGAAGACATAGTACACAAAACGATAATTATTAGTACGTAGGAAAAGCGCGAATGGGAGCAGAGACCAAAATCATAAGGGTTCAGTTACTTTTATGAATAAACAAGAAAGTAACATAACCGAAATAAACATGAGTGGATGAATGAAGACATACATACAAGAAAAACTACACAAAAAGGAATGAAAACATGTAGAAAAGAGGGAAAGATAGTTAGAGAGGAAGGTACAGTGTACCTGTAAAAGAGACAAGGTATATGGGGTGAGAGAAAAAAGAGGAGAAAAAAATGGAACTGACGAGGAAGTTGTAGTTGAAGAGAAGTAAGGAAGCATATATAGGCAACAAAGGCACTAACAATCTCCCAAATATTCCAATGGCATATACCTTTCCTTAAGTCACTTTTCAAACCTCAACCTCCCTTGTCGCTTACTTTTTCATGGCTGCTAGCTTCACCTTCAGTGCTCTACCAATTTTTATACAAGAAAACAAATTTGGGTGCTTATAATGTTTTACTATATATTCCTCACTAGAGTCTCTTTATCTAATTAACCCTTGTACAGGGAATAGATAGAGAAAAGAAAGCAAATATTAAAAATCAATATATCGTACAAAACCCATGACAAATGTACGCGTTGAGTGCCCATGAAATTTTATATCTAATCAATCAAATTTTCTAATGACCAAATTTTCTAAGCTGGCAATCGACATTGTGCACATGGTTTGCCCCTATGATTTTTGCTTCTTCATTGTGGCTTGTGAGGAGATTTTCATTATACATTTGAATTTAGGTTCACTTTGTGGGTTTATATTAGATGAAGGATTAGATTGCTGGTAGTGATTTACGACAAGTCCTAGTGACTAAATTGGTACAAGTTGTCTCCCGTTCAAATGATATTGTCTCCTCCAAGAACATGTATATAAAGTGTGACTAAGAGAGGAGCATGTATTATTTCAAACTAAATCAAATAGAAAATTCTTCAACACCATCCTTTTAGGAACATAGTTCTCTTGTAAATTGGTTCAGGTTGTCTCCCATTCAAATGATATTGTCTCCTCCAAGAACATGTATATAAAGTGTGACTAAGAGAAGAGCATGTATTATTTCAAACTAAATCAAACAGAAAATTCTCCAACACCGTCCTTTTAGGAACATGGTTCTCTTGTGAATTTTCTCCAGGGGCCGTATCAGCTTGGGCTAGAAATAAAGGTCATATTATTTAAGCATGTCCTCAGAAGGTATCATAACCAGCATATTGTTTGGATTAATCATATTAAAATTTCAAACATGCTCGCTCTTTTCACGATGTGCCTGCGGGGTACAGAAACATTTTACTATTTGACATGACTTAAGCTCCATCTCTTTAGTGTTTATATCATGTGTATGCCATAATTTAATTTCTTGATAAAATAGATGTAGTGGAATTCTAAACAAGATGAGGAATGCTTTGAATGTTAATAACTGGCGAAGATATAGATAAGAATGGTGGTAAATTTTGAAGAAGGAGACGAGTAATTGGGGAAGCACGCAAGTGAAGTAGAACATTCGTGCAATGGGGACGGGTCTGATATTTTATCTAGCTAGTGCTCACACTGTTGTTTTTATAATTTATATCAAACCTTTTCAACAGTTGGGGCTATACGCTGTAATAGTTCCAGATTGTTTTTGAATCAAATATAATAATAGTCCAAGACTAAATGTGAAGTTCCTTAATTAATTAACTGGGGCAAGCTGCTTTGCTATTACATCTACTATCTTTAATTTCTCCTTTCAAACATTTTATCAAACACCTAATGTGCATTCACATTCAACAATAGAACAGAGGAGGAACACAATGGTGTTTTCTCAGAACAGAGGAGGAACATACCTCAAAAAAGAGATTGAAGACGAAGATGTCCCAGAAATGCAGTGAATAGAAGGGACGACAGGACCCACGACGAAAAACCACGAGCAGCTGAAGCAATGTATGACAGTACAGCGACCGAAGAGCGACGACGGACTCGATTAAGAATGGGATAAGGTAAGGGATGGGGACGTGCGCTAAGGAGAGAAAAGATTAGGAACAAAGTTGCTTGGGTGATTCAGAATGGAAGGTATCGATTTCAGAATAGCAGAGGCGGGAGTGTGAGCTGATGAGGCACTGCACGAAAGTAAATTTGGAACATTTTTAAGACCGGTTAAGAGGATAACCGGTCTAAAAAAAGGTTTTTAAGACCGGTTGTTAGAAGTCCACTTTTAAGACCGGTTGTTAGGCAACCAGTCTTAAAAATCTTTTTTTTAGATCAGTTATCTCTTAACCGGTCTAAAAAAATATATTTTAGACCGATTCTCTCAGTAACCGGTCTAAAAAAAATCCCTAATTTTTTTAGACCGGTTAGAATAGAACTAGTCTAAATAATCTTTTTTAGACTGATTATTATAATAACTGGTCTCCCAACTTGTTTATAATAACGAAAATGCCACTGCGCATTTCTTTTATACTTGCATCCACTATAACTGGTCTAAATAGGCCGGTCTAAAAGACCTTTTTTGTACTGGTGTAGGCTTTTATAACCGCTACAGAACTTCAAAGGTCATGACATTTGTAGCGGTTATTTTAAGCCGCTACAAAGTTTTGCTGCCCTACCTTATTTGTAGCGATTGATGTAGTAGTTTTTTCAATAACCGCTACAAAATCCACAACTATAAAAAGGTCGTCGCCCCTCTTTTTTGGCCATTCTGTTCTCTGAAGTTTCTCTGAGAGTTTTCCTTCAGATTTGAGCATTCTGAGGTCTGTTGGAGAGTTTCCTCTCTAGAATTTCTCATTATCACTTGAGATACAGAAAATACTTATTTTATTTTTATTTTTATTATAATTTTACATATAAATTTGACTAGATTGATTTTTTTTTTAAATTTTTGTAGTTGATATGGCTTTAGGGATGGACAATGGGAAGGAACCTGAGGTCCCTAGACCAATTCTATAAGGTAGCAGTAGCAGAGGAGGGGGCAGTGGGAGGGGGCAGTGTGGAGGGAGGGTGACTATACCATTTCAGCCCATCTCCCCACAGCAGCTACATGAGTTGGTCCTACCACAGCCACCGCAGACAGTCCCATAGGAGACGACCGCACCAGAGGTGCCAGATCTGGGAGGGGGAGAGATCAGCGTCAGTGACTATGATGCAAATGAGGACTTCAAGATCTTGATTGCAATCAGAGAGATGGATCGCTTCCTAGATGAGGAGGAGGCGCAGGACCAGAACAACCCACGACGGTCGTCTTCTTAGTTTACTGGGTTTAAGGTGCAGGTCCAAGGTAAATATAATTTTTTATTTAATAAATTAAATATTTAAATTTGTAATGTTAAATATGAATTGCAATTTATCTAACGTGCTGTAAATTGTATAGATGAGCAGGGGAACGTGTCCATGAGGAGGCTAGACGTGACCGGTCTGAACAGCTTGGACTGGACACTACAAGTTGTAGTTATGTGGAATGAGGCCACAGACCAGCCCATCGACAATAGGGGTCACCTGTTCAACTGCTTCCTGAACGATCTCAGCTCGAATTGGATGCGGTTCCCCATTCACTTTAGGACGTGGAGGAACATTCTAAAGAGCCCAAAGGACCTGGCGTCGGAAGAGGTGGTGCAGGTAATTAATAGTATTTAATTATATTATATTTAATGTAATTAATTATATTTAATTATTTTTGTTAATTGTCTTATTTGTGACTAGTCATATTTAAAGATTTTTTTCAATGGTGTTACAGCTTAGGTTTACCGTCCGGAACAACCGGAAAGAGGTACACGTTGATGAAGATGGGTGACAGTTGGAGGAATCGTCTCTTCTATAATATGGATAAGGATGGGATGATTTCTCTGCAGTAGTTGATCGAGAAAGTCCTGGACGGCGTCCTGCCGAACGACTAGGCAAGTTTTATTCAGTTCAAGAGGAGAGCTGAGGGGCAGGTAATGTAATTATAATTTAAATTTAATTAATTTTATGATTTTAATACATTTAATATTGTTTCATTCCAGGTGTTTTATCAGAGGAATAGAGGTGCCATGGGAAGCAGACGATCCCCCACACAGCAGAATTGAAGACATTTGCTGTCACTTACAGCGAGCTGGTAACCTTTCACAATATCAATTACTTTTAGCTGGTTATTTCATATTATAAATGTAGTATTTTGTTTTGATAATACTAATTTAATTTTGTAATTGTTTTAGGAGAGGAAGGCACAGTAGGAGAACTATCAAAAGGACTATGGGGAGTTGTTTGCTATCACATATAGACATCGTGACAGGACTCTGACCTCTTAGCAAGCAGAGGTGGGCATTGTAAGTGATTTCATTATTATATTGTTTATAAAAAAAATTTATTATGAAAAATAATAATAAGTAATTGTTTCATAAAATGGCAGGAGCGGATGCAGCAGTCGCAGGCTGAGCTATGAGAGACCGGGACCCAAGAGTCACAAGGGTTTGTGGACCCTACGGCTCCTTTGAAGGCAGGTTTGGGTTAGATTGAGCACCCCGAATGTGTGAGGGGGATGGGGATAGGCACAAGACCTAGTATAGTTTTCGGCAGGAGCGCCGCCTCTGAGGTTGGCAGCTCTAGAGCACAAACGTCTGAGGTCAGATATTCGAGGGACGAGTCTGTTGAGGAGTGGCCAGGACACAGGCTATAGTGGCCCAGCAGTAGCAGCAGATGCAACATATACGCAATAGGCTGATTTGTACTACGCTCAGCAGACGTAGTGGTGCGATATCATAAACTACATGCTTGAGCGGTCGTGGAGTCACCTATTCCCAGACGAGATGTGATAAGTAAAATATTTGCATATTTATTTTCCTTTATATGATGATTTTATGGACGATATTTGTGTTTAATATAATAAATTTGGGTGTGATTGATATATAAATATTGTTTTTGGAATAAACAGCATTTAAAAATAAAAAATAAAAAAAAATAAAAAAATAAAAAATAAAAAAATAAAAGTACTGTAGCAGTCAATGGCACTGTAGCAGCCATCGGGAACTGTAGCAGGTCAACAGCACTGTAGCAGCCATCGGGAACTGTAGCAGGTCAACGGTACTGTAGCAACCGCCAGGGCACTGTAGCACCCGCCAGATCACTGTAGCAGTACTGTAGCACACGTTTTTTCCCCCTATAAATAGAGATCAATGCCAAGCTCAAAGGGGGAAGAGAGGAAGAGAATCAGAGGTCCTTTTCTGACAATTAGAGGCCCTTCTCTGACAAGGAGAGATCCTTTCTCTGACAGTTCTGAGAAAAAGTGTGTTACTTTCTAGATTTAATTTCATACATTGTATCAATTCTTGCATGCCTCTATCTTGGAAGGCTTAGGATTTTATTTTGCATACCGCCTACATGGAAGGTTTTACCTCCTAAATGGACGGCTAGATTTCTTCATCTTTCATTCATCTTTTGGTTGTATATTTATGTTTGAGAATTTAATATTCAAGTTTATGCAGTATTTCTAAGGATTTCATTCTAGTTTTATATAATGTCAATTTATTTTGGTTTTGTTTTTAATTTCATCATGTGCTAAACTTTCATTTTCCTAGGGTGATGACGTAGCTTACTAATGACGGATTGAATCTTAACTTATTAAATCTAGTTTGAATTTCTCCTTCATGATTGATTTTTAATTATTATTCTTAATGCTTTTGATTGACTGGCCATCTTTTAAATGATTTCAATATACATGTTGAGACCGGAAGGAGATACATGTGTGTAGATCCTATATTTAAAACCATGACTTGCATATGAAATAGGAATATATTCATATGAGTTGTGTAGTCTTACTGAGTTCCATAAATCTTAATGCATAATTAATTGCTTAAATTCATATAGGAATATATTGGATTAGCAATTGATTATAGAATTGCTTGACCTTGGAAGAGGCTAGTAATTAAATTAGGGAAACTCGACTATCAATCATGTGGAATAAATTGGGCTAGAATAGATAAGTGATTCAATCCGGAATTTGTGAAGTGAAATCTAATCCCTAGGGCTTTTTCTCATATTTGCTTTCATATCATCTGCATTCATATTTAATTGTCTTTCTTTTATTTTGTACTCTCAATCACCAACTAATCGATCGGCTAAATAGAATTAAAATTACCTATTTTGGTACTTAGTGCTCAATCCTCGTGGGAACGATACTCTACTCACTTCTATATTACTTGATTACGACAGTGTACACTTGCACTATTTAATTGATCATCTGAATTCGTATCAAGTTTTTGGCGCCGTTGCCGGGGATTGTTGTCACTAATATCAATACCAAGTAATTTTAATACTAATTTGGTCTTCATATTACATTTGTTTTTCTTCTTGGTGTCCTGTGTTTCTTTTCAGGTTTTTGCTTAGTGTATGACCAGATCGAAGGAGACTGAACTATTGCCTTTTGATTCGGAGATCGAAAGAACTTGTCAAAGAAATCGAAGAGTTCAAAAGCAGTCTACTTCAATCCTAAGCAATTCGATGGCAGATCCAGGGGGAGGAACAACAGATACCAAAACACTCCGTGACTATGCAACACCAACTGTCATGGGGACAAATTCTGGAATCACGAGACCACCAGTAGCAGCTAACAACTTTGAAATCAAGCCAGCAATTATCCAGATGATGCAAGCAAACCAGTTCGGTGGTTCACCAATAGAAGATCCTAATGCACACATAGCCAACTTCCTAGAAATCTGCGACACATTCAAGCATAATGGTGTTACTGACGATGCCATTAGACTTAGACTTTTCCCTTTCTCACTCAGGGATAAGGCTAAGAATTGGCTACAATCATTACCAGTGGGAAGCATAACTACATGGGAGATCATGGCGCAGAAATTTTTGGAGAAATACTTTCCGTCAGCAAAAACTGCTAAATTGAGGAATGAAATTGCCTCATTTACCCAGTATGAACAAGAAAGCCTCTATGAAGCATGGGAAAGATACAAGGAGTTGCTACGGAGATGTCCTCATCATGGGTTACCAGATTGGTGGCAACTGCAAACTTTCTATAGTGGGATGACTCACATCTCCAGAATTCTTGTAGATGCTGCAGCTGGAGGATCTTTAATGGGAAAAAATAAAGATGATGCTTACAATCTACTTGAGGAGATGGCATCCAATGCATATCAATGGCCTTCTGAACGTAGCAATTCAAAGAAAGTACTTGGAGTACACGAGCTGGATGTCCTGACAACTTTGTCTTCTCAAGTTGCATCTATATCCAAGCAAGTAGGATCATTAACAACCCAAGCAAATGTAATCAACACTCCTACAGAAGCTTGTGATCAATATGGAGGACCTCATGTGAGTACGCAATGTCAAGAAGGACACTCATTCATGCCGGAGCATGCTCAGTTCATCGGAAATCAAAGGAACGACCCATTTTCAAACACCTATAATCCAGGTTGGCGAAATCATCCAAACTTTAGTTGGAGGAATAATCAAAATGCATTCAAGCCACAAGGGAACTACCAGCAGCAAGCTTTTCAACAACCAAATCCACCACAACAGAAAGTGAATTTGGAGGATGCACTGGTTCAACTAACTATGAATACATCTCAATTCATGGTTAGGACTGATGCAACAATCAAAAGCCAAGATGCCTCAATAAAGAACTTGGAGATCCAGATGGGCCAAATTGCAAATATGCTGAATTCCAGGCAACCAGGAACTCTACCAAGTGACACTGAAAGAAACCCAAAAGAACATGTGAAGGCCGTTGCACTAAGAAGTGGGAAAGAATTGAAAGATCCTTTAATTAAAAAGAAGGATGATGTAGAAGAGAAAGAAGGTGGAGAAGAACAAAAGGAGGAAGTACAACAACAGAAGGAGGATGATGTGATACCAGGAAGAATCAGCTTTCCAGACAATCCTCCTCCAAATGTACCACCAGTTCCATACCCTCAGAGACTCACGAAGGCAAAGCTAGACAAGCAATTTGCAAAGTTTCTAGAGGTTTTCAAGAAGTTGCACATCAACATTCCTTTTGCAGACGCTCTTGCCCAAATGCCCAGTTATGCAAAATTCATGAAGGACATTCTTTCAAATAAGCGTAAGCTTGAGGAATTTGAAACAGTTGCACTTACTGAGGAGTGTAGCGCTATTCTCCAAAAGAAATTACCTCCAAAGCTGAAAGATCCAGGAAGCTTTTGCATACCTTGCACCATAGGTCAATGTCACTTTGAAAGAGCACTTTGTGATCTTGGAGCAAGTGTAAACCTCATGCCTTTATCTGTCTACAACAAACTTGGTCTTGGAGAGGTGAAGCCAACCACAGTTTCATTACTTCTGGCGGACCGATCAATAAAGCATCCAAGGGGTGTCTTAGAAGATGTTCTGGTGAAGGTGGACAAACTCATATTCCCAGCTGATTTCATAATACTCGACATGGAAGAAGACCAAGAAATTCCTATCATTCTTGGGAGGCCATTCCTAGCAACTGGGAGAACGTTAATAGATGTGCAACAGGGGAAGTTAACCTTGCGAGTTCAAGATAATCAAGTATCCTTCAACATTTTCAAGGCTTTATCCTTCCCAGATGAAGGTGACACTTGCTACAGAGTTGATACATTATCCAGTTGCACAAAAGACGTGGTGAATGAAATCTGCATGGATCAACCATTAGCAATAGGAATGGTAGATGTATCAAAATCTACTAATCCTGAAGTCTTGGAGCAGATTAAGTACCTGGAAGCAAATTCCCCGATTTTTATCAAGAAACCATTTGAAGATCTGGGGGAAAGGCCGAGTAAGCCGGTACCATCAACGGAGAAAGCACCAGTACTGGAGTTAAAAGTATTGCCATCCCACTTAAAGTATGCTTATCTGGGAGAAAATTCAACATTACCAGTAATCGTCTCAGCAGCTCTTACTCCCGAAGAAGAAGAAAAGTTATTAAGAGTTCTAAGGGAGTATAAAGCAGCATTTGGATGGTCAATAGCTGATATAAGAGGAATTAGTCCTTCAATTTGTATGCATAAGATCCTGATGGAGGACAACTACAAGCCAACAGTTGAACACCAGAGAAGACTCAATCCAAATATGAAGGAGGTGGTAAGAAAGGAGGTAATAAAGTGGCTAGATGCTGGCATAATCTACCCAATTTCCGACAGTCAATGGGTAAGTCCAGTTCAAGTTGTGCCAAAGAAAGGTGGAATGACAGTAGTGCCCAACGAGAAAAATGAACTGATTCCTCAACGCACGGTAACTGGATGGAGAGTGTGCATCGACTACAGAAAGCTCAACAAAGCCACCAGAAAAGATCACTTTCCTCTACCATTTATAGATCAGATGCTTGACAGACTTGCTGGAAAAGCCTATTATTGTTTCTTGGATGGGTACACAGGGTATAATCAAATTACAATTGCACCGGAGGATCAAGAGAAAACAACTTTTACATGTCCATATGGTACCTTTGCCTTCAGAAAGATGCCATTTGGTCTATGTAATGCACCAGCAACATTTCAAAGGAGTATGATGGCGATCTTCTCAGACATGGTGGAAAGGTTCATTGAGGTGTTCATGGATGATTTTTCAGTTTTTGGAGAATCATTTGATCATTGTCTTTCAAATCTGGCAAAAGTCTTACAACGTTGTGTGGAGACAAACTTGGTTCTAAATTGGGAGAAATGCCATTTTATGGTAAAAGAAGGAATTGTGCTGGGCCATAAGGTATCTGATCGAGGCATTGAAGTGGACCGAGCTAAGATTGAAACAATTCAAAAGCTACCACCTCCTTCTTCAATCAAGGGCATTCGGAGTTTTTTAGGACATGCTGGTTTCTATAGAAGATTCATCAAGGACTTCTCAAAAATCACAAAGCCACTTTGCATGCTGTTGGAGAAAAACACTCCCTTTGTGTTTAATAAGGAGTGCTTATCAGCCTTCCAAACTCTAAAAAGTGCCTTAACTACTGCACCAGTTATCATAGCTCCAGATTGGAATCTTCCATTCGAGATGATGTGTGATGCAAGTGATTATGCAGTTGGAGCTGTTTTAGGCCAAAGAAGAGATAAGATCTTTCATGCTATCTATTATGCTAGCAGAACACTCTCAGAAGCACAGCTGAATTATGCAACAACAGAAAAAGAGCTCCTAGCAGTAGTATTTGCATTTGACAAATTCAGAGCATACTTGATTGGGTCAAAGGTCATTGTCTGGACAGACCACTCAGCAATCAAATACCTGATTGAGAAGAAAGATGCTAAGCCCAGACTGATCAGATGGGTGCTTCTATTGCAAGAATTTGACTTGGAGATCAAAGACAAAAAAGGGACCGAGAATCTCATTGCAGATCATCTTTCTCGGTTAGAACCACCTGAACAGAAGAGTGAATCACCAATCCAGGAGAATTTTCCAGATGAGCAGCTTTTTATCATGCAGTCACAACCTACTCCGTGGTATGCTGATCTTGTGAATTATTTGGCAAGCAGAGTAATGCCTTATGAACTTTCTAAAGTGCAAAAGAAGAAGTTTCTGGCTGATGTAAGGCATTACTTTTGGGAGGACCCGTTCTTATACAAACAATGCCCAGATCGAATTATCAGGCGATGTGTTCCTGAAGAAGAAATGGTCAGCATCTTAAATCACTGCCATTCATCCTCATATGGTGGTCATTTTGGAGCAAATAGAACAGCTACTAAAGTCCTTCAATCAGGATTTTTCTGGCCTACACTCTTCAAGGACGCTCACAAAATTGTGGCAACTTGTGACAGATGTCAAAGAACGGGAAATATCTCAAGGAGACATGAAGCCCCTTTAACCAACATCTTAGAAGTTGAACTTTTTGATGTATGGGGGATCGATTTTATGGGACCTTTTCCATCTTCATTTAGCAATCAGTTCATTTTAGTAGCTGTTGATTATGTCTCCAAGTGGGTTGAAGCAGCTGCCTTTCCTACAAATGATTCTCGTGTGGTTGTGAAATTCTTGAGGAAGAGTATTTTTACAAGATTTGGAGTGCCTAGAGCTATTATCAGTGATGGAGGAAGGCATTTTTGCAATCAGCAGCTTCAGTCGGTATTGGCTAAATATGGAGTAACTCACAAGGTTGCAACTCCATATCATCCACAAACCAGCGGGTAGGTGGAAATCTCAAACAGAGAACTCAAGTGGATCTTAGAGAAGACATTGAATTCCAACCGGAAGGATTGGGCTCAAAAGTTAGATGATGCACTCTGGGCTTATAGAACTGCCTTCAAGACACCAATTGGTACATCCCCGTATCAATTGGTCTATGGAAAAGCATGCCATCTTCCAGTAGAAATGGAGCACAAAGCATATTGGGCGGTAAAAGCATTAAATTTTGACTTAAAGGTAGCTGGTGAGAAAAGGCTTCTCCAACTCAATGAGCTTGAAGAATTTAGACAACAAGCTTATGAAAATGCAAAGTTATACAAGGAGAAGACAAAAATGTGGCATGACAGAAGAATTTTGAGGAGAAAGTTTTCACCAGGACAAAAGGTGCTTTTATACAACTCAAGGTTAAAGCTCTTTCCAGGAAAGCTGAGATCAAGATGGTCAGGTCCTTTTACTGTGATTCAAGTATGGCCATATGGAACTGTGGAGATTCAAGATGGTGATCGAAAATTCAAAGTGAATGGGCAAAGGCTAAAAGAATACAATGAAGGTGCACTCAACACTTTGAAATCTGTCATCACGTTTGAAGAACCAACAGGTAAGTCCTCAATCTAGTAATTTCTTTTGCTTTTTTTTTTAAAAAAGAAAAAAAAAGAAAAAAAAATTTTGGTTTAATCTTTTTCTAGCTAAAGACGTTAAAGAAGGGCGGCTTTTTGGGAGGCAACCCAAAACTTCTTTCCTACTCTCTCAAAACTTCTTTCCCACTCTCTCAATTTTCTTTCATACTCACTCATTTCTTTCCTACTCTCTTTTTTCTTTCCTACTCACTCATTTCTTTCCTACTCTCATTTTTCTTTCTTACTCACTGAAACACACTACACTGCATTGAGCATTTTAGTTTTCATCATTTACATTTTAAGTTGCCATGGAGGAATCTCTTGCAAAGCTTAAGAACAGGTTCCCCACTCTTCCCAAAGATGTACTCAGGAAGATCTATAGCTGTCGACTTGAAAGGATGAAAGTATTCAATCGTTTGGGCCTTCCTGTGGATATACGTTGGATCATTGAAGCTAAGGTACGTTTAGCAGGTGAGATTCATAATTCATTTGTTAAACCTTTGCCAGGAATGGGAAGAAGTTCTTACTCCAAAAAGAGAAGAGCTAAAAGAATGAAGGTCTGCTATAAATGTGCAAGGTGGACATGTGATCAGCGCTGTAGGAGTAAAGGTATGGTTTCTGTAAATCGAGAAGATAAAATCAAATTTATAAAGGATGGACTGAGTAAGGAGTCACTGGATGATATCATTCAAACTCTTGAGACGCATCCGAGTGGTGATGTTCATCGTATTCTTCTCGATTTAGCAGACATATTCAATAAAGAAAAAGAGCGCTATTGTCTTGGGAATCTGACGTTAAAAGACCCTGTTTGCCAGTTTATAAGAAAACTGGATGGGAAGCAAATCCTCGATTCATAGAAAGCGTTTAAGCCGTTTCTGGACGTAAAACCAGAGGAAGATGTGAGCCAAAATCACAACTACTGTATATAATCATGCGTGTCTTTAATTTGTTTTGTTTTTTTTTCCGTAGCTTTTGTCTAATTTTTATTATCCTTTCGGCAGTTTTTTTTTCTACTCTACTGTATCTTTTGACTTTCTTTCCTCTTTTTGTTTGATTTATTCACACAATGGCCCACCGGTTATTTGTGTCGGAAATTTTTTCAAACTTCTTTGAAAAATGTGTGATTTGTGTGATTTTGTTGTCGTTGTTTTAGTATTATATATATGTACTCTTTCATTTGTAAATATGCACACTTCCATTTGTAAAATGAATTCTTTCTCTTGTAAGCGTACATGGTCCGAGAGAAACAAAGAGAAAAAGGTTATCACACAAAAATGTAGATTCACATCTATTTGCATTTTAGGTGAAACTTATTTGGGCAAGAAAGGAGAGTTTATAACAGCAGCAAATGAACTTGGAACTGCATTAGCTGCCAGAAAAATCAACTTTGTGTACGGGGGAGGCATCCAGGGCCTAAAGGGAAGTGTGGCCGTTTCTGCATCCATGAATGGAAGCAAGGGTTTAAGTGTAAGGGTGAAGGAGTTGCAAGATCATACTTTTTCCTTAGGACAAGAGTTACAGGTTTCAAGCTTGCCTGAACAGATGGGAGTAATGTTCCACCATGCTCTAGCTTTTATTGCTCTACCCGGTGGTTTGGGGACATTGGATGGCATTTCTAGTGTTGCTTATTGGGCTAAGTTAAACTATCACAAAAAACCATTAGGATTGTTAAATGTTAATGGTTTTTATGATAATCTGTTGTCTTTTCTTGCTCATGCTGTGGAAACAGGATTTATACCCCAAGCGACTCGCCACTCCATAATTGCTGCACCAACTGCTGATCAGCTGCTCGATCAAATGCAAACCTATGAACCTAAACCAGATCTGCTCGTCAAGCAAATAGGTGGGCCATCTTCAGATAGCAGTCAGAAGCAGAACCCAGATACCGCTCTTAGGTTGTAACTTTCCTTAATCTCTTGGTTTTACTTTATTGTGTGTTTATGTTTAAAAAAAAAAAAACACCTTCTCTAAGTTCTAGAAGACATTGGGGACAATGTCTGATTTAGGTTGGGGGAGGAGAAAAAAATTTGTTTTTCTTTTGTTAGTTAGTAAAACCATTAGATGCATGGGGTGTGGAAAAAGATGGCAGAGTAAGGAGTTATTCTTAACTCCTGAGACGCATTTCATTAGTTGCATGATTTTTTTATCTTTTTCAAAAAAAAAAAAAAAAAACTTTTTCAAGTGCTTTGTAATGATCTTAAGAAGTATATAAGTTTTAAGTATGGATCAAGTGAATTTAGAGATTTTATAGCATAAATGAACAACTGATTGTTGCAATTGGTGATGAATTTTGAGATTGAATGAACTGAGTTTAAAAATTCCTAGCCCTGAGCTTCTGAGCCTATAATGATTATTTCTCTTGTGTGAGATATTCACCTATTAAGTTGTCACTCTAGAACTTGCTTTAAATCTGGTTGAAATTACATCTCACATGCTCATTCAAAAATGATAAAGGCATTCATTTTCTTTTGCCAGAGCCAAATAGCCAACCTTGCAATTATACCGTTGATAAGCCCCTTTGAGCCTAATTGACTATTTCTTTGTTTTCAACCCAGTAACATATGCTTTAATGATATATCAAGTGCTTTTACCTTATTCGAAATATTAGTGGAGCATTTGAAATTTTTGTGAAATGGGCTTTTGACAAAGTGTGGGGGTGTATCTATCATCAACTTTATAGTTGCAATTCAAAAAAAAAAAAAGAACAAAAAAAATGAAAAAAAAATTATGAAAAAAAAAAAAGAGAAAAAAAATGTTAAGTGTTTGAATTGTGGGTTGTTGTGATGAGATAAATTTATAAGTAGCCCATTTTTCAATTGTTCTATTTCTTTAGCCTTTCATATCATACTTTACATTCCTTTACCTTAACCCCATTACAACCCTTAATAAGTCCTTTTGATTTGAATTACGCATGTGAATTAGGTAGTGGAGATTGAGATTTTTAGCAAGCCTATGGTAGTGCGATTTTTTCGGTTGAATTTGAGCGAAACACTTACCCTTGAACACTTGAGAGATTGAGAGAGTGAGCTACAAGTACGAACTCAGTTTATTCATTTTCAATTAAAGTTACCAGTTTATATTTTCATTGATTCATTAATACTATGATTTCTTTATTTTTCAATTGTGTTCTTACTTATGACTTGACACTTCTGATTTTGTTGGAAGCACTTATTATTTACTTCTTGTCCGAGGACGTCCAAGAGTCAAGTGTGGGGGAATTTGATAAGTAAAATATTTGCATATTTATTTTCCTTTATATGATGATTTTATGGACGATATTTGTGTTTAATATAATAAATTTGGGTGTGATTGATATATAAATATTGTTTTTGGAATAAACAGCATTTAAAAATAAAAAATAAAAAAAAATAAAAAAATAAAAAATAAAAAATAAAAGTACTGTAGCAGTCAATGGCACTGTAGCAGCCATCGGGAACTGTAGCAGGTCAACAGCACTGTAGCAGCCATCGGGAACTGTAGCAGGTCAACGGTACTGTAGCAACCGCCAGGGCACTGTAGCACCCGCCAGATCACTGTAGCAGTACTGTAGCACACGTTTTTTCCCCCTATAAATAGAGATCAATGCCAAGCTCAAAGGGGGAAGAGAGGAAGAGAATCAGAGGTCCTTTTCTGACAATTAGAGGCCCTTCTCTGACAAGGAGAGATCCTTTCTCTGACAGTTCTGAGAAAAAGTGTGTTACTTTCTAGATTTAATTTCATACATTGTATCAATTCTTGCATGCCTCTATCTTGGAAGGCTTAGGATTTTATTTTGCATACCGCCTACATGGAAGGTTTTACCTCCTAAATGGACGGCTAGATTTCTTCATCTTTCATTCATCTTTTGGTTGTATATTTATGTTTGAGAATTTAATATTCAAGTTTATGCAGTATTTCTAAGGATTTCATTCTAGTTTTATATAATGTCAATTTATTTTGGTTTTGTTTTTAATTTCATCATGTGCTAAACTTTCATTTTCCTAGGGTGATGACGTAGCTTACTAATGACGGATTGAATCTTAACTTATTAAATCTAGTTTGAATTTCTCCTTCATGATTGAGTTTTAATTATTATTCTTAATGCTTTTGATTGACTGGCCATCTTTTAAATGATTTCAATATACATGTTGAGACCGGAAGGAGATACATGTGTGTAGATCCTATATTTAAAACCATGACTTGCATATGAAATAGGAATATATTCATATGAGTTGTGTAGTCTTACTGAGTTCCATAAATCTTAATGCATAATTAATTGCTTAAATTCATATAGGAATATATTGGATTAGCAATTGATTATAGAATTGCTTGACCTTGGAAGAGGCTAGTAATTAAATTAGGGAAACTCGACTATCAATCATGTGGAATAAATTGGGCTAGAATAGATAAGTGATTCAATCCGGAATTTGTGAAGTGAAATCTAATCCCTAGGGCTTTTTCTCATATTTGCTTTCATATCATCTGCATTCATATTTAATTGTCTTTCTTTTATTTTGTACTCTCAATCACCAACTAATCGATCGGCTAAATAGAATTAAAATTACCTATTTTGGTACTTAGTGCTCAATCCTCGTGGGAACGATACTCTACTCACTTCTATATTACTTGATTACGACAGTGTACACTTGCACTATTTAATTGATCATCTGAATTCGTATCAAGTTTTTGGCGCCGTTGCCGGGGATTGTTGTCACTAATATCAATACCAAGTAATTTTAATACTAATTTGGTCTTCATATTACATTTGTTTTTCTTCTTGGTGTCCTGTGTTTCTTTTCAGGTTTTTGCTTAGTGTATGACCAGATCGAAGGAGACTGAACTATTGCCTTTTGATTCGGAGATCGAAAGAACTTGTCAAAGAAATCGAAGAGTTCAAAAGCAGTCTACTTCAATCCTAAGCAATTCGATGGCAGATCCAGGGGGAGGAACAACAGATACCAAAACACTCCGTGACTATGCAACACCAACTGTCATGGGGACAAATTCTGGAATCACGAGACCACCAGTAGCAGCTAACAACTTTGAAATCAAGCCAGCAATTATCCAGATGATGCAAGCAAACCAGTTCGGTGGTTCACCAATAGAAGATCCTAATGCACACATAGCCAACTTCCTAGAAATCTGCGACACATTCAAGCATAATGGTGTTACTGACGATGCCATTAGACTTAGACTTTTCCCTTTCTCACTCAGGGATAAGGCTAAGAATTGGCTACAATCATTACCAGTGGGAAGCATAACTACATGGGAGATCATGGCGCAGAAATTTTTGGAGAAATACTTTCCGTCAGCAAAAACTGCTAAATTGAGGAATGAAATTGCCTCATTTACCCAGTATGAACAAGAAAGCCTCTATGAAGCATGGGAAAGATACAAGGAGTTGCTACGGAGATGTCCTCATCATGGGTTACCAGATTGGTGGCAACTGCAAACTTTCTATAGTGGGATGACTCACATCTCCAGAATTCTTGTAGATGCTGCAGCTGGAGGATCTTTAATGGGAAAAAATAAAGATGATGCTTACAATCTACTTGAGGAGATGGCATCCAATGCATATCAATGGCCTTCTGAACGTAGCAATTCAAAGAAAGTACTTGGAGTACACGAGCTGGATGTCCTGACAACTTTGTCTTCTCAAGTTGCATCTATATCCAAGCAAGTAGGATCATTAACAACCCAAGCAAATGTAATCAACACTCCTACAGAAGCTTGTGATCAATATGGAGGACCTCATGTGAGTACGCAATGTCAAGAAGGACACTCATTCATGCCGGAGCATGCTCAGTTCATCGGAAATCAAAGGAACGACCCATTTTCAAACACCTATAATCCAGGTTGGCGAAATCATCCAAACTTTAGTTGGAGGAATAATCAAAATGCATTCAAGCCACAAGGGAACTACCAGCAGCAAGCTTTTCAACAACCAAATCCACCACAACAGAAAGTGAATTTGGAGGATGCACTGGTTCAACTAACTATGAATACATCTCAATTCATGGTTAGGACTGATGCAACAATCAAAAGCCAAGATGCCTCAATAAAGAACTTGGAGATCCAGATGGGCCAAATTGCAAATATGCTGAATTCCAGGCAACCAGGAACTCTACCAAGTGACACTGAAAGAAACCCAAAAGAACATGTGAAGGCCGTTGCACTAAGAAGTGGGAAAGAATTGAAAGATCCTTTAATTAAAAAGAAGGATGATGTAGAAGAGAAAGAAGGTGGAGAAGAACAAAAGGAGGAAGTACAACAACAGAAGGAGGATGATGTGATACCAGGAAGAATCAGCTTTCCAGACAATCCTCCTCCAAATGTACCACCAGTTCCATACCCTCAGAGACTCACGAAGGCAAAGCTAGACAAGCAATTTGCAAAGTTTCTAGAGGTTTTCAAGAAGTTGCACATCAACATTCCTTTTGCAGACGCTCTTGCCCAAATGCCCAGTTATGCAAAATTCATGAAGGACATTCTTTCAAATAAGCGTAAGCTTGAGGAATTTGAAACAGTTGCACTTACTGAGGAGTGTAGCGCTATTCTCCAAAAGAAATTACCTCCAAAGCTGAAAGATCCAGGAAGCTTTTGCATACCTTGCACCATAGGTCAATGTCACTTTGAAAGAGCACTTTGTGATCTTGGAGCAAGTGTAAACCTCATGCCTTTATCTGTCTACAACAAACTTGGTCTTGGAGAGGTGAAGCCAACCACAGTTTCATTACTTCTGGCGGACCGATCAATAAAGCATCCAAGGGGTGTCTTAGAAGATGTTCTGGTGAAGGTGGACAAACTCATATTCCCAGCTGATTTCATAATACTCGACATGGAAGAAGACCAAGAAATTCCTATCATTCTTGGGAGGCCATTCCTAGCAACTGGGAGAACGTTAATAGATGTGCAACAGGGGAAGTTAACCTTGCGAGTTCAAGATAATCAAGTATCCTTCAACATTTTCAAGGCTTTATCCTTCCCAGATGAAGGTGACACTTGCTACAGAGTTGATACATTATCCAGTTGCACAAAAGACGTGGTGAATGAAATCTGCATGGATCAACCATTAGCAATAGGAATGGTAGATGTATCAAAATCTACTAATCCTGAAGTCTTGGAGCAGATTAAGTACCTGGAAGCAAATTCCCCGATTTTTATCAAGAAACCATTTGAAGATCTGGGGGAAAGGCCGAGTAAGCCGGTACCATCAACGGAGAAAGCACCAGTACTGGAGTTAAAAGTATTGCCATCCCACTTAAAGTATGCTTATCTGGGAGAAAATTCAACATTACCAGTAATCGTCTCAGCAGCTCTTACTCCCGAAGAAGAAGAAAAGTTATTAAGAGTTCTAAGGGAGTATAAAGCAGCATTTGGATGGTCAATAGCTGATATAAGAGGAATTAGTCCTTCAATTTGTATGCATAAGATCCTGATGGAGGACAACTACAAGCCAACAGTTGAACACCAGAGAAGACTCAATCCAAATATGAAGGAGGTGGTAAGAAAGGAGGTAATAAAGTGGCTAGATGCTGGCATAATCTACCCAATTTCCGACAGTCAATGGGTAAGTCCAGTTCAAGTTGTGCCAAAGAAAGGTGGAATGACAGTAGTGCCCAACGAGAAAAATGAACTGATTCCTCAACGCACGGTAACTGGATGGAGAGTGTGCATCGACTACAGAAAGCTCAACAAAGCCACCAGAAAAGATCACTTTCCTCTACCATTTATAGATCAGATGCTTGACAGACTTGCTGGAAAAGCCTATTATTGTTTCTTGGATGGGTACACAGGGTATAATCAAATTACAATTGCACCGGAGGATCAAGAGAAAACAACTTTTACATGTCCATATGGTACCTTTGCCTTCAGAAAGATGCCATTTGGTCTATGTAATGCACCAGCAACATTTCAAAGGAGTATGATGGCGATCTTCTCAGACATGGTGGAAAGGTTCATTGAGGTGTTCATGGATGATTTTTCAGTTTTTGGAGAATCATTTGATCATTGTCTTTCAAATCTGGCAAAAGTCTTACAACGTTGTGTGGAGACAAACTTGGTTCTAAATTGGGAGAAATGCCATTTTATGGTAAAAGAAGGAATTGTGCTGGGCCATAAGGTATCTGATCGAGGCATTGAAGTGGACCGAGCTAAGATTGAAACAATTCAAAAGCTACCACCTCCTTCTTCAATCAAGGGCATTCGGAGTTTTTTAGGACATGCTGGTTTCTATAGAAGATTCATCAAGGACTTCTCAAAAATCACAAAGCCACTTTGCATGCTGTTGGAGAAAAACACTCCCTTTGTGTTTAATAAGGAGTGCTTATCAGCCTTCCAAACTCTAAAAAGTGCCTTAACTACTGCACCAGTTATCATAGCTCCAGATTGGAATCTTCCATTCGAGATGATGTGTGATGCAAGTGATTATGCAGTTGGAGCTGTTTTAGGCCAAAGAAGAGATAAGATCTTTCATGCTATCTATTATGCTAGCAGAACACTCTCAGAAGCACAGCTGAATTATGCAACAACAGAAAAAGAGCTCCTAGCAGTAGTATTTGCATTTGACAAATTCAGAGCATACTTGATTGGGTCAAAGGTCATTGTCTGGACAGACCACTCAGCAATCAAATACCTGATTGAGAAGAAAGATGCTAAGCCCAGACTGATCAGATGGGTGCTTCTATTGCAAGAATTTGACTTGGAGATCAAAGACAAAAAAGGGACCGAGAATCTCATTGCAGATCATCTTTCTCGGTTAGAACCACCTGAACAGAAGAGTGAATCACCAATCCAGGAGAATTTTCCAGATGAGCAGCTTTTTATCATGCAGTCACAACCTACTCCGTGGTATGCTGATCTTGTGAATTATTTGGCAAGCAGAGTAATGCCTTATGAACTTTCTAAAGTGCAAAAGAAGAAGTTTCTGGCTGATGTAAGGCATTACTTTTGGGAGGACCCGTTCTTATACAAACAATGCCCAGATCGAATTATCAGGCGATGTGTTCCTGAAGAAGAAATGGTCAGCATCTTAAATCACTGCCATTCATCCTCATATGGTGGTCATTTTGGAGCAAATAGAACAGCTACTAAAGTCCTTCAATCAGGATTTTTCTGGCCTACACTCTTCAAGGACGCTCACAAAATTGTGGCAACTTGTGACAGATGTCAAAGAACGGGAAATATCTCAAGGAGACATGAAGCCCCTTTAACCAACATCTTAGAAGTTGAACTTTTTGATGTATGGGGGATCGATTTTATGGGACCTTTTCCATCTTCATTTAGCAATCAGTTCATTTTAGTAGCTGTTGATTATGTCTCCAAGTGGGTTGAAGCAGCTGCCTTTCCTACAAATGATTCTCGTGTGGTTGTGAAATTCTTGAGGAAGAGTATTTTTACAAGATTTGGAGTGCCTAGAGCTATTATCAGTGATGGAGGAAGGCATTTTTGCAATCAGCAGCTTCAGTCGGTATTGGCTAAATATGGAGTAACTCACAAGGTTGCAACTCCATATCATCCACAAACCAGCGGGTAGGTGGAAATCTCAAACAGAGAACTCAAGTGGATCTTAGAGAAGACATTGAATTCCAACCGGAAGGATTGGGCTCAAAAGTTAGATGATGCACTCTGGGCTTATAGAACTGCCTTCAAGACACCAATTGGTACATCCCCGTATCAATTGGTCTATGGAAAAGCATGCCATCTTCCAGTAGAAATGGAGCACAAAGCATATTGGGCGGTAAAAGCATTAAATTTTGACTTAAAGGTAGCTGGTGAGAAAAGGCTTCTCCAACTCAATGAGCTTGAAGAATTTAGACAACAAGCTTATGAAAATGCAAAGTTATACAAGGAGAAGACAAAAATGTGGCATGACAGAAGAATTTTGAGGAGAAAGTTTTCACCAGGACAAAAGGTGCTTTTATACAACTCAAGGTTAAAGCTCTTTCCAGGAAAGCTGAGATCAAGATGGTCAGGTCCTT
This sequence comes from Inga leiocalycina, assembly GCA_963242795.1. Classification (NCBI taxonomy): domain Eukaryota; kingdom Viridiplantae; phylum Streptophyta; class Magnoliopsida; order Fabales; family Fabaceae; genus Inga; species Inga leiocalycina. Next base: position 32,659,554 of record OY725323.1, read on the forward strand.
TTACTGTGATTCAAGTATGGCCATATGGAACTGTGGAGATTCAAGATGGTGATCGAAAATTCAAAGTGAATGGGCAAAGGCTAAAAGAATACAATGAAGGTGCACTCAACACTTTGAAATCTGTCATCACGTTTGAAGAACCAACAGGTAAGTCCTCAATCTAGTAATTTCTTTTGCTTTTTTTTTTAAAAAAGAAAAAAAAAGAAAAAAAAATTTTGGTTTAATCTTTTTCTAGCTAAAGACGTTAAAGAAGGGCGGCTTTTTGGGAGGCAACCCAAAACTTCTTTCCTACTCTCTCAAAACTTCTTTCCCACTCTCTCAATTTTCTTTCATACTCACTCATTTCTTTCCTACTCTCTTTTTTCTTTCCTACTCACTCATTTCTTTCCTACTCTCATTTTTCTTTCTTACTCACTGAAACACACTACACTGCATTGAGCATTTTAGTTTTCATCATTTACATTTTAAGTTGCCATGGAGGAATCTCTTGCAAAGCTTAAGAACAGGTTCCCCACTCTTCCCAAAGATGTACTCAGGAAGATCTATAGCTGTCGACTTGAAAGGATGAAAGTATTCAATCGTTTGGGCCTTCCTGTGGATATACGTTGGATCATTGAAGCTAAGGTACGTTTAGCAGGTGAGATTCATAATTCATTTGTTAAACCTTTGCCAGGAATGGGAAGAAGTTCTTACTCCAAAAAGAGAAGAGCTAAAAGAATGAAGGTCTGCTATAAATGTGCAAGGTGGACATGTGATCAGCGCTGTAGGAGTAAAGGTATGGTTTCTGTAAATCGAGAAGATAAAATCAAATTTATAAAGGATGGACTGAGTAAGGAGTCACTGGATGATATCATTCAAACTCTTGAGACGCATCCGAGTGGTGATGTTCATCGTATTCTTCTCGATTTAGCAGACATATTCAATAAAGAAAAAGAGCGCTATTGTCTTGGGAATCTGACGTTAAAAGACCCTGTTTGCCAGTTTATAAGAAAACTGGATGGGAAGCAAATCCTCGATTCATAGAAAGCGTTTAAGCCGTTTCTGGACGTAAAACCAGAGGAAGATGTGAGCCAAAATCACAACTACTGTATATAATCATGCGTGTCTTTAATTTGTTTTGTTTTTTTTTCCGTAGCTTTTGTCTAATTTTTATTATCCTTTCGGCAGTTTTTTTTTCTACTCTACTGTATCTTTTGACTTTCTTTCCTCTTTTTGTTTGATTTATTCACACAATGGCCCACCGGTTATTTGTGTCGGAAATTTTTTCAAACTTCTTTGAAAAATGTGTGATTTGTGTGATTTTGTTGTCGTTGTTTTAGTATTATATATATGTACTCTTTCATTTGTAAATATGCACACTTCCATTTGTAAAATGAATTCTTTCTCTTGTAAGCGTACATGGTCCGAGAGAAACAAAGAGAAAAAGGTTATCACACAAAAATGTAGATTCACATCTATTTGCATTTTAGGTGAAACTTATTTGGGCAAGAAAGGAGAGTTTATAACAGCAGCAAATGAACTTGGAACTGCATTAGCTGCCAGAAAAATCAACTTTGTGTACGGGGGAGGCATCCAGGGCCTAAAGGGAAGTGTGGCCGTTTCTGCATCCATGAATGGAAGCAAGGGTTTAAGTGTAAGGGTGAAGGAGTTGCAAGATCATACTTTTTCCTTAGGACAAGAGTTACAAGTTTCAAGCTTGCCTGAACAGATGGGAGTAATGTTCCACCATGCTCTAGCTTTTATTGCTCTACCCGGTGGTTTGGGGACATTGGATGGCATTTCTAGTGTTGCTTATTGGGCTAAGTTAAACTATCACAAAAAACCATTAGGATTGTTAAATGTTAATGGTTTTTATGATAATCTGTTGTCTTTTCTTGCTCATGCTGTGGAAACAGGATTTATACCCCAAGCGACTCGCCACTCCATAATTGCTGCACCAACTGCTGATCAGCTGCTCGATCAAATGCAAACCTATGAACCTAAACCAGATCTGCTCGTCAAGCAAATAGGTGGGCCATCTTCAGATAGCAGTCAGAAGCAGAACCCAGATACCGCTCTTAGGTTGTAACTTTCCTTAATCTCTTGGTTTTACTTTATTGTGTGTTTATGTTTAAAAAAAAAAAAACACCTTCTCTAAGTTCTAGAAGACATTGGGGACAATGTCTGATTTAGGTTGGGGGAGGAGAAAAAAATTTGTTTTTCTTTTGCTAGTTAGTAAAACCATTAGATGCATGGGGTGTGGAAAAAGATGGCAGAGTAAGGAGTTATTCTTAACTCCTGAGACGCATTTCATTAGTTGCATGATTTTTTTATCTTTTTCAAAAAAAAAAAAAAAAAACTTTTTCAAGTGCTTTGTAATGATCTTAAGAAGTATATAAGTTTTAAGTATGGATCAAGTGAATTTAGAGATTTTATAGCATAAATGAACAACTGATTGTTGCAATTGGTGATGAATTTTGAGATTGAATGAACTGAGTTTAAAAATTCCTAGCCCTGAGCTTCTGAGCCTATAATGATTATTTCTCTTGTGTGAGATATTCACCTATTAAGTTGTCACTCTAGAACTTGCTTTAAATCTGGTTGAAATTACATCTCACATGCTCATTCAAAAATGATAAAGGCATTCATTTTCTTTTGCCAGAGCCAAATAGCCAACCTTGCAATTATACCGTTGATAAGCCCCTTTGAGCCTAATTGACTATTTCTTTGTTTTCAACCCAGTAACATATGCTTTAATGATATATCAAGTGCTTTTACCTTATTCGAAATATTAGTGGAGCATTTGAAATTTTTGTGAAATGGGCTTTTGACAAAGTGTGGGGGTGTATCTATCATCAACTTTATAGTTGCAATTCAAAAAAAAAAAAAGAACAAAAAAAATGAAAAAAAAATTATGAAAAAAAAAAAAGAGAAAAAAAATGTTAAGTGTTTGAATTGTGGGTTGTTGTGATGAGATAAATTTATAAGTAGCCCATTTTTCAATTGTTCTATTTCTTTAGCCTTTCATATCATACTTTACATTCCTTTACCTTAACCCCATTACAACCCTTAATAAGTCCTTTTGATTTGAATTACGCATGTGAATTAGGTAGTGGAGATTGAGATTTTTAGCAAGCCTATGGTAGTGCGATTTTTTCGGTTGAATTTGAGCGAAACACTTACCCTTGAACACTTGAGAGATTGAGAGAGTGAGCTACAAGTACGAACTCAGTTTATTCATTTTCAATTAAAGTTACCAGTTTATATTTTCATTGATTCATTAATACTATGATTTCTTTATTTTTCAATTGTGTTCTTACTTATGACTTGACACTTCTGATTTTGTTGGAAGCACTTATTATTTACTTCTTGTCCGAGGACGTCCAAGAGTCAAGTGTGGGGGAATTTGATAAGTAAAATATTTGCATATTTATTTTCCTTTATATGATGATTTTATGGACGATATTTGTGTTTAATATAATAAATTTGGGTGTGATTGATATATAAATATTGTTTTTGGAATAAACAGCATTTAAAAATAAAAAATAAAAAAAAATAAAAAAATAAAAAATAAAAAAATAAAAGTACTGTAGCAGTCAATGGCACTGTAGCAGCCATCGGGAACTGTAGCAGGTCAACAGCACTGTAGCAGCCATCGGGAACTGTAGCAGGTCAACGGTACTGTAGCAACCGCCAGGGCACTGTAGCACCCGCCAGATCACTGTAGCAGTACTGTAGCACACGTTTTTTCCCCCTATAAATAGAGATCAATGCCAAGCTCAAAGGGGGAAGAGAGGAAGAGAATCAGAGGTCCTTTTCTGACAATTAGAGGCCCTTCTCTGACAAGGAGAGATCCTTTCTCTGACAGTTCTGAGAAAAAGTGTGTTACTTTCTAGATTTAATTTCATACATTGTATCAATTCTTGCATGCCTCTATCTTGGAAGGCTTAGGATTTTATTTTGCATACCGCCTACATGGAAGGTTTTACCTCCTAAATGGACGGCTAGATTTCTTCATCTTTCATTCATCTTTTGGTTGTATATTTATGTTTGAGAATTTAATATTCAAGTTTATGCAGTATTTCTAAGGATTTCATTCTAGTTTTATATAATGTCAATTTATTTTGGTTTTGTTTTTAATTTCATCATGTGCTAAACTTTCATTTTCCTAGGGTGATGACGTAGCTTACTAATGACGGATTGAATCTTAACTTATTAAATCTAGTTTGAATTTCTCCTTCATGATTGAGTTTTAATTATTATTCTTAATGCTTTTGATTGACTGGCCATCTTTTAAATGATTTCAATATACATGTTGAGACCGGAAGGAGATACATGTGTGTAGATCCTATATTTAAAACCATGACTTGCATATGAAATAGGAATATATTCATATGAGTTGTGTAGTCTTACTGAGTTCCATAAATCTTAATGCATAATTAATTGCTTAAATTCATATAGGAATATATTGGATTAGCAATTGATTATAGAATTGCTTGACCTTGGAAGAGGCTAGTAATTAAATTAGGGAAACTCGACTATCAATCATGTGGAATAAATTGGGCTAGAATAGATAAGTGATTCAATCCGGAATTTGTGAAGTGAAATCTAATCCCTAGGGCTTTTTCTCATATTTGCTTTCATATCATCTGCATTCATATTTAATTGTCTTTCTTTTATTTTGTACTCTCAATCACCAACTAATCGATCGGCTAAATAGAATTAAAATTACCTATTTTGGTACTTAGTGCTCAATCCTCGTGGGAACGATACTCTACTCACTTCTATATTACTTGATTACGACAGTGTACACTTGCACTATTTAATTGATCATCTGAATTCGTATCAAGATGCATCCACAGGTTCCCCCGGTCCCTCAGTTCATCTTCCAGCCTCCTCTTCCTACTGATGATGATGGAGCTGTTAACTCTACCCAGCTCCCCGATACAGCTGGACTTGAGGGAGCCCCACTTGAGGGAGGACCAGATGATCAGCCTCTTGCTAATTAGTTTAGGCCATTTGTATTTTTTTCAAACATTTGTAAATAAACCTGGATATTTTATTTTTAGAAATTAAATTCTTGTTGTGTTTACACTAGTTATATTTATATTTTTAGAGCCTTGTTAAATTCTTGTTGCATTTATGACATTTGTATTTATATTTCTAACACTAACAAAAAAATTAATTAACTTAAATTTGTAGTGGTTTTATTGTTTAACCGCTACAAATATAAAAAACTTTTATTTTGTAGCGGTTAAATATAACAAACCGCTACAAAAATAAAATGCATCAATTTTGTAGCGGTTATACTATAAAACCACAACAATTTTTTTAGAGGAGTGGGGGAGGGAGATTAAAATTTTAGATGTTGAATATTAATAGCGGTTATAGGAATAACAGCTACAAACATGCAACAATTGAATTTTCAATTTTCCGCCCACTGTCTTCTAATTTTGTAGCAGTTTCATTAATAACTGCTACAAACTTAACACCAAATTTTTCCAACGGTTATGAATATTTGGAGTGGGTTTTTAAAATAAAATTGCTACAAATATATATTAGTGGCGGCTATACTAAATAAACCACTACAAGTATGAAATAAATTTTTCTAAATCCATCCAACGGGTTGAATTTTGTAGCGGTTATGTGCATAAAACCGCTACAAATATTGAATTAAGTAGCAATTACAGTAGCAGTTTTGTAAGCTATAAAATATTAAATGTTGGAAAATCTTTATATAAGCTTTCAAGCATTCGTAATGCTCTATTCACTCATCTTCTTCATTATACTTTCTTCTTTCTCACTAGTAGCAATGGATAAATCATGGATCAGGTTACCACGTAATTCTCCAGGATATTTGTATGGATTAAACAAATTCTTGGATTTCATATTCACTCACACCAGCTATAATGCAAGATCGTCTGTTTGTGTCGAAGTTGCAAGTTAAAGAAGTGGCATGCACGATAAGTTGTTAAGGAACATTTGCTTGTGAAGCCTTTCCCAAAAGAATATACATTCTGAGCAGTTTATGGTGAGAAGGCCAATATGAGATATGATGATTCTCTGCCTCAAAGTTCACAAGTTGGAGTTCAACTAGATAAAGATGACCCAGTTTATGATGTTGTATGTAACCCCTACCTTTAACCACGTAATTATAATTCGATATCACATAATTAAATTGGCTTAGAGACCATCAGATAGCTTAAACTCATTTCAAGTTCCTACACTATAGTAGGGTTTTCGCCAAAAACTTTCAAAAACTCTTCTCTATCCTGGTCTCAATTTCAAAATTTGAATATAATTACCTGTGCAGTTAGTTTACATTCACACACATCATAGTGTATAACCAAATCCCCGGCAACTCCCAGGTTCTATACATATATAATCTGAGGGTTTAAAAGTTTCCACTAGGGGATTACATAACCAAAATCAACAGTAATATTTACATCTCCAAAATATACAGTAATCCCAAGTTCAAAAGAAAATAACCAACACCCTACAATCAAATATACCCCGAAGGGGTTCTAATCGCTCCGGGTTGCCCGCTTCTCTTAAGTGCCACTAGCCCTGTCTGAAATGTTAGTCATTGGAAAGAATGAGATTCATGAGAATCCCAGTAGTAACAAATCACTCATACAGTGCATAAACACAAAGCATATAAGGTCATGTTAGCAGCATCACAATGTAACGTGGTTCCCACCACAAACGACAGCACTCATGGCTGTAAACTCTAAGTGTCAGCTTTCACTGTGATCTCAATGTATTCACAAAGTATTCACTAGGCGTCAGCTTTCGCTGCGATCACAAAGCATCACAATGTCACAATGTATTCTCAATGCACAACAAACACACATACAATGTTTCACACAAAGTATAAGAAAGGAGTCACTACCTTGTTCTTTCCGATTATGCTCTAGCGCAGGTGGATCACGAACATGGCAAATATCGAATCCTACAATTCCAAATGCACCATTTAGACACTTCCATAGTGTTTCTTGGGGTTATATGAGTCTATAATGAAAATTTACAAAAAATACCCCCGGGGACCCGGCCCGGCCCGCCGTACCCGGTCCGGTTGCACTTTTCCTGAAATTCTAATCTGGGCTATCCTAACATAGTTCCACCTAAGGAATCCATTTCCGTACTTGGAATTATCAAATTCAATGTTTGATTACAAATTTACCCTTGGCAGCCCCACTTTAAGGGTTTTAGGGGCGTTTTCGCAATTATGCTTTTTCGGCCTTTTCCGAAAAAGTGACCAACTGTAACCCCACCTAATTTTCGCCCCTGAACTCAATGGAACCATCAAATCATTGAAAATCTAACTCTAAGACCCATTTCTAGAGCTGGCCGAAATTTATGAGTTCTCCGGGGAAAATCGGGGTTTTATGATTTCGGCTCCGTAAACACGTTCCTTTATACTCCTAACCACTTTATTAACCATTACATTAGGTTACAACTAACATTAAGACCCAATTTGGGCAGCATAACCCCTAGGCCATATCATTTACAAACTTTAAAACCAATGGCAATTTGGCAAAATTTCACCGATTAAATTGCCCACAGCAGCCAGAATAAGCAATATACGAAAGTTTGGAAGTTACCTCAAGCTCCTTCTAACTTTTCTCAAGAGTGGCTGAAAACCCTAGCCCCTTGAACACCAAATTTTCTTCTCAAACACCTTAAATAACATAGAAGAGAAGCTTGGGAACAAGGTTATATGCATCAGGTACGAATTCACCGAAGAAATCGACCTACCTTGTAGTTCTCTTCTCTTTCTCTCTCTAAAAGCTCTCAAACTTTCTCTCTCTCTTGGCTGCTGGTTCAGCACGAAATGAGCTAAGGAGGAAGATGGAGAAATGATTTTATAATATTTTATGTCTTACTTTAATTATTCATTAAAGTAAAATTCCAAAAATCACACTTTATGTACATAAACATAATGTTGTAAGCCCAAATAACATGTGCATAATATTTTCTCTTCTTGGCCCATGATAAAGACGTCCAAGAAGGTCCTTCCATCAGCCCAAATGAGTTTTCCATGTACCTCATAATTTCAAAACTTGCCAACACATTATTTCTTTATTTTCGGACTTAAATGAGATTTCTGGCAGATTTTCTGCTCTAACTTTGAAAAATCATAACTAATTCTAGAAAACTCAAAATGGAGTGATTCCAAAGCCTATAGAACCCTTATTGAGTATAGTTTTAAGGAAAAATATATAATTTTTCTGTATGGAATCAAAAAATTCCCAGAATTTCAATTGTTGCATACTGTTCCAAAAAATAATTAATTTCGCTGGGCAAACTTCAAAAATCCATAACTCTTAGCTCACAAATCAAAATGATACAAATTATATGTCCATGTTGAAGCTTGACATGTGAAATTCAAGACTGGAAAATTTCAGAATTTTTAGACACCATTTGCCTATTTAAAACGTCCATACAAATCGGCTGCCCTATACAGAGTTTCAATGGAGAGAGTTTTCAACTTTTGCACAATTGTTCCCAATGGTTCCAACTTCACAATAAACACTCTCCCACACGAATTTTCACAAGGAAGCCATTGGAATCATTAAAATATCCAAATTCCCATCACACATTCTCCAAAAGTGTTTATTCAACAATAATTACATCCACTTTTGAAGTCATTAGCCCTTAATCACTTTTTGGGATATTACACTGTATGTGATGCTTTTGGATTTCAAGGCAACAACTTCAACAAAGAAGTGCGTGGTTCAGAGCCGGCGTTCATGAGGAATGAACCAGCTCAAGATTATTTCAGCTTGATGGATGAAGCAGATCATCCTTTATATCAAGGTTATCGAAAATACTCTAAATTTTCTTTCTTGATTAAGTTGTATCATATCAAGTACTTGTGTGAAATCACAGATAAGGGAATGTCAATGTTACTTGAATTATTACAAGTTGCATTCCCCAATGTGGAGATTCCCACAATATTCTATGAGGCCAAGATTATCAATAGGTTGGGATTGAACTATCAAAAAATTGATGCATGCCTAAACGATTATATGCTATATTGGGGAGATGATTCCAATAGGGAGACTTGTAAGAGATGTCACACATCGAGGTACAAGACAATTCGAAAGAGAAAAAAGCAAAAGAAGAAACCTACAAAGATTCTTAGGTACTTCCTTTTGAAAATGCGCCTACAAAGATTGTTTATGTCGTCCAAAACAGCAGAGCACATGAGGTGGCATGATGTTGATAAGAATGAAGACGGTAAATTAAGACATCCACGGGATGCAGACACATGGAAAACGTTTGACAACTACTTTCCATCTTTCACGGCTGACCCCAATAATTTTTGGCTTGCTTTGGCGACCGATGGTTTCAATCCATTTAGGAATCTTAGCACAAGTTACAGTATTTGGCCCGTTGTCTTAGTTCCCTACAACTTGCCCTCCTAGATGTGTATGAAAGAAAGCTCCTTCATTATGTCTATGATCATTCCTAGAAAAAAGACACTGGGTAATGATATCGATATGTATCTCCAACTGCTTATTGCGGAATTACTTGACCTGTGGAATATCGGCATCGAGACATACAACGATTATGAGAAGACATTGTCTAACTTGCATGCAGTCTTGATGTGGATGATTAGTGACTTTCCTAGACTTGGCACATTATCTGGTTGGAATGTGCATACTAGGTTAGCATGTCTAGCTTGTAATTTTAACTCTGACGCAGTGTGCCTTCCCCACAGCCGAAAGTGGTGCTTTATGGGGCATCGAAGGTTTCACGATTGAAGGCATAAGTTCATATTGCAATGGAATTGCTTCAATGGGAAACTAGAAAAAAGAGGACCACCTCAGACTTTGTTAGGTACAGATATATTACAACAGCTTGAGCATGTTGAATTTGAGCTTGGAAAAGGCGACGATTTAGCACAAGCTCGCCAAAAGACGCACAGGACTTCGGTGCCTCATCAGTGGAAGAAGATAAGTATTTTCTTCACTCTTATATATTAGAAATCTATTTTACTTTGCCACAATCTTGATGTCATGCACATTGAAAAGAATGTTTGCGATAATGTGCTATATACGCTACTTAATGAACCTAGCAAGACAAAAGATCATCTTCAAGTGAGGAAAGATTTACGCGCCACGGGAGTTTGTGAAGACACTTTGCCAGATGAGCATGACAAATTTTAACTGGCAAAGTTTACCCTCACAAAACTGAACAAGGAAGTCTTCCTCATGACATTGAAGAAATTAAAAGTTCCTGATGGGTATTCAAGAAACATTTCTCTATATATTGACTTGCAGGCTTGAAAGGTTGCTGGCCGGAAGAGTCTTGACTTACAAGTTCTTATGCAACAGTTACTCCCTCTGGCTATAAAGAATTCACTTCCTCCCGATATGTCTATCGTTTTGGTGGAACTTTATTCTTTCTTTTGGAAGTTGTGTTCCAAGGTTTTGATCGTTGATGAGCTTGATCAGCTGTAGTCCAAAAGCATTCTTATGCTTTGTCATTTGGAGATGATCTTTCCTTTGTCCTTTTTCATTGTGATGGTTCACCTTACAGTCCACCTCGTTCATGAAACAAAGCTCGCTGGCCCAATTCAATAGTATTGGATGTATCCTATTGAGAGGTACTCATTTTAAATATGTGCTTCATTGTTAGTTCCTATGTTTGTTAGTCACCCTTTTCAGCATTTAGTATCATTTTCCCTTCTTTACTTCGTAGGTTTCTTAGGAAATTAAAATCTTATATAAAGAATAAGGCATGGCCAGAAGGTTCTATAGCTGAAGGCTATATAGGGGATGAGGTGTTGTATTTTTGTTCAAGGTACTTTAATGACCTTGAGATGGCTTTCAACCGCCCCCCTCGTGTTGACAATTGTCCTGAACCTATGCCAATATTAGGAGAATTTATCCCTCATGTTGGTAAACTAGTTGGAACTAAGAACTTCAAACTAATGACAACTGAGAAGTTGCAAGCACATAGACATGTCTTGATTAATTGCACTCAAGTTGGACCTTTCATTCAGTAAGAATTGTACACTCACATGTTATTATATATCTTTTGTAACATTTTTCACTTTCATTTCACTATCGCCTTCCCATGATTAATTGCAGGGAATTCAGAAGTCATGTTAAGTGTTAACACAGGATCCCTACACAAACATCCTCTAAAATTGACAAAAAGGTCCACAAAGAATTCCCAAACTGGGTTGCATGTAGAATACTAAATGGCCACAACCCACACTCACCAATTTTAGAGCTATCACAATCGGTCCTCTTGATTATACAAAAAGGTTTACAGCATACAATGTAAATGGTTTGAAGTTTTGCACGGTTTCACGGGATCAAGGATTGCAAACTCAAAATTCAAGTGTTTATGGCACCTTTGGGACAATGAGTTATGTGAGTAGCAGTGACACCAATATGCAGTTCGGAGGCATTCCTTACTATGGAAAGCTTCTTGATGTCGTCGAACTTAATTACCAAGGATGTTTCACCGTGACGCTATTCAAGTGCTTGTGGGCAAATACCACTACTTCCCGGGGGCTGACAATTGACGACTTAGGCATCACATCGATCAATTTCTAGCGGCCAATTCACACCGGTCATTCTCAAGATGATGAGCCATATATTCTTGCCTCAGAGGCACACTAGGTTTATTATGTTGAGGACGAGAGACATAGTGATTGGCACATGGTTGTTCATTTAAAGCCTCGAGACCTTTATGACATGGGTGATGGTGATAACATCACCTATGAGAGTGAGCCGTTTCAACCCGTCAATTTTGAAAACTTCTTCCCTAAAGGCGATCACAATTTACCTATAGTTTCATGCATTTTTTAAATTCACAGCATTTTAATTAAATTTTTTTAACAAAATAATACATTGCTAACAAATTTTTTACATAATTTCTGTAGGGATGGCGAGGATGATTGACCAAACAAATCATGTTTTATTTTAAAACAAATTATGTTTTCGCTTTTAAGAAAAATTTAAAAAAATTTAAAAAATATTTATAGTGGTTATAAAACGATACAAAAAGATAAAATAACTGCTACAAATTAAAACCACTACCAAACCCATTACCCTAATTGCTACAAGTTTCAAATAGATCCCTATAAATACCCCCACCATATTTTATTTCAAACACTTTCCTATTTCTTTTCACGTTACCTTCCTTTCATTTTCTCTCAGTTTCAAATTTTTTTCTATGAGCCGAGGAGCTTAACAAAGTGATCAAATATGGTAATACATTTTTAAATTTTTTATTTCAATACTTTTTTACTTCGCATGATATTTATTCTCACTAGTTTTTTTTTTTTGCAGATGTTTAAGAACATTTTCTCATTGTTTTCTATTTTCATTACATAATTATAATCACATTGTATCAGACAATATAATAGTTCCTTATTACTTACATTTCCCCAATAATATTATCAATACAATCTTCTTACTTATCTAACTTAATTAAATCATTCCTTTTAAATTATAAATGACCTCAACTAATGAATAATAAGCTAATTAAATTAGCTAAACTACTAGAATAATAAACTATTTAATATAATATTAAGAAAACAGAAACAGAATATTGTATTTTTTTTCAATTTCTCTAACATTTGTAGCGGTTATATAACCACTACTAATATAAAGCACTAAAAGACAAATTAAATTTTTGGCACAAAATTTAAATTTTTATTGAAATTAGTAATGGTTATGTAACTTCTACTAATATTTTCCGCCCTTTATAAATTCAATTTAGTAGCGGTTTGTAAACCGCTACAAAAACACAAGCCATATTTTCATTTTCATTTCCCGCCATTCAAAATTCATGGTTTTGCCATTTGTAGTGGTTTTGTAACTACTACAAAAGTTCCAGAAAACTGTTGCCACATTTGAGAATTTTGTAGCGGTCCTATTGAATCACTAGAAATATAGTAGCAGTTTTTTTTCTTGAGTAACAGCTAAAAATAATCACTACAAATTCGCTTGCAACAATGGATTTTGTAGCGGTTTCATTAACCGCTACTAATCATGTTTGTAGTGGTTAAAACTGCTACAAATACATACTTTTAACCACTACTAAATCACAGTTTTTTTGTAGTGCTAAAAAAATTGCCCCTTAGCCAGCTCTTGATTATGAAGTGCTAGCCAAAACTGGCCTTAGTCGGTGCTCTATAATCAAGCACCGGGAAAGGCCAAATATGCCTTAGCCAATGCTCTATTATAGAGCATCGGGTAAGGCACTCTTTAATTATACAAGGCAGTAGGCGCCTTGAATTTTCAAGGCACCCACGTGGTGCCTTGGGCACCACATGGTGCTTTGGATATTTTAAGGCACTATATGGTGCCTTGAATATATTTAAGGTGTTTTTTTAAAAAAAATAGGAAGTTACGGCGCTTTGACAAAAATGCTATAACTTCTTTGCAGTCTGTTGTTTAAAATTTACCCCACTATTTTCGTTTTCATTTTCATCTTCCCATGTTCTCTCTAGCTCCTCCATTTTTTATAACTCTGTTGCAATACAAAGCTTCCTCTTTCATATTTTTTTTCTTATTTCAGCCTCTTTCAAAATCTCCCAAGCATGTAAGTGTTTTTTCCCTCGATATTTGGTTCAATTTTTCTTTTTTAGTTAAAATATGTCATGATCATATATGTGTGCTCGTAATTTTTTTTCAGGTATTTATTTGAAATGTCAACTCTATCTTCTTGAAATTCCTATATATTTTAAGTTTTTTAATTTTTGAGCTTACAAATATAATAATAATTAGTTTAATTCATTCCAAGTATGATTTTTATGTAGTATTATGAAGATCAACATTGTGCACAATTGACTGACGAACAAGGGGATGAAATCATTGAGGAATAGTGTGAACATATAGTCAGCCAACTAGTTAATATTTAGGTACATACGTACATTAGGTTGTTTCTTTGCCTATTCTCGTATTGTTTATTCTCTTAAAATTAGTTGTACAATTACATTAATTGTAATTACATACATCTAGTATTGATTTTATGAATTATAGTTATGTGTTATTTCATTCTGACTTAGTTTACTTTTTTTTTCTATTTGTATTGTAAATTGCTATGGATTTTAATTGAATAAGTTCATGGAAAAAATTATATAAAATAAAAAAAAATTACATATTACGACGCTTCTGGGACAAAGTGCTGTAGGAGGGTATATACCTCCTACGGCGCTTCTGGGGAGAAGGGCCTTAGGAGGGTAGCCGTAGGAGGTATATACCCTCCTACAGCACTTCTCCCCAGAAGTGCCGTAGGAGGCCCTTAAAACAAACACACACAAAGTGCGGCGCTTTCAGAAATTTAAGAACCGCCGTAGCTTACTTGTACGACTCTAAAAGCTATAGCGCTTAGGAAGCGCCATAGTATTCATAAAAATAAGCGCCGTTTATTATATTTTTTGTAATAGTGTTGATTTTTGCTTCCTCTTCCTCTCTTGAACCCTAGGTATCTCAAGATGTTTATGACACTTTCTCTCTCTCCTTTCTCTTAGTGAAGCCGTGAAAATGAGATGGGAAGAGGATGATGGAAGCCTTTAATAAAATATCTTATTTCTCTTTCTTTTAGAATATAGTTTTTTTTAATCAAATTTTTATGACAACTTTTAGCTTGGCCTTATCCCTTAACAACTTAAGTCATAAATTCCATTCCAATTGAACCAAAATTTCTCCTCACATGCCTACTAGGTCGTTTAGAAAGCAACTGGGCTTTCTCCAATTTTTCTCAAATTATTACACAACATGTCATATTTTATTGGAAATTCCCACATGCTTATATTTTCATAAATCCATATTTATTTGACCAAAATGTTCCAATTATATGTTTACCCTTTATTTTCCTTAATAAATTGAGATTAACTTCAATTAATTGAAAAATAATTAATCTTGTACTTTATTGGCAAAATTACAATTTTGCCACTATATTTCTTGAATTTATTTGGAGCTTATTCCTTTCCTTCTTCTATTTGGCCAATATTCCCTTTATTATTGGGCCAAATATTGGGCCACTTTTTTATTCCATTTTGGGCCTCAATGTTGGGCTTTTTGAAATACCCAAGAATAAATTTCATAATTTGTTCTAACCCAATTCTCATGAATACAAATTTATTAATTTCTGAAATTTCAAGTTCATGAATATTCATCATTTCATTTCATTAATTACCACAAATAATTACAAGGCATATTGGTGAATAAGATTTGGGGTGTTACACTTTGAACTCTTTCCATTCGCTTGGTAGCATGAGGCAGAACACAGAGAACATTCGGTTAAGTATTCATATTCTTTTTTGAACAAAATACAATCGTTGGGGGCAAGAATGTATCTTTTCATAACTCAAGCCAATGGTGCGCATAACTTGTTTTGCATCACAAGTCTTGGCTGACATATTGCTTTCCGGTGGTAGCATTTTCTCAAAAGTGCAAGCAATTATGTGAAGTCTCAATCACTCAACCCATATTTTGTTTTCCAGTTGTACAAGTTTAACACTGCAGATAACAATGTGAACTTGATACAATTATCATAAATAGGCTTCTTTGCATTGCTCTTCATCCTCTCACTTTTCTAGGCATTCACTTAATTCTGCTTCAATTGCATTGGCCATATCTTCAAGACGATCGGCCTCAAATGTACTTGTGTTGAAGTTAGGTTCCAAATTCGGCCAACTAGCATTACTGCTCACATCCATCTCCTCATATTTTGTTCAATAACAAAATTTTATTCGTGAATAGCAACTTGACCAAAAAGAAAAGTGATGAAACTTGAAAATTTAAATTCAATGACGAAATATCTTCAGATATTGCTAATATTGCATAAGGTACTAACAACATTTAATTCGTGAATAAAAACTTGAAGAAAAAGTGATGAAACTTGTAATTTAATAACTAAAACTCTTCAGCTATCGCCTACATTATATAAAATATTAACAACATTTGATTTGTGAATAACAAATTCTTGAGAAAAAAAGTGATGAAACTTGCAATTTAATTACAAAAACTCTTTAGTTATTGCCGATATTGCATAAGGTATTAACAATATTTGATTCATGAATAACAACTTTTTGAAAAAAAAAAAGTAATGAAACTTGTAATTCAATGACTAAAACTCTTCAGGCATTGCTTACACCGCATACGGTTTTAATTAACATTTGATTTTTAAATACAACTTCTTGAAAAAGTTAAAGTGATGAAAGTTGCAATTCAATGACTAAAACTCTTCAAGTATTGCCTACATTGCATACGGTATTGACAAATTAAATTTGATTCGTAAATAACAACTTGCAAAAACAAAGTGATTAAACTTGCAATATACAATGACTAAAACTCTCCAGGTATTGCCTATATTGCATAAGGTATTAACAACATTTAATTCATGAATAACAACAAAGTTTTTGTTATACAAGGTCTATTAACAATGACAATTGACGCAATAACAATTTCATTCAATGATCACGATTTTTTTAAGTCAAGTCAAATTTTTAATTACTTTGTTATAATTTTCACACTATGCATAAGTACGATTTTTTAAACTATCCGAGTTATGTCATGGTATATGCTTTATGATAGCACATAGATTAAAAAATTATAAATGTTATGTATATCATCATGAGAAATATCAATGCATTTTATTATTTGAAAAGTCAAAAACATCTGGTGGATTATGTGGAATATGGATGTGATTCTTCTAAGACTAAAACTCTATACAATGGGCCATATCAAGGATGTATACGGTTAGAAAGTAAATAAATTGGTCAATTATTTTTTTTTTAAACAAAAAAGTCCTTGTTTTGATGCATTTTAGACACTTTTTTTGCAGGAAGGTATTTAGTTTGAAAATAATAACTGGTCTGACCGGGCTCAGGACACAGGAAATGATGCAAGTTACGTCTTCTCAATTTTGCATGTCTCTGAAGTTCTGGGTAAATAAATGTGGAACCACGGCTCTAATATTAAAACAGTGTTTCTTTTTAGTTCTGGGAAAAATAATTTTCTCTCTCGATCTAGTCGTGCCATAGTAAAGATGAAAAGCTTTGACCGATCATTTAACAAACCAATGTGTACAAGATATAATTTATAATCAACGCATATATTTCAAAATTTCACTCACTATATATAATTTATAATAACAATTCTATTATATTAATTATTATACCTTCCCTCAACAAATCAAGATATATATGATTTACTTGCATTACCCAAGCTCCGTAGGCTCTCTTCTTTGGGTTGGCATGATGAACAAGCAGCATCCATAATGGAATTGACGTATACGTTGAATTATGCTTTATCTATTGTGCTGATCATGATAGATTGGCCAGTTGTAATAATTGCCTTCTATTTCTCACTTAATTTTATTCATATTTTTTATTGTGCGGATAAATTTGCCATATCGGATTTTTGCATGTGTGACTCAGGAGCCCGAAGGATATCTAATAGAATATGATTGATGATGCACAGGTGACGTACGGTTGAAGAATTGAACTTCATTGCCAATGGAGGACCATCACTACTACAAAAAAGCAAAGATGTGGCGCTTATAATTGCATTAGCTGTGGCGCTAGCAAAATGCCACCTATCTGGACGTTACTAAAAAAAGCTGTGGCGCTTGGAAGGGCCACAGATTTGTAAATTTTTTTTTTTTTAAAATCACCTCCTGTGGCGCCTGACCAGCCAGGCGCCACTGGAAGAGTACCTCCTGTGGCGCTTGGCCAGCCAGGCGCCACAGGAGGCCTACCCTCCCGGCCAGGCGCCACAGTAGGGGTTTTTTTTTTTAAAAAAATTTTTTGTTCTGGTTTTTTTTTTAGCATATTTTTTGGGTTCTTCGTATTGGTTTTTTTATTAGCATATTTTTTCCTCATATATATCTCCCATGCATATATAACTATAGTCTACAAGGTTTAATAAGAACAATAATAGATAACTTTAAAATGATACCAACAAATGATTGATTAGCTAAAGTAGTAATGAAAATTGTTATACAATATACTGTAAACCTAGCTTAATGAAATATAATACAACAAATTCAACTTCAACAAAAATGCATGACACAACAAATGGCAATTAGAAACAACACAAAAAAAACTAGCTAGTGAATTTAATAGTATATATAGCTACATAGGGATTTGCCTAAACACATATTCACACCATTCCTCGATCACTTCATTAACCTGATGGTCTATCAAAGCGTCACAACGTTGATCTTCATAATACTACAGATATATACAATCAGACACAAGTTAGAACGAATTAAAATAAGTAAAACATAATTATCAGGTACTAATTCAATTTCATTACAACACAATATGAAGTGCAACTAATGACTTACTTTTTGAGGAATAAATGGTTGATCATGCATAATAACATCCTTCATAAATTTCATGATATAGTACCCACAATCATTGTCATTAGGTTGGAAAGGGCACTGCAAAAATATAATGCAATATTTTACTCTGTTCATGAATAAAAAGTGTTTACTAACAAAGTCTAAGTAAAGTCAAATATCAATACCTGTATTTTCTTCCAAGGATAGCTAAGGCGGGGGTCAGTAGCTTTAGAATAGTTTAACGAGACAGACGACCGATACGCAGTCAATGTGCTAACAAAAGAAACAGAAAATGATTACTTTTGGTTATTCAATCACGTTCGCAAATATTTATACATAGGCACGTATACTTACCTACTGATCAATAGCAACATATCAAAACGGTCTTGTGGAAGACCATTTTTTAGAGGATCCACATAATAAATACGAGGGCCTGAAGGTTCCGCTGGATTGATAACGATCAATATCCAATGGCGCCTAAAATATATTTTAAAAATTTTTTTTGAACAATCATGTTATGATAGAAGTTAAACAATAAAAAAAAATTGTACCAATAATAACTTACCCCGTCTTATACGGCACTAAAAATAATGTTTTTGCTGTCGCTTTCTTGCTAAAGTAATCTTTCAGCTCATTAGAGTGCGCAGTTACATCTACTTTACCCTCATGATGACCAACGAGAAAAGGGTTGACAAATGCGAATTGGATCCTGTGTGTATCCATTAAAACGTCCTGGTCCAAATGCCTGGTATAAAACATACAGTGTCATGAGAAACAAAAGAAATGGAACGAGATATATTAATAACAATGATAAACGATGATAGTGAAGTACCTTATCCAGATGTTGATAGCCGAAGCACTAACCCAATCACGAGCACATATGTCCTGCACGACCTCGGCAGTAATATAATCAACTAGACCACCAACACTGTAGATATGTCTTGGAATACGTAATTGCACTACTCCCTCACCTATCAATTGTGGTGCAATCGATATTAATTGATCGAGAAATGAGGTATGTCTTCTTCTGCTCTGTTGGCTAGCCGATGCTTTTGACTTAGGTTGTGTTGTTGAAGACTTTGAAATCTTACCCTGCGCAAATTAGAAAATTAAATCACAATTTGAGATGAAAGTTCGAAGGAAAAGTGCAGGGAATTTTGAATGAACGACCTTTCCACATGGCTCGATAAGACCTATTGGCCAAGCAACATAGCCACCTACAACATCTGCCACCTTATTTTGCTCATCCTGAGACGGGATCGGTAAGAGGGCGTCTTCGTTCGTGCAGACGTCAACCCTCACCCGGAGTGTGTTATCGGGCAACGGTGAATTGTGCAGTATGTCCTCACCAGTGTTGTAGGCAACACCTACTGCAACCGCGTGCTTGGATGCTTGCTCGACATATAGCTTGCATTGAAATTTGCCCTACAGAAAATAGAGTTAATATGTTAAATTCGCTTAATTATAATTTAACATAAAGTTAAGTAGAAAAGAAATTAATTACCGAAGGAAAAGAGACTTTAGGCATGGAATTGCAGCTATCTCTGAAACTTGGGCTATCACAGAACGGAACATTTGGTGTTGGCCTACCCTGGACCAACTGTTGTATTTGCGTTGTTAACAACGCATTTTGTTCTTGCATCAAACGCATTTGTTCGGTGAATTGTTCTTCTCGTTGTTCCTTGTAGCGCATTTGTTGTTGAAGTTCTTGCATTTGATGCTTAAAGCTAGCCATCTCGTCACGTAGGTGGGAAACATCACTTCTACTCGAGCGCTTCTGACGTCCGAAGTATGTTGATGGGGTGACTGTAAAACCAGTACCCCGAACACGACCATCATACTCGGGTACTGGTAACGCTCTGCTCAATAAATCATCCCGACCAACATAGGTCGCCAACACAGGATCCTCTTGTGTCATTTATCGCTTTCCCAAAAAGAATTACAATGAAAATTAGTTATTATAAATGGAGTTCATTTAAGTAAAGCCAATTATTTATTGAACGCATAATATAATTGAATACTTACACAATATTCGGCTACTCTTCTTGCTTCCTCACTACGAATTTCACCTTTCTTATTTGTGACACCGGCTACCCATAGATCATATCGTGGAACCTACGTAATATCTGAGCCTGATTCTTGTATCTGCACATCAAAGTTAGTCAAAGTTAAATGATATTTATACAATTTTTATTATGAATGAAATAATCATCAGTTCGTACCATTTTTCTTTCTAACCGTACGTATGAAACAGGTCCTTGTATGTATCGGTATGGCATGTTGGTCGCGTTAGCTCGATTTTTCTCGCTCAACTCCTAGTTAGATCA
Organism: Inga leiocalycina; assembly: GCA_963242795.1. NCBI lineage: Eukaryota > Viridiplantae > Streptophyta > Magnoliopsida > Fabales > Fabaceae > Inga > Inga leiocalycina. The sequence continues at coordinate 32,680,184 of OY725323.1, forward strand.
AAATGATTCATATAAATATATAAATGTTACTTACAAATACGTACATTACACGTAATAGGGAAAGACAAACAGATAAATGTTACCAGGAAATAAGGAGTTGTATGTGTTCTGATAAACTCATCCCACATTTCTTGAGTGATGATTCCTTCGTACAATGGATAAGGTGGTGTAGTAATGATATCATCATTATCATCCCTCAAGAAATATTTGACAAGATCAGAATGAAACTTTCGCATAAGTTTTCCAGCTTTTCTCATTACGAAGTTCTTCCGATCATCATCAATAATAAAAATACTCTGTAAACAAGTCAAAAAACATATATAATATGTAAGATTGAAATGAAGTGAAACAAAGCAAACCGAATAAATATATAATTAAGGTGTTACCTGTACTTCAGCCTAGATCACATCCTCAACCCAGAAACTGAATCAGGATTCCTCTCCATCTTATCGTTAATACGATTTTTCAACCAGCCTGCAAATTGTTTATTGTGTTCTGTTGTTAATAAATTTTCATTCCTATCACCATGTACCAATCGGAGAGCATCCTTGTGTTCTTCTACATACGGTTCGACCTCATCAGTGTTATGTAGGACATACAAGTGGGCTTGGTCCCGTTCAGTCACTGATATTGTTATTACATCACTCCCCGTTGTTCCTTTCCCTGATCTTCGGCCATCATGACGGGACTTGGGGATCCCTACAGGCTCAACATTTGATAGAAAATCAGCACTGAAGTTACTTGCTTCTTCAACCATGTAACTTTCAGCGATACAACCATCTGGACGGTATCTATTTTTCACATACCCCTTTAATATTTTCATGAATCGTTCATTTGGGTACATCCATCTCAAGTACACTGGACCGGACAATTGAGTTTCTTTGACCAAGTGTACAGTTAGATGTACCATAATGTCAAAAAAAGAAGGTGGAAAATACATTTCAAGTTCACACAGAGTACACACAATCAGCCTTTGCAAATCTTGTAACCTGGTTGAATCAACCACTTTACTGCAGATCAACTTGAAAAACACGCAAAGTTTCGTGATAGTGTTCCTTAATTTTTTGGGTAAAATGGATCATATACCAACCGGTAGGAAATTTTGCATGAGAATAAGACAATCATGAGATTTAAGATTCTTTAACTTCAACTCTTTTACCAATACAAGGTTCTTTATATTTGAAGAGTAGCCCTCGGGAACTTTAATTCTTTGCAGAAACTCACAAAACAATTTCTTTTCTTTCCTCGACAGAGTGTATGCCGCTGGCGGTAGATAGGTACGAGACCCTTGCTCAATTGGTGCCAACTCTTCTCTAATTCCCAAGTTCACTAAATCTAACCTCGAATTGACACTGTCCTTGCTTTTTCCTTGGATATTAAGCAACGTGCCAATTAGACTATCACAGATATTTTTTTCTATGTGCATCACATCAAGAAAATGCCTCACATATAAAGACTTCCAATATGGAAGTTCAAAGAAAATTGACTTTTTCTTCCAACCGCTTGTCTCAATTTGTTTTGCAAAAGGCTTGCCAAAATTGTTATCCAAGTCTTTTACCTTGGAATACACCTGGGAACCGGTCAACATCTTCAGCGGGCTACCTTCTTCTGCATCACCATTGAAAGGCTTTTTCCACTTCCTCCAACGATGTTGTGATGGTAAGAATCTTCGATGCCCCATGTAAACATTTTTCTTATAATGATGAAGTCACACTGAATGAGTGTCATCTTCACATATAGGGCATGCACCATATCCTTTGACGCTGTATCCTGACAAATTTCCATAAGCAAGGAAATCATTAATTGTGCCAAACAACATAGCTTTCAAAGTAAAACTTTCTTCCATTTACCCGTTATACACATTAACGCCTTCATCCTAAAGCAGCTTCAAGTCATCAATAAAAGGAGCCAAGTATACATCTATATCATTCCCAAGTTGCCTTGGCCCAGAAATTAACATGGACAATGTAATATCCTGATTTGTAATCAAGGATTAGTAGCTTCACAGGATGTAATTAATGTTAATTAAGCATATTTGAGTATATGTTGTGTGTTATGATATAAGGATGATTAGTGATGATTTCATGAGTCAAGAACCAATCAGGGGTAAAACGGTAAATTTACCAACTGTCTGGTTAGCTAATGATGAGAGAAACCCCTTAGTAATCAAGATCAATGGTTGAGATTGAAAGACCAAGGGGTGGAATTTGATGCAAGCAAGCTAAGGTGAAAGAAGAGGTTGAGAGGTGCTCTCGGGTTGTCACTCGCAGGCCTCACTTCCGTGGTTCTCGAGTGTGCTCGGGATCTCTGCTCGAGCACAGCCTTCTGTGCTCGAGTGAGGGGTGCGAGTGAGGACCCAAAAATCAATGATTAGCTTTTCAAAGAGGGGTCTTTGGGGGTAGTTTCTCTTAACCCTTTAGGCATATGATTAGGCATTTAATGGCCATCTAAAGAGTCCAAATGAATACCAACTTAGAGTTATATTGAAGTAAGAACTTGGAAAAGGAAATTAACCAAATGTCCCTATTTTGATTATAGGATTTGATATCTGCTATCCTCGTGAGCCTACTGTGCCCAGAGACATCAGGAAAGGATCAGGTAGTGACTTTTCTTTCGTACCATTTGTGATGCATCGTATGTGTGTATTTTCATTGCTTTGCGATAAGTTCGTATGCTGCGACTTATGTGGATATATGTGAGCACCGTCAGTCCAATAGTCCCTGAGTAGCTAACAACGGTTCGGATAACGACTGTGTGTCTTTCCGGCGGAGAAAGGGGATGAGGATGAGGTGTGATTATGTGACATGAAAGCCGAGAGGCTGATTGTGGGCCGAAAGGTCGGTTATGAGCCGAAAGGCTATTTGTGAGGCTGACGAGCCGTTTGTGAAGCCGGATAGCTATGTGCTATAAGGCTATATGTATGCACTGCCATGCCAATAGTCCCTGAGTAGCTAACAACGGTTCGGGTTAGGCAGTGTGCCTTCCCGGCGGAGAAAGGGGAGGAGGCTGGAGTGTAATATGTGTTGCTGCTGTATGATGATTTACTTACATGCTATGTACTTATGTGTGGTATAAATGCTTAGTTACTACTGGGATTCTTTAGAATCTCATTCTTTCCTTTAAACTAACCTTTCAGACAGGGCGGCTGGCTCCAAGGAGAAGCGCGTGACCCGAAGTGGTTAGAGTTTCTTAGGGACATTAGTATAGTTTTGTTGGTTTATTCATTTTGGGTAGGGATTACTGTATTATGTTTTGGAGATGTATATAGTTTGAAATACTTGGTTGTAATCCCTAAACAGGATTTGGAATTCTAGGTATGTAGTGAACCCGGGGGTTGCCGGGAGTTTGGTTATACACTCTGTTATTCGTAAATGTATATAAACTGCGCAGGTGATTATATTCGATAAGTTGAACTTGAGACTGGAAGAGGAATGAAGTTTAAATGAGTTTTAAACCATACGACGGTCTCTAATCTAATTTAATTACCTAATTTCGAGTTATAATCACGTGTTTAAAAGCAGGGTGTTACATTTTGGTATCAGAGCTGTAGTTCCTGGCAAGGGTAGAGTTTGCTAGGATAGATCCCTTAGTTGGTTTAGGGATAAAAGATTGTTTGTGAATGATTGCTATGTGTGCACATATATGTTTAAATGATTTGGATACATATAAGTTTTGTGACCATATGTGCATACTGTCTCTGCTGAATTAATGGGGTAAGTTGCTTGTAGAATGAAGAAAACCAGAGGACGCCCCAAAATTCCGCGTGTAGACCCCGTGGTGGAGGTTGATAATGAAAACCCACCAGATCCTATGCATGAGTTGATGAGTCTAATCAAGGATCAGCGGGACATGATCACTGAGCTAAGGGACGAGCTCAGAGCAGAGAAGGCAAAGAATAAGGAAGTTCCGGTTCAGTCTATTCCGGAAGAAACTCAAGAGGAGACCCGTTATGAGGACACTGCAGAAGGATCAGCACGACCTCTAGAATCCCCACCTCGTGCTACCTTGAATCCGGAATCATACGGGATGCCACCCAGGGAGGAAAAAGACCTTCAGTATTGGGTCACCCGATTCTGTAAGCATTTGCCTCCAGCGTTCAGAGGGAGGTTTGATCCTCAAGTGGCAGAAGATTGGCTGAATCGTCTGGAAAAGATATTTGAGGTTCTCGGATGTCCGGATGAAGTGAAGCCACGGTTGGCCGTCTACAAGCTCGAAGGGGATGCAGATCGTTGGTGGCGGAATATCGCCTCAACATTGAAGAACAATGAAACACCACTGACTTGGGAGTTGTTCTTGCAAGAATTCAACGAGAAGTATTTTCCGAAGTCAGTCCAGCTTGAAAAGGAGACAGAATTCCTTAATATCAGGCAAGGGGACACGGAGAGTTTTGATGACTACTTGTCCCGATTCATCCGCCTGTCCCGGTATTCCTCCTATCTCCGGTACAAGGATGACGGAGAATGGAGCTCAGATATGCTTATTCGTGGTCTGAGACGAGAGTTGAGGAAGCGATTGGTTACTCACCGATTTAAGAAGTTCAATAAGGCTGTGGAGCAATGTCGAATCACGGAAAACAACTTGAGAGAGGTGTACCCTAACAAAGCTATTGGCCACCGCAGTGAGCCTAGTAAGGGTAATGTTCCTCAGAAGCGTAAAGGCCAAGGATCATCTTCATTCAAGGGTGGTGATAAGAAGCCCTATTAGCCTGGAGGTCGTGAACCTCAGAGATTTGCAACCGAGTGGAAATGTCGTCGCTGTAACAAATCACATTACGGCCAGAATTGTCAGGGAGAGATGATTTGTTTTAACTGCAAGCGGCCAGGACATCTTTCCAGAGATTGTCAACAACCACGAGCGGAGCAAAGGCCGAAGACACAGGGTCGAGTGTTTGCAATGACCCATGAGGAGGCTCGTAGATCTCCTGAGTTGATACAAGGTAAAATCTCCCTAAATGGCTATCTATTACAAGCATTGTTCGACTCGGGTGCCAGTCATTCCTTTATTGCGTATGATTGTGTAAAACGCCTGGGTATGCATGTGCATAAGTTACCATTTGATTTGGTAGTATCGACTCCGATGGGTGTTAAGGCCTTAACCACAGAAGTTTGTCTGAACTGTGTTATAACTGTGGAAGGGCGTCAGTCTGTTGTAGATTTGATTTGTTTGCCGCTTTACCAGTTGGAAGTTATTTTGGGTTTTGATTGGTTAACGGCAAATAACGTATTACTTGATTGCGGGAATAAGAGGATAGTATATCCTGTTTCTCAAAGGGCTGAAGTTGTAGGTGCTTGTATGAATTTTCTTTCTACAGCTAAAGCTGAGAGATATATTGAAAAGGGTTGCCAGGGGTATATGGTATTCTTCTCCATTCAGGGGGAAACTGGTGAAACCTTGAGTAATATACCCGTGGTAAATGAATTCCCTGAGGTGTTTCCGGATGACCTTAGCGGATTGCCTCCTGAGAGGGAAGTTCAGTTCCCGATTGACATTGTACCTGGAGCTGGTTCTATTTCGAAAGCCCCATATCGTATGGCCCCAAACGAGATGGCGGAACTAAAGAAACAAATAGAAGATTTGCTTGAGAAAGGATTCATTAGACCCAGTGTATCGCCTTGGGGAGCTCCAGTGTTATTCGTAAAGAAGAAAGATGGAAGCCTTCGGTTGTGTATCGATTACAGGGAATTGAACAAGGTTACTATTAAGAACAAGTACCCACTTCCCCGGATCGATGACTTGTTGGATCAACTCTCTGGATCGTGTGTATTCTCAAAGATTGATCTAAGGTCAGGGTATCATCAGCTGCGAGTAAAAGCGGAAGATATTCCGAAAACTGCTTTCAGGACCCGGTATGGTCATTATGAGTTTTTGGTAATGCCATTTGGGCTAACCAATGCGCCTGCGGTTTTCATGGATTACATGAACCGTATCTTTCGGCAATATCTGGATCAGTTTGTTGTGGTGTTTATCGATGACATTCTGATATATTCCAAAAGCAAGGAAGAGCATGAGCATCATCTGAGAATTGTATTGAATATTTTGTGTGGAAAGCAACTATACGCGAAGTTGAGTAAATGCGAATTTTGGCTATCGGAAGTGAGATTCCTAGGCCATGTTATCTCGCAAGAAGGGGTCTCTGTGGATCCCAGTAAAGTGGAAGCAGTACTAGATTGGAAGAGGCCAGAATCTGTGGCAGAAGTACGCAGTTTTCTGGGTCTTGCCGGGTACTATCGGAGATTCATTCAGAATTTCTCTCGTATTGCGTTGCCGATGACCAAGCTCACGAGAAAGGATCAGCCGTTTGTGTGGGACGATAAATGCGAAAATTGTTTTGTGGAGCTGAAGGAGAGGTTGACGTCGGCACCTGTGTTGATTTTGCCCGATCCCAGTGTGACATATGTTGTGTATTCTGATGCCAGTGGGCAGGGATTAGGGTGTGTCCTTATGCAGCAGGGACGTGTGGTGGCCTACGCCTCTCAACAGCTCAGACCTCATGAATTGAATTATCCCACTCATGATCTGGAGCTTGCGGCCATTGTGTTTGCTTTGAAAATCTGGCGTCATTACCTGTATGGTGTGACTGTGGAACTGTACTGCGACCACAAGGGTCTCAAGTATTTATACGATCAGAAAGAACTGAATATGAGACAGCGTCGTTGGATGGAATTGCTTAAGGACTACGACCTGGAAATCAAATATCATCCGGGTAAAGCCAATGTAGTCGCTGATGCTCTGAGTCGAAAGACTGTGCTCGTTGCAGCTATGATGATACGAGAGGAGAAATTGATTGAAGATTTTCGTGATTTGAATTTGACGAACCAAATCATCTGTGCCAATTACACTGTTTCCCAGGAGGAAAGTGATCTAAAAGCTGAGATTGAAGAAGCTCAGAGGCAAGATGACTGGATACAGCGAAATCTGATTCGGATTGAACGGGGAGAAGTCCCGGGTTATGATTTGTCGCCTAGAGGATTGGTTCGCTATCAGAATAGAGTCTGCGTTCCACTCAAGGCGGAGTTGCGACAAAAGATTCTAGATGAGGCGCATAAGAGCCAGTACACTCTTCATCCTGGTATGACCAAGATGTACCATAACCTGAAATCTGTGTATTGGTGGCCGGGTTTGAAGAGTGATGTGACCAAGTATGTGGCGAGATGCCTCACTTGTCAGAAAGTGAAGATCGAGCACCAAAGACCACCTGGTTTGCTCCAGAGTCCTGAGATTCCCGAATAGAAATGGGAAAGTGTGACTATGGACCTTGTGACGGGATTGCCCAAGATCAGAAATTACGATGCGATCTGGGTAATTGTGGATCGGTTAACGAAGTCGGCGCACTTCATACCAATCAATGCTGGTTATTCTCCTGACAAACTAGCAGAGATTTATGTTCGTGAGATCGTGAAACTCCATGGTGTTCCTAAGAATATCATTTCTGATCGAGACCCACGATTTACTTCGAGGTTCTGGAAAGCATTGCATAAAGCTTTGGGAACTCAATTGAGATTTAGCACGGCTTATCATCCACAGACGGATGGGCAGTCAGAAAGGACAATCCAGACGCTGGAAGACATGTTGCGAGCCTGTGTTCTCGACTTTAAAGGAAGTTGGGATCGCTTTCTTCCACTAGCGGAATTTGCCTACAACAATAGCTATCATGCGAGCATTCAGATGGCTCCGTATGAAGCATTGTATGGAAGACGGTGTCAATCGCCTTTGTGTTGGAACGAGCTATCCGAAAGGAAGTTATACGGACCAGATTTGGTTGATCAGACCTCAGCACAGATTCAGATTATTCGAAGGAGGTTACTTGCAGCGCAGAGTCGACAGAAAAGCTATGCTGACAAGAGGAGACGACCTCTAGAGTTTGAGGCTGGGGATCATGTGTTCTTGAGAGTATCACCAGTTACGGGCGTTGGGCGAGCTATCAAGAGGAAGAAGCTAAGCCCGAGGTATATAGGTCCTTTTGAAATCCTTGAGAGGATTGGGCCTGTCGCATACCGAGTAGCGCTACCCCCAAGTTTGAGCAGACTTCATGATGTGTTTCACGTTTCCCAACTGAAGAAGTACCAACCAGACCCATCCCACATAGTTGAGTATGAGAATGTTGAGCTTCAAGACAACTTCACATATGCGGTGGAGCCAGAGCAGATCATTGACCGGGAGGAGCGACGGCTCAGACACCGAAGCATTCCATATGTGAAGGTGGTCTGGAAGGGAATGACTCCGAGCGAGGCAACTTGGGAAGCAGAGGAAGATCTGCAGAGAAGATATCCGGAGTTTATGACTCAAGTAATGTAACAATTTCGAGGACGAAATTAAATTTTCGGGGGGAGAATTGTAATATCCTGATTTGTAATCAAGGATTAGTAGCTTCACAGGATGTAATTAATGTTAATTAAGCATATTTGAGTATATGTTGTGTGTTATGATATAAGGATGATTAGTGATGATTTCATGAGTCAAGAACCAATCAGGGGTAAAACGGTAAATTTACCAACTGTCTGGTTAGCTAATGATGAGAAAAACCCCTTAGTAATCAAGATCAATGGTTGAGATTGAAAGACCAAGGGGTGGAATTTGATGCAAGCAAGCTAAGGTGAAAGAAGAGGTTGAGAGGTGCTCTCGGGTTGTCACTCGCAGGCCTCACTTCCGTGGTTCTCGAGTGTGCTCGGGATCTCTGCTCGAGCACAGCCTTCTGTGCTCGAGTGAGGGGTGCGAGTGAGGACCCAAAAATCAATGATTAGCTTTTCAAAGAGGGGTCTTTGGGGGTAGTTTCTCTTAACCCTTTAGGCATATGATTAGGCATTTAATGGCCATCTAAAGAGTCCAAATGAATACCAACTTAGAGTTATATTGAAGTAAGAACTTGGAAAAGGAAATTAACCAAATGTCCCTATTTTGATTATAGGATTTGATATCTGCTATCCTCGTGAGCCTACTGTGCCCAGAGACATCAGGAAAGGATCAGGTAGTGACTTTTCTTTCGTACCATTTGTGATGCATCGTATGTGTGTATTTTCATTGCTTTGCGATAAGTTCGTATGCTGCGACTTATGTGGATATATGTGAGCACCGTCAGTCCAATAGTCCCTGAGTAGCTAACAACGGTTCGGATAACGACTGTGTGTCTTTCCGGCGGAGAAAGGGGATGAGGATGAGGTGTGATTATGTGACATGAAAGCCGAGAGGCTGATTGTGGGCCGAAAGGTCGGTTATGAGCCGAAAGGCTATTTGTGAGGCTGACGAGCCGTTTGTGAAGCCGGATAGCTATGTGCTATAAGGCTATATGTATGCACTGCCATGCCAATAGTCCCTGAGTAGCTAACAACGGTTCGGGTTAGGCAGTGTGCCTTCCCGGCGGAGAAAGGGGAGGAGGCTGGAGTGTAATATGTGTTGCTGCTGTATGATGATTTACTTACATGCTATGTACTTATGTGTGGTATAAATGCTTAGTTACTACTGGGATTCTTTAGAATCTCATTCTTTCCTTTAAACTAACCTTTCAGACAGGGCGGCTGGCTCCAAGGAGAAGCGCGTGACCCGAAGTGGTTAGAGTTTCTTAGGGACATTAGTATAGTTTTGTTGGTTTATTCATTTTGGGTAGGGATTACTGTATTATGTTTTGGAGATGTATATAGTTTGAAATACTTGGTTGTAATCCCTAAACAGGATTTGGAATTCTAGGTATGTAGTGAACCCGGGGGTTGCCGGGAGTTTGGTTATACACTCTGTTATTCGTAAATGTATATAAACTGCGCAGGTGATTATATTCGATAAGTTGAACTTGAGACTGGAAGAGGAATGAAGTTTAAATGAGTTTTAAACCATACGACGGTCTCTAATCTAATTTAATTACCTAATTTCGAGTTATAATCACGTGTTTAAAAGCAGGGTGTTACAGACAACATCATAAACTTGCGTTTCATGATTAAGTGTGGAGGAAGGTTATAAATCATCAATATGATCGGCCACGTGCAATGTGTGCTACTCTGAACACCAAGTGGATTAATTCCATCAGTTGATAGTGCAAGGCGAAGGTTCCTGACTTCATCAGCAAAGTCAGGGTACTCATGATCAATTTTTTTCCATTGAGGAGCGTCTGCAGGGTGCCTAAGCTTCGTGTCTTTAATCCTTTCATCCGCATGCCATGTCAACTGCTTAGCAATCTCTGCATTACTATACAGTCGCCTGAATCTCGGAACAATGGGAAAATACCATAGCACCTTCAAAGGACTTTTTCCTTTCTTCTTCCTATATCGAGATGCGTTGCATTTAGAGCACTTCTCTAACGTTGCATACTGATTTCGAAATAATACGCAATCGTTAGGACATGCATGTATCTTCTTATATCCCATACCAGTTGTAGAGCAAAGAATTCGCTTTGCCTCGTATGTCTTCGTAGGAAGTACATTTTCTTCTGGAAGCATATCTTGCAACAGTTCAAGCAATGCGGTGAAACCTGAATCACTCAATCCGTAGCGAGCTTTAAAGTTGTACAACTTCAACACTGCCAGCAATCTTGTGTATTTAGTACTTCCGACATATAATGGTTTCTCTGCATCACCTTTCAACTTCTCATATTCGTTAGGGCAGTTATGAAGCACCCCTTCAACCATATTTACCATTTCTTCAAGACCAACATCTTCATCAAATATGCTTTGATCAAATTCATCTGAGGCATCACCCGTGGTATGCACCCGATCACTATATGCATCGTTAGTCTCACCATGCCTTGTCCATTGTATATATGTTTGATCAATACCATAACATACTAAATGATCTAGCAAATCAAGTTGACTAATCCACTTTCCAAAACAACAAGATAAGCAAGGACATAAGATTTTGCCATGATCTTTTGTGTGCTCAGTTGCAAATGTAATGAAATCCTTCACCCCATCTATATATTCCTTTGAACATCGATTAGATGACATCCATTTACGATCCATCTATGGGCTTCAATCTATTTTTTTTAAAAAGTAAATGGTTAGTTGTATGACTATTGCATTTACTAATTACTTTTATATTCTCTTACCAATTTTAATTTAAAATAACATACACCACATGAATCTTCATAATTGAAGCTTTCTATGTCTTAAACTAAATGTTTAAATTGCCAAATAATTCATTAATTATTCCCAAGGATTATAATAATTTTTTACAACTCATAACAAAAGAAACCATATTTGCCACAATATATCATAGTTAAATTAGAAAACATTACAAGTCAATAAATAAAATACAAGTGTTAAGAATATATAAATAATTATTTTGCTTATGCAATTAATCAATAACAATCATTAGAACACCTACAAATTATAACTATTAAATTCAACTAAAATCACATTTGTAAGCTCAAAATTTAAAAAACATACCGTAAATAGAAGCTTCAATAGACTGATGAAGTGAAACTACAAACACAAATTAAACATAAAAAAATCAATAAAATATTTGAGGTTCTAAGTTATTTTTTTTAATAATAATATGTGTAATAAACATCAATATCTAATAAAATCAAATATGATTAGCTTATTTCAAAAAATATGATTCAGAAAAAAAAATAAAGAAACACTACTACAAAAAACCAAATCTGTGGCGCTTATAATTGCATTAGCTGTGGCGCTTGCGAAATGCCACCTATCTTAACGCTACTAAAAAAAGCTGTGGCGCTTGGAAGCGCCACAGATTTTTAAAATTTTTTTTTTAAAAAATAGCTTTCTGTGGCGCCTAACCTGGCAGGCGCCACAGGACGCATACCTCCTGTGGCGCCTGGCAACGCCTCCTGTAGCGCCTGGCCGGCCAGGCGCCACAGTAGGCCTATACCTGTTGTGGCGCCTGGCTGGCCAGGCGCCACAGTAGGTGTTTTTTTTTTTTTTCGTTCTGGTTTTTTTTTTAATATGTTTTCTCATATTTTTTTGGGTAGCGCTTGGTTGGCCAGGCGCCACAGTAGGTGTTTTTTTTTTTTTTTTCGTTCTGGTTTTCTTTTTGCATATTTTTTCTCATATTTTTTTGGGTTTTTCGTATTGGTTTTTTTTAGCATATTTTTTTCTCATGCATATATAATTATAATCTGCAAGGCTTAATAAGAACAATAATAGATAACTTTAAAATGATACCAACAAATGATTGATTAGCTAAAGTAGTAATGAAAATTGTTATACAATATACTGTAAACCTAGCTGAATGAAATATAATACAACAAATTCAACTTGAACAAACATGCAAGACAGTGGAGTGGTACTATACTTTTTTTTAAAAAAAAATATTATCAACATTAATTCAAACTCTTTTAGGTTCATCTCATTAAAAACAAAGAAGTTATGGTACTAATCATTTTTATAACTCTACGATGACTTTATTAATATATCTCCATCATAATAAGTCTAACGCTAGAGGAATCTTGAAAATTAACTTTCACAGTTTCACTTGAAAAAAAAATTAATAAAAACAAAACGCAAAATGAACTTACAGGTTGATCAGTACAGTGGAGTGGGGGACCACGTAATTGCCGTTGGTTACGCAATCTTCAGTGAGGGAAGGAAGAAATTTGAGCTACCAAATGAAGTGGGGACCAAAAACTTGTAGACAATACAAAGAAAAGGGAATAATAGGGACAGGAGTGGGGTTGGCAGTTGGGATAAAACAAAGACGTGTGCTCGTGTGAGTGTCGTTTTAAGAAGTGAAGATAAGAAAATGGAAGGAAGGGGAGAGCACGCAGATACTGAAAGTGGAAATGAGAGAGGGAATGATTAAAGATATGAGAAAAAGGTAAAGAAAGGGAGGGGGTGTCGGCACGCGGGAAATGAAAGAGATTGGGGGGAGGGAGGCGGGAAACATTAAGGATAAGGGGGTGGGGTGGGGTGGGTTCTAATTGGTTGGGAAGGGATAGAAAATCAAATTTTTTTTTTTTTTTAAAAAATGGTCAGGGGTGGCGCCTGACCAGGCAGGCGCCACCCCTGATAAAAAAATTTTTTTTTTTTAAAAAAAAGGGTCAGGGGTGGCGCCTGACCAGGCAGGCGCCACCCCTGATAAAAAATTTTTTTTTTTAAAAAAAAAGGGTCAGGGGTGGCGCCTGACCACGCAAGCGCCACCCATGACTAAAAAATTTTTTTTTTTTAAAAAAAGGATTAGGGGTGGCGCCTGACCAGGCAGGCGCCACCCTTAACAATTTTTTTTTTTTATTTTGAAAAGGGTCAGGGTGGGCGCCTGTCTGGTCAGGCGCCACACCTGACCCAGACGCTAGTGTGGCGCCTGGCGTGCCAGGCGACACAGCTGGTCTTAGCAAGTTAAGTGTCGCGCCTGGCTGGCCAGGCGCCACACTTAATCATACCAGTTGTGGCGCCTACCCTTTTAGGCGCCACAGCTGGTTAAAAAAAAATATATAACAAAAATAATAAATGAGCAGCTAATGAAGTGCCACAAAATGTGCGCCACTTTTCAACCTTTTTGTAGTAGTGAAAAAAAAATAAAATGAAAAAGAAAGCATATTCTCAACATTAATTATCTCCTTATTGTATGTTTTCCCCCTTATAGTTTTAGTTAATATATTTAAAGTTAAACAATATAGAAAAATTATATTTTATTTTATTAAATATTAACATTGATATATTAAAGTCATTTTATCCATATTTTAAAATTATTAAATAAGTTAATGAATCAATTAACGAATTATTCAATTTATTATTCTGATTTCAATTTTTCCTATTTTCATTGGGTTTAGATGGGATTTTCTCTATTATAGTTTAATAAGATAATACAAAAAATTATTTTCTTACCTCTACAAAATAGCACTAATACAAATATATATTAAATACGTGAAATAATATTAAATAAATGATTTTGATTTTTGGAAAACAAATAATTTGAAGAAGTTTTAAAAGAAATAGCAGTATTATTAAAAGTTAATTTGATTATCTAATTTCAAGTCACTTGTATATTAATTATTGTCGTTCAAATTTATGGTTATATATAACATATAAATTCAATTCTTTCATTGTTCTTGTAACTTATTGCATTAATTTCTTAGAACTAGTGAGAACACAGTACACATACGCCTACAATGGGGATCGGATAAGTCTCTAGTAATGGGAATATATATGTACACACACGCCTACAAACAACACACACATTTGTATATTATATATACAGGTGTTGTACATGTAAAGAGCAAAGAAACAAAACTAGAGATGGTCCCACAGAAAAACAAAAATCTACCGAGAGAGGGCGAGAGAGAGAGAGCGCATGGGCATTACTTGTCTTCTCCTCAATAATTTTATTTACATTCTTTATATTTTTCCTGTGTTGATCGGATGAAATTACATACTATGTACATGTCTATTTCTAATTTGGTTTATGAACTAGTATAATAACACCATGCTTGAAGAAGATGACTATATATGACATATAAATATACAAGCATGCGTGTCATAACAGGGAAAAAAAACCATCGCAAGCATGCCATAAAAAAAAACAGCAGAACAACCTGAAAAAAAACAATTAATAAAAAAAAACGCAAGTTGAACTTACAGGTTGATAAGTGCAGTGGAGTGGGGGACCACGTAATTGCCGTTGGTGACGCATTCTTCAGTGAGGGAAGGAAGAAATTTGAGCTACCAAATGGAGTGGGGACCAAAAACTTGTAGACAATACAAAGAAAAGGGAATAATAGGGACAGGAGTGGGGTTGGCAGTTGGGAAAAAATAAAGACGTGTGCTCGTGTGAGTGTAGTTTTAAGAAGTAAAGATAAGAAAATGGAAGGAAGCGGAGAGCACGCACAGATACATGAAAGTGAAAATGAGAGAGGGAATGATTAAAGATAGAGAAAAAGGTAAAGAAAGAGAAGGGGGTGTCGGCACGCGAGAAAGGAAAGTGATTGGGGGGAGGGAGGCGGGAAACAAAATTAAGGATAAGGGGGTGGGGCGGGGTGGGTTCTGATTGGTGGGGAAGGGATAGAAAATCCAATTTTTTTTTTAAAAGGGTCAGGGGTGGGGCCTGACCAGGCAGGCGCCACCCCTGACAAAAATTTTTTTTTTTTAAAAAAGGGTTAGGGGTAGCGCCTGACCAGGCAGGCGCCACCAATAAAAAAAATTTTTTTTTTAAAAAAAGGGTCAGGGGTGGTGCTTGACCAGGCAGGCGCCACCCCTGACAAATTTTTTTTTTTAAAAAAGGGTCAGGCGTGGCGCCTGCCTGGTCAGGTGCCACACCTGACCTAGAAGCTAGTGTGGTGCCTGGCATGTCAGGCGCCACAGCTGGTACTAGCAGGTCAAGTATGCCGCTTGCCTGGCCAGGCGCCACACTTAACCATACCAGCTGTGGCGCCTACCCTTCCAGGCGCCACAGCTGGTAAAAAAACATAAAATATAAAAAAAATAATAAATGAGCAGCTGTGGCACTTCATTAAGGAAGGGCCACAATATGTGCGCCACCTTTCAACCTTTTTGTAGTAGTGCATCGAGTTGGTCAAGGAAATATAATGTTGAATTAAATATAATGGCTCAAAATCAAGTTCAAGCACATACTACTGTTTCATTATTACATACGTAAATTCATATTACTTTGTGAAGTTCCAAGGTTTTTGAGCCGTTTCTTACGTAATTGATAAGTTTGCCTTATTTAGGCAAGTCAAGGATCTTGAACATTGATAAACCATGATTGTTATATATTTTATCCCACCTTATTTATTTATTTTAGAGATTATTTTGGGCTAATTTGGATTTATTAGGAAATATTTCAATCATTATCCAATTTTAGAAAATAATATAAATCCAAATTAATTGTGATAATATTGGGCTTAAACTGTTAATATTTTAATTGTATATGTTGGACTTTGGGTCCAAGTCCGCCCTTGATGGACTGGACTATTTGATTAAGGGCATAAGTTGCCTTATCAGATAATTAATCAATCAATATAAGATTGTTGCTTGGAAAATAAGTTGGCAATTAATTATGGGATTATGATTGAGAAACAAATCTCCATGATTGAGGAATATCAATCGAATTAAATCACCAACTTGGAGAGCAAGAAAAAGGGTGCACACATTGCCTAATTAGTGGTCACTCTGATCACTATAAATAGGGTGTGCCCCTAGCATTGCAAATCACCCCTGCCATTAAGCTTTATGGCAATCCCCTCTTATCTACCATCTTGCTTGTTCTGGTGCACTGCTGTGTAAACCCTGATTAGGCTCTTGTAGTCTAATCCTTGCATGGGCCCCAAACCCGGATCCGACTTTACCGGTACGCGCTTCTACTCTATTGCTTAATGTATATTATTCCTTCAATATATTTTATGATGGATTAATATTTCTAAATATATGATAGATTACGATCTCATTTAATTCATGCAGGTTATTAAGAAAAAAATATATTAGAAAATCTTATGGTGCATAATTATTCTTGGACGTTTAAAGAGAATCTAACGATTAAGTTTGAATTTGCCAATTCAATTGTAATGAGTTCAAATCTTGCACCTAAGCTTTCTCTTTCGCCAATAAAAAATACCTAAAACTAAAAGATTGCTCACGCTCTCTTTGAGAGCCAACACTCACCCTCTTTACCACACACCATCACTTGTAATTCTTTATTCTCCGTATCATCCCTTCTGCCACACACCTCGCCACCTCATTCTCCACCACTCCACTTTCATTCCATCTATTAACCCAACTCTCGTATATCCTCTCAAGTCACGCCATTAAACACCCCTCATTAATCATCCATTTAATATCTTTTCCATTCACTTATCATCATGGCCTTGACATGTTTGGAGCTTGGAGGGGGCACAATTTCCATAGAAGCTTGAGCTTATTTGGGAGGCAATTTGTGAGGAGCATGGAAAACGCTAGAGCCTAGAGGTTGCACTTGAAGATCACAAGAGAGTGTATTTCCTTTTATCAATTTGTTTCAAGATTTGACGTTATTTAGTTTTAGATAATTTTGAGTTGTATTGCTTGAGAACAATCTAGTTTCAGCTATGTAGACATATTCTTTTTGGACTCGATTGATATTTTGGATTGGTTTTGTGCTTGAGTCAATTGTTGGAAATTTTGTTTGCAAACCTTTGATTATCAGTTGAATTATTAACTGAGTTTTCATTATTAATTTAATTAATTGTCAATTTTTTTTATCCTCTTAATTGTTTAATTGGGTTGTGTTAAAATCGGCTATAACCCAAGAGGGGGGGTGAATTGGGTGTATAATAAAAACTTAAGAACTTTGGAAATCTTTTCGCATCTTAACGAAAGCGGTAAGTATGAAGGTTTATAAATCAATAGTTAGATTAACTAATATATGCTGAAAATATAAGAGCTTAGGGAAGAGAATATGCAAAATGTGATTTATCCTGGTTCGGTTCAATCTGTGATGGCCTACGTCCAGTCTCCAGGCTCCTCCTGAGATTTTCAAATACACTATCTTATTGTTTAATCCGGGCACTAGAAAAGCGTTTACAATCCCACAAGTTTAGCCGGGTACTTGTGAAACCTTTTACAAATCTCTCACTGAAATACTCCCCCTTACAGCAAGTCTTACGAGCAGAGCAATCCCGAAGATCTTCCTCTCCTGCTTACTCGTGCAAGGCTTATGAGCAGCAACGTTCTCTCCTGCTTATACCCCTGTAAGTCTTATGAGCAGCAACGTTCTCTACTGCTTGCACCTTGTAAGTCTTACGAGCAGAATGTCTTACTGGCAATTCTCTCTACAGCTTCCCCTGTAAGGAAATCAACCCTTTCAAGGTCCCTCTACCTTAAGATCAATTCAAAAATACAGATGAAAGTGTTTACAGACTCTCTCACAGAGTAGATATAATACTCACTAAAGTACAATACAAATAATCACTCTCTCAATGATAAGTAATATAGAAACTGGAAAATAGAGAGTGTTTAGGTAGAAGCAGAGGATTCATATTTCTATCATTTTTCTCGTAGTTGCTCTCTGTCTCAGTTTTTCATCAACTTTGAATGCTCTCTCATTTATAGTTGATGAAGATTATGACCGTTGTGAGCATTCGTTCATTGGAGTCCCATTGCTTCATTTGACCGTTGTGTACATTTTAATAACGAGCCACTATGATATGTCCATTGCAGAGCGGAGCATCTCGTTGAAGAGCAGGATGTTTCATTATGAGCTGTACGTCAAATTGTGGAGCATTGGTGTTTGAATATTCAACAGTCTTTTCGTGGTGTGTAAGTTGCTTATCATGGTAGGTAGCCGCCATTCAGTGTGTAATGACGAAGTTCACCGTAATTGACTTTCTTATTTGAAACTTCAATCTGAACATTTAATATCCTGTTTCACACTTGAAATATATGTTAGCTAACATTTAGAAACAATAACAAGTGAGAATACAATGATTCAATAACATGTAACCATATTCGGATTGTTCGTTGAGTGATGATATTTGCCATACGTGACCTCCATTCTTGAAGATGCAATCCAAATGTTTAATTTCCTGTTTCTCACTTGAAATATAAGTTAGTTAACGTTTAGGAACAATAACAAGTGAAAACATAATGAATGTATAACATTTAACCATGTTTGGATTGATGGCAATGAGAGTCTGAACTTCTGCATTTTGGTTCTTTTACGACTTCACTTGAGTGCATGTATAATTTCACGTTCTGACTTCCTCTCGGGCAAACACTCTCTGCTCTTCACTCGCAGGACTCGAGTGCAATTCTGGACATCACTCGAGTGCAACCAGTCTTGCTCAACTGTGCTTCTTGTTTTCACGTACATGCTTCTTCTCAGGTTAACACTTTCATGTCAACACTTGCATGTGCTAGAGTGCAATTCTGATCCCTACTCGAGTGTGTTGTTCAATGCTCGAGTGTTGCTAAATTTCTCCACACTTCAGCCGCTTCTGGACAACACTCGCATGACATCTTTCAAGAGTGTGTTTTTGCACTAGTGAGTGATGTGGGGCCACATTAGACAAAATCTACTTATTTGATTCTAATGGTATATCATAAGAAAGCTCTTGCCATATGCATTCTAATGCAAAAAGAATCATCTCCAAACTCCTTGTATTCTGCAAGTTATGATCGAAAGAGTGTCTACCGTACTAGACTGCACAAGCGTCAACTTCTAGAAGGCATAGCTCCTAGAATATAACTTTAAATTAGGAAAATTACCTATCCATGGAAAGCCCTTTGAGTCTAGTTTCATATGGCACTGGTCTCGTCTCAATCCGATATGTTTTTTGTGAGTTATGCTCAAAATACTGAACCTGTGTTGAAAAGTGACAGTGATTTCACTGTCAACTTCCACTGATCATATCGCCTTCATCTGAACTTCTTTAAATATGATCTTGGTGTAACATTTTCGTGTTGTGAGTCTTCTTTCATATTCCACCAGTTTCGGGTTAATCCGATGTGTGGTTTGAGAGATATAGCCAAAAAACCGAACCTCTGTCAGGCTGAACGTAAAACAGAGCTGAACAGAGTAGCCTAACACTCAAGTGTGTTCTTGCTTCACTCGAGTGCTATAGTGCCACACTTGCTACAGTGATTTTGCACTTTCATTCTGTACCTCGAGCACTACAGTGATTTGCATGCTACAGTACCTGCATGCTACAGTGCCTCACTCAAGTACTACGGTGCCTCACTCGCGTGATTGCTACAAGTTCTTCTTTCTTCCATATCTTTCTTCTTGATTTTCCTCTTGATAATGATTCTCCATAACTTAGTCAAGGTATCTTCTTTTGTTTTCTTGACTACCTTCAATCTTCTTCTTTCTTTGCTTGGCTAATCTTCAATCTTCTTTCTTTGCTTGGCTAATATTTTTCTTGACTACCTTCAATCTTCTTCTTTCTTTCCTTGGCTAATCTTCAAGTTATGCAACATTAAATATAGTAGTTAGTCAATATAGAAGATTGATATGTTATGCAAATTTTTGCTCTTAATATTTCACATTTATATTTGACATCATCAAAACTAATCATATCTAACAGGTTGGTTAATTGATAGTTGTTTAATTAGACAATTGTAAACATGATTTCCAAAATTATTTTAAAACTATTTGTGATTGGTTTTAATGGGTTTAATTAACCAACACTTATTCCATTTTGAGTTTTCTGGTTGATTAAATGTTTATGAACTTGAGAGTTTTCTTATGTTTCAATTAGGCGATTAATTTTATGAATTCCAATTTTTTAGCAATCTCCCTATGGTCTAATTAATTAATTTGGGTTGAGAAAGTTGACTTCAAGTGAATCCTGAGTTGTTCTCTTCACAGTACTTGAAGAAAACCTTCGTTACCTTTTCTTATTTGATTTTCTTAGATATTAAGTTATTTCATTTCCTTAGATTTTAATTTCCTTCTCATAACCCCCCCAATTGCATCTATATTTATTTAGATTAGTTTCATTCTCGTATAGGTTTTAAAGTAATTTGTATTTAGGCAGTAGTTTCTGACATTATATTTTAAGTTTATTCCACTACATTTTTCATCTGCAAAATTAAACCTATAGGAAAAATTCATAGATTGCTCATTGGAAGAATGACCTAAGTTGCGACTATATTGTATTAGTAGTTTGTCCTAGTTTAATTGATTGTTTTAGCAACATCAATTTTGGCATCGTTCCCGAGGAGTAATGGTTAGACTTCAGGTTTAAGTTTTCTTGGTGATTTGTTAGATAGTTATTTATTGCATAATTCTAACTTATCTTGAAATTTTTTTTTGAACTTGATCCTATGATGGCTTGGAATGCTTCACCTTATGGAAATTATTCTTACTCTTCTTTGTCTTATCATTATGACTATGGTGTTGAGTCGATATATGATCCATACTCAAATGTCTATAATCTTAGATGACATGATCACTCAGATCTTTGATATGTCAATCAAACTGTACTGAGTCAAGAATAGGGTTCAAGATTATCAAAAAAGATAAATGCTATGATGAAAATCATAATGAACAAATTTGATCAGAAAAAATAAGGAACAACAACAAAAAGATTTGCAGCATAGACAGGAAATTCAAACTCTACAAACTCAGATTGAGCAGTTATCCTATGCAATTATTAGTAATATGCAAAGTCAAGAATTTGAAGTTTAGGGTGAATTTCCATGTGTTAATATGCTTTCACCTTCTAATGATTCATACCCTTTTTCTTCTACTACTAATGATGGAATGATTGCTACTTTACGTAAATATGCTTGTACTGATGTTGTTTCTAAATTGACTAGTTCTATTGATTTAATTTATATTAAATTTTGAAATGCTTGAATTGATACTTTGATAGAGCTCAATATTTATATACTTTTATTAATTAATCTTAGGCTTTTGTTAGATTTAATTGAATATTTTGGACATATTCAAGTGTTAATGTGAGATTTTAGTGAAAGAATAATTTGGGGCTTATAGTGGTTATATTGTTATATTTTTAATTAATATTTGTTATTCCCATTATTCTTCAATTATGTGTAAAAGATAATACCTTTGTGAATCAAATTTTATAGGTAATGATGTGGCCCAACTTACTCATTCAACCCAGAGAGAATTGAATGAAGAAAGGAAGTGGGGACCATTTGAATTGCAGTGGCGGCTGTGTAAAGCAAAAGGCAGCTGGACCGAATGGAATGGATGAGGTAGAAACAAGCAACTGATTTATTGAATAAATCTGGACTGAATGGAATAGGAGAGTGGACGTGAAGATGAGCTAGACCAAATTGAGATGTAGACTGAATTAAAGAGGTCTTGACCCAAGAGAAAGAGGTCGGACCGTGAGAGAGGAATTGAAGAAAAGAAGGAGGGGACCACAAAAACAAATGAAGTGCTGAATAAAGATGTGAAGGCAGCACCAAAGAGAAGGAATTAGAGGTGGCCCAAAATTTTTGAATGATTAAGTGGGCTATTGACCAAATGGGAATTGATGGGAAAAGGAGAGGTAACCTAATTAAAAGGAGGAGGAAGCACACGATGGAATAAAGTAGAGAGGGGCGGCTGGTGTGTAAAAGAAGGGAGAGCATCGAATAGAGAAAGGGACGAGAATTGAAATGAAATAAGATAGAATAGAGAGCAAGCGACACTGGAGAGTGTAAAAGGGAACAAGAGAATTCGCTGTTGCATCTAGAGTTGAAGTGCTTTTCGGTGTTTTTCCCCTTGATCTCCATGGCTAAATCCTTATTCCTTCTTCAAGCTTCATCTTCCTCCTCTTTTATGAGTAGCTAAAGTGTTGGTGATTTCCTTGAGTTGGGTAATGGTTTGAGCTTCTAAACTTCAATGAAATTCCTTAAGCTCTCTTTCTATTTCATAATTATATGGCTTGGTTAAGTATGTAATTGTGATCTAGATTGTTCTATGCTCAGTGAATAAACTTGGTGGTTGAGCTAGGAGTTGATTAATTAAGCTTTGTATGATTCATATTAAGAGTAGGTTGAATTGTTTATTCCAACTTGGTTAAGTGGATTTAAATGATTAAACTGAATATTTTGAATTGTTGTAATGGTAATTACAATTTAGAATTGGAAGTTAGTTATTCATCTCCTTGAGTCACTATTAATTGGTAATACTCATTTAATTGCTTCGGTTGAATGAATTAAATGATTATTGCAAGTATGGAGCTAGTGGTAGCTTAGTTCCAAACTCTTGACTCATTATAGAATTCATATTATTAGCAAGCAAGGAAGACTAAAACCTCAACTCAAGGGAATCTCATTTCATTATTATATTAGTTAATTGAATTTATCTTGTTATTAGTGTTGATTTCAATTATGTTTGTTTCTTTGTCTTATAAAAGTCAAATTCTTAAAATGATTTCTCAACACTTTAAGGTTTTTTATCACTTTACTACTTAGGAACTTGGAAATTAATCTCCTCACAAGAACGACCTAGGTTGAGCTACTACGCTACATTTTCAAACCTAGTTTTATTTTGTGAACTCACACGACATGGGTTCATCATACTTCTTCCCATGTCTCTAGCCGTATGAGTTCTATTGATTCTGATGATGAAGTTGATGAAGAGACTATTGTTAAATTCCAAACACAATTGATTTTATAGATACCCTACTTAACACTAATCCTAATTAAGCTTTGAATGATGAAAGTAATATCTTTGTTGATTTTTCTGATTATGTTAATGCTCTTAATATGACTATTGTTAATGGGGATGCTATTGAGAATAAGTGTGGGTGAAGTCTTGATTTGGATATGCAGTTTAATGGTAAGAGTATATTGATCATGATATTTCACATGCGGAATTTGTCTTGCATGATGATTTGAGTAAGCATAGCGAGACCATTTTCAATGATCACTTGGTTAACTCTTACTAAGGATAGTCTTATTAATTTTATGGGTTGTTCAAAGTATTTGGAAGTTCCAACACTTTCTACTGAACAATTAATTTTGGGATCTTCCTTGATTCTTGATAAGTCCTATTTTATTGATTGTATCTGTGTGGGATGAGATACTGCTTGGTGTTATGATTTTGTGTAGCCACATGGATTGATTCCTCACATCTAGACACCCTTTATACTTGAGTTGAAATGTTATCTACAAATCTTAAGGAAGGAGATGTTTGTTAAGTATCGCAAGCGAACACCAATGGTGCTTTCATGTGATCTACAACTAGACAAAGGAGTGATGCCAAATACTTTACTTCACTGGAGTCTTGAAACTTTTGCTAGTCTGGTCATATTCCTTCCCTCCTATCTTTACTTCCATTGATTGCTGTTATTTTTTAGATCTATATTTTGCATTAAGGACAATGCATGATTTAAGTGTAGGTGGAGGGATTATGTTCTTGCTTTTGGTTTTTATTCTTTGTTTTTAAAATGAGAAAATAAAAATATTTTGGTTTTTACTTTGGTTTATGTTTCTTGTTCTCAAGAAAAGAAAGAAAGTTTTATTTTAAAATAATTGCAAGTTTTAAGTGACTTTAGTATGCTGCATTCTTGATTTGCAAAGTGATTGATCCTGTTTTAAGTTAGTGAACTAAATGACAATGAATTTGAATTTGATGGATTTAGGCTAGTGATCATATACCTAGTGAGGCTTTGTACATAATGTTGTTTTCCCCTTTCATGTGTGAGTAATCCCCTACCTCTTCACTTGATCTAGAACTTGACTTGAATCTTATTTAAGGCCACATTGTATGCATGTGCATTTATTGAGCCTATATTCTTTTTCCATTTTGTCTACACCCCATAACCATTAAAAAAAATATAAAAAAAAAATTCCCTACCCTTTTGAATGTCTTAGGAGTTGAAGAGCATTATATTATATTTGTTTTGGATGGAAGAACATATATAAAATTAGGACTTGGGTCATTATAAAAAGAATGGGAAGGTTGTCTTGAAAAGAAAAGGAAAAAATGCAGTTAGATTTCGCTCAGCTGGTTTAAGCTATGCTTAATAACCTGGGGTCTTCATCACTAATGTTGATCTTTTTCTCAAATAGCTTGTAAGAGCCATGAGCATGCTAGTAGCATCTTAGTGCTATTAAGCTATAAAAGCTTGAGAAACCAGGCCTTTATATCACCAATATAAATGTTCGTGCCAAAAAAGCATATATATATATAACAACCCAAGAAAATTGAAAACAAGAAGAAGAAGAAAATGAGTTATGACCCAGTTTAAGTTTGGTTTGGTTTCTTTCATGCCATATTCTCTAGTGCATAATTATCTTCATCCTTTGAGATATTCATCCTTATTTTTCCCATACACCATATCCTTTCTTTTTTAATCTTAGCCCTATTACAACCTAATAAAAGTCCTTTTGATTCATGCTTGCATTTGCTTTATTTGTGGTGGAGAACTTACATTCTTGTCAAGCCTATGGAAAGAGGATTGGTTAGAGTGGTTTTGAGTGTAAACACAAGCCTATATACTTTAGAGGGATAAGTGACCTACACATTATCCTTGGTGAGGGATTTATAGCTTAGGTTTCCATTTGTCAAGTAAATTGCCATGATATTTGTTTTCTTGATTCATGAGAAAATCGCTTGGATAAGAGAAATGTTAAAATACTTCAGTTTACTTCTTGCTTGTAATTGAAACATTCACTTTTGAATTTTTTGTTTTGTTTTTTCTTGTTCTCCTTTGGTCTTGATTTGCTTTGCCCAGGATTGCAAAGGATAAGTGTGGGAAGTTGACAAACCATGATTTTTATATATTTTATTCCACCTTATTCATTTACTTTGGAGATTATTTTGGGCTAATTTGAATTTATTAGGAAATATTTGAATCATTATTCAATTTTTGGAAATAATATAAATCTGAATTAAGTGTGATAATATTGGGCTTAAATTGAAAATATTTTAATTGCCTATTTCATGATAGATTAATATTTCAGATATATGATATATCATGATCTCATTTAATTTTTACAAGTCAAGAAAAAGCAAATTAGAAAATCCTATGGTGTATAATTATTTTTGGAAGTTTAAAGAGAATCTGATGGCGAAGTTTGAATGGGCCAATTCAATTCTAATGGGTTTAATTTTTGTACCCTAAGCTTTCTCATTCTCCTATAAAAAATACCTAGCCACTACAAGATTGCTATCTTTCGCTCAAACTATCAGATCCAATTCTTTATTCTCTATACTCATCCCTTTTGCAACACACCTCGCCACCTCATTCTCCACCTTTCCACTTTCATTCCATCTATTAACCCAACTCTCATATATCCTCTCAAGTCACGCCACTCAACACCCCTCGTCAATCATCCATTTAATATCTTTTCCATTCACTTATCATCATGGCTGTGACATGTTAGGTGCTTTAGGGGGGACAATTTCCATGGAAGATTGAAATTTTTTGGGAGACAACTTGGGAGGAACATGGGTGAGGCTAGAGCCTAGAGTTTGCACTTGAAGACTATAGGGGAGTGCCTTTCCTTTTATCAATTTGTTTCAAGACTTGAGATCATTTAGTTTTAGATAATTTTAAGTTGTATTGCTTGAGAACAATCTAGCTTTAGATTGCAGACAATTCCTTTTGGATTGGATTTTTATTTTGGATTGATTTTGTGCTTGAGACAATTGCTGGAAATTTTCTTTGCAAACCTTTGATTGCCAATTGAATTATTAATGAAGTTTTCACTACTACAAAAATAATAATATATGATGGTTGTTAACTGCCGTACATAATGGTTTTGAAACATCATCTATGCGATCACTATAAAAGCTCCACACAGATACATTACAGTTTTGAACTCATTATATATTCTTGACCTATTACAATGGTTGTAATATAACACACGTTATGTATTGAGACTCAGTTTGGCCAAGATATAGCCATTGCTGTGATAATAATTAATTGACACACGTAAACAACCATCATAATATATGGTAATACTTGCATGGTATATAACGGTCTCATTTTACAACCATTATTTATTTAGTAACATACATAATGGTTTGTGTATAAAAACTATGACTTTTAATAAACTTTAATAATAGTCTCACTTATACAACTGCTATGAAATAAGTACATGAATAATTGTTTTTATATAATAACAATGATGTATGGACATAATACTCTTCAAGTGAGAGTTTCTGAGCTAGTTGACCTTTGATCTATATATATAATAGAATAGCAGTGCCTTTAACACCGTGTAGCCATTCAATTTATCATGGATCAAGACATTACAGGCTTTGTGAGGAGAATTAATGGCAACTATTGATGTATGTAATGAAAATGTAACTTGTGACCTATATATAATTGTGTCTCCTTATAGGAATTAACCCTAAAAAGCAAAAGACTCTAGGAAAAAACATATACCCCTATCAAAAAGGGTAGAGGAAGGGATATGGAAATACTTGAGTTCAATGGTTTGCATAACTCCTACACCCTTTTTGATAAGGGTATTTGTTTTTTACCCCATCTTTGTTTGCTTTCTAGGCTAAATTCCTCAAGAGAAATAAGGTATAGATGAACACTTCATTATTATTATTATATATAGATAGAAGTGTGATTGATTCTAGCCACAAAACCAAAAAAATCTTGACCCATCTAAATTGCATGGCTACCCAATGTTGGAAGTACTATTCTATTAAAAATATATATAGACAAGACTAAGTAGCTCATAAACTCTCATATTGAAACGTCTATGACTTATCACAATGTTGAAATTCATAGCTTTTAACTTGGTGCCACATACTCAATAGAAAAACATGAGAGGAACCTTCAATTAGAACAATATGGGATTTCCAAAAAAAACATAACTCCACAACAATAAATTCAATATGTCACATGAAGGTATTAACTAGCACGGCTGTTGTAAAATGAAGGCTTTTTATGGTAGGGCTTGACTAAAAATGACTCTCGACAGCTAGAAAAGACAATAGGAGTAGTAGGGTTACGATGTTGGAATGTTTCGTTCGAATAGACTAAGTGTCAAGTGTGTTATGTTTCAGATGCTTAAATAGAAGAGGAAGGGTAGGTTTTTTAGGTTGTCATGCCGAAGACTTTACATAACAATTATATTGATAAAACTATTATTTAGTGTTTTATATTTATTATGGTTCTTTGTTAATAACCATAAGTTATATTATTGTTTTAACAAATACATATATCATAGTTATTAATTAATAAACATTAGGTATGTTATTTTATTTTCATATTTTGGGCAGTTAGTGCTCAGATAATTACATTTTTATATTTTATAAAAAAAATCATCCTCTAGTGACTTAGTGCTTGATAGATGATATGAGATTTGCTGTAAATTTAGGAACTTATGTGTTCATTCAATTTCAATGAATCAAAAGTTCTGTAAATTTGTAGCAAACCATATATCATCATGCTACTCATTACTAGATGAGTGGCTTGAATCATCTAGGAGTATGTTAGGATCATGGTCGGTGATCAATCCCATACTTATCAAGAATGACATTGGCCTTCCTATTCGTACTCGACAAATATCCGGCCAGCCTCCTTACTGCATGGTCAATGCATTATGCATGCTATATCATTGTCTCCCCTTGATGCAGAGGCAGAGGTGGAGGTTGTAAGGAGGAGAAGGGGGGAAGGAGGTGGTGGAGGTTGTGGAGGAGGCAAAGAAGGTAGAGGAAGAGGATGATGCCATGGATATTCTAGCAAATCTTGAGTATGGCATTTCATCTTGGCGATTGAAAGAACAAAGGAGGATGATAAACATAAGGAAATTTGGAGTTTATATAGATTGGAAGTGACGGGTTTAGACCACATTGCTTACGTTGGAAGTTAACGAGGAGCACGCAGAGTTGGGTAATGAAAGGGTATTTGGTTCTCATGCTAATCATTGAAGAACGAAGAAGCATAGAGTATTTTCATCATGAGCATGGGGAAGAGAAAATGTTTGGACCATTTAGTTGATGGTTGTTTAAGAAAAACTGTTTTTTACATGTCCTTAAGCAACAAATTCTTTCCATGACCTAATCAAATGCCTATCAAATTTGCAATAATGCTTATGTCCTCACTCATTGTTCCAAGGATTATAATAGAATATGCCAAATTCAATCCTTTATAGTTTTAAAACAAGTTTTTCATGAATTATGTGAGTGAGTGTGTGAGAGGAGCCAGAAAATAATTTTTCAGCTTTTATTTTAGTCACATGTAATACTTCAATCCATGCACAAACTTCAACCATATAACCTCACTACCCTCTTTTTCCTCCATCTTTACCTAAAAACTCATCCTATATAGTCTCAAAATCAAAAGGACTTTTTAACCTTGTAATATAGCCATAGGTTCACGGTAATTATAAAAGAAAATGGAAGGGATATGTATTCAAAAACTTTGAAATAAAAAAAAAAAGAAATTTCTCTATTCTTTTTATCTTCTTCCTCCTTTTTTTTTCAAACTCCCCCAAACTTGAGCTAGCTTCATTCTCTTCGTTCAAAGCATTGTTGATTTTCAACTGATATCCATACTTTTTTTTATATAGGCGTGTAATTTTATTTTTTTGGAACATGAAACTTTGGCTTGGTTTCTATGCCCATTAAGCGCTGAACAAATTTCACCCTACATACTTACAAATTAACCATCAAACCATTTTTTTTTTCAAATTCCATTTATCTCAAAGAAGATACGCTTCTTTGAAAGGTTGAAAGGTGGGTCAAAAGTGGAAGTAATGTAATTCAGGTTAGCTTAAAAGGCTCAAACACTCTTTAAAGAATTGCCTTAATCATTTTTCAAAACCATATAAGGTGAAGTAGAAACTTTGAAGAACTCCAAAGAAGATTTTAAAGCTCTTTAATTGAAGATAGGGACATAAACTTATTTACTACATATTCCTTCAATACAACCCTTCAAAATACCTCTAACTCCAATAGTGCATTATAATGCTCAATAAAATTCTTTAAAAGCTTACCGTAATACTACAACTCACTCAACAAAACATATTACTCATCATTTCTTATCAAGCATAATTCCAAGCAAATATCCAATCATTGGACCATTCAAGAAATTTTAACAATCAATTCATCAACTCATTCTTAAAATATCATTCAAGCAAAAGACTAAGAAGGTGAGATCTCACACATTTCAACCTTTTCACATCATCTGTATAACCCATCTCAAAATTACGTGTAATCACTATACACTCAGCTTCACAAAAATTTCAAAATTTCATAACCACTCACCCAAAATTAAAATTAACAATGTCCTTACTATTAGCTTAAAAGAAAAAGGCCATTTCTATGCACATCTACACAAGAAACCAAGAATAGATCCAAGCATGCAGATCAATAATATAGAAACAGAAACCATATGGAATCAATCACAAGGATCATTAAGAGTTTGAACCCTTAACACATGTTCAAGAGTAGTCAAAAAAGGGGTAAAAAAGAAGGAGCTATCAGTAGTTCCATCACACATTTCAAGTGTAATATCCCAAATTTTGGGATTAGAAACTTGAGAATAAGTTTGAATCTGGTAGATTACCAGGCCCAAGTTTAGAAAGAGTCCTAAGAATATTCAGGAAGTAGAACGATTTTTAGGGACTATATCCGGGTAGACAATGATTTTTTCATTATATGACGGCTCTGAGGTTTTAGTTAGTCAGAGAAATAGACCGACGCATGTACCTGAGTACATGTAGCACCCTTTGGAGGCAGAATGCCACTTTACTAGTAGAAAAATGGCTTTTTAAACCAGTTAAAATTGACTTTTTAGACCAGTTTTGGATCTGGTCTTGATACAACTGGTCTTAAAAGCATGTCACTTTTAAGACCGGTTTGGTACCTGGTTTTAAAAGTTTTACTTTTAAGACCGGTTGTATTAATAACCGGTTTAAATAGTAACAATTTTAAGACCGGTTGTCATGAGCACTGGTCATAAAAGAACTCTTTTGTAAGGCAATTTACATAACATTTTAAAGACCGGTTATAATTATAACCGGTCTTAAAAGTTATTTTAAGACTGGTTTCATATATAACCTGTCTTAAAAATTATAATTTTAAGACCGGTTGTATATAAAACCGGTCTTAAAAATTTAATTTTAAGACCGGTTATATGCGTAACCGTCTTAAAATAACTTTTAAGACCGGTTATTTTTATAACCGGTCTTAAAAGTGCTATATATATATTTTAATTGTGTTTGATTATGTTAGTTACCAGAACGCATCCTAGAATTGCTATCTCCAATGCCATACTTATTAAGTGCCATATGGTGTTCAATTTGCTTCAATTTACCATGTCCTTTTGCTTTAACCTTCCACTTACCATTTCCTTTTGCTTTAACCTTCTCATTGAATTGGGAACTTGTAACATGTCATATATCCTCATGTATAATGTTTTGTTTAAAACCATCATATATATATGCATAAATGAATTCAACCATGTCATATCATGCAACCAACAAGTCAATTCACCAAAATATACAAAAACCATGTTAAAACCAACAAACATGTCAAATCATGCAACCAACAATATTTGCGACCAACCAACATGTCAATTCATCAATATATACAAAACAATTTCTCAGTTTTACAAGAACTCACTGTTGTAAAAGTTCATAAATGAATTTAGCACAATAATTGTGAATGTGCTCAATATCTTATTCAGGAAAGGGGTCAGCAAGTTCAAACTTTTGAAACATCAAAGCCAGGAAAAACATTAACTTCACTTAAAAAAAATAAAAGTAATACAAAATTTTTGAAATATATATACATTTACCTCTTCAGTAAGTTATGTCGTGCCTAGGATAATAATATTATACATGTGCCTCAGAATATACAACCCACATAAGTTAGACCCCGGTGGTTGCCTACAGGTCTGAAAAATAATATGATATCATTAAAACAAGTAAAAAATTAAAGCATGACTTATTATTGAATACATTCTTAAAACAAACCAATATATAACTAACCTTTGCAAGATCTATGTAGGGCCTTTTACCTCACGCATAGGCCTACCACAAGCAGTGTATTGGAATGTCCGAATAGCCCTATATCATCAAAATCACAAAGGTTACTTATTTTGCACAAATTCCATAAATTTTGCATACGAAAGGTAATTAATAATACAAGAAAACTTACACGTTCAAGCTCTTCTTCAATTCACTAGTTAGCTTACTGAGGTGGAGGAAGCATAGGAGGATGAAAAAATAACTCTTCTTGCACAAAATAACCAATTGATAATGATCACTGAAAAAAGGGAAAACTTTTAAGAAAATATAAAATATTATGTATATTATGAAATATAAATTTGTTTCTAACCCATGCAAATATTGAGCCAAGAAACACTTAATTGAGGTTTCACTAAGCCTGTGTGATAAGTATGTGTGTTCGATAGAAGCAGTGGTCCCTTTGTCGTAGAGTTGAACTGGGCATAGGAGTCCAAATTTATTGGTTTTACTAGAGTCAACCAACCTACGATGCATGCACCTACAATAATTCAAGCAGAGACATTAAATTAAAGTTTAACGGCATAATTTGTAAAATATTAACTTCCAATTTGAGAAGATACTTACATCAAAAAGAGCTGGACAATCAAAATTGTAAGCTGTTGTAGAGGAGCTACCATGGACATTAAATCATCCCTCTCAAGATAGTATTGCGCCCCTGACTTGCTAATAGCTGACTCAGTAGACCAATCTCTTGTTACAAAGGATGTATCATATGCTATCAGAATCACTTGATGCATGACATTCAATGGAGGCCGTGAAACATCTTGAGTGGAGGGAGGTGGAGGTGGAGGTGGAGATGGAGGTGGCAGGGACTCCTCAGCTCGATCAGAAACAAGGTTCTTTGGCTACAAGATGAAAGAGTTGATGACATCGCCCACAACCTTGAAGTCATTAACAGGGATAGGGAGATGTGCATCTGCAACGATCACCTCTTCAACTGCCACTTTGACTTGATCATCTCTTATTTATTGGTAGTGGACAATTAATCCCAAGTTTTGCACACTCCCACATGCAACCAATCGTCTTAGAGGATCCTCCACAAACAAGTCACAAGGCTTACCAATTTCTTTTCCAGGACCCTTTGATGACTGACCAATGTAACTCCCTTTAGTGCTCTGTTTAGGGTTTTAGGAATGAACCTGGGGAGAACTGGTATCTGGTTGTCTTGTACTTGTCATGATCATCCATTCCTCCTTCATCTTGCTGAACCTTTCTTCAAATCGTGCATCAAATGATGCTTCTGTCTCAGCCCTAGCTTCTGCCCTCACAATGGCCAATATACGCTCCATCTCTTCCTTAGTCACCATACTACTTGAGGAACAGTGTGGGGGTGCTCCAAAGTAATCCCTTATGCCTCCCCCTCCTCCAATCCCCCTGACACGGACGGGATGCTTAGGTTTTCCTGTAGCTACGGTTAGGATTTCATTCCTCTCATTCGATCTAAACAATCCCTCGGCTTGTTTTTTTAAGCTCCTCCTAAAAGACATATATGGCAAATGTTAGTAATGAAATTTTTTTACTAAATAATTAATAACAACAAGTCAACAACAATACTTACAATTTTCTCACTGACTATATAAGATTATTCACTCTTATAAGACCTGCTCCTCTTTTGGTGAGCGAACAACCACTTCTCTTCGCGATGTATCAGAGATGGTGGAGAAAGAAGAACAGAAGGATTGGATTGAGCTGCTTCTTTTAATCTCTTCTGGTTGGCCGCCAACAAGTCTTTTTTGGCCTTTGCATAACCCCTATGAGACATTATATGGGGGCAATCATTCTTTCTACCATTCTCTTAGGACTTTTTCCTTTTTTCTTGCGAATAAGAAATCAAAATTAAGTCATTGTAAATCAATAAAGACAATTCATAATTCATAAGCAAATCAAATGCAAAATAAGTCAACTCACCAATACTTCTGGAGTAGTCCGAAGCTGTCTAAATTCTTGCCAAGTCTGTTCATTAATAAAAGAATACTGATCGCACGGATTAGGACGAGGCTGACCTTCTTCCACCTTGATATGCACGTAATTGTTGGCTAGACCTGTCTTAAACTTCCTCTATCATTCATCACAATATGTCATTGTCTTGTCATACAAGGCTTCACTCTCAGGAATGTTGTAAGTGAGCTGGATAGTTTTCCAAATATGTTACTTCTCACTTTTATCCACATTTCTCCACTGCTCTATCAAGATGCTAAGCTTGTTGCGTGCTAGGATGCTGACAAAACTCCTATACCAGCTTGCATTAGGCCCGATTGGTTTTCAACAACTATCAAACTCAATCAAAATGATTTCCCTGGTATTCCGATTGAGAGGAATGTCTCTCAATCGGGTGGCTCTCCTACCCCTTCGTCTAGGCCGGTTACGTGGCTCATTAAGTTCCTAGCTGGGAGCATTGCTAGGATCACTTTGATTTGGATTAGTTGGATTGGGATTACTCTCACTAGGATGACTCATTTTCAAAAAATACTTTAAGGACACTATTTAAGGATAGCTAGTGATGGTTTAAGGAAATTTTGCTACACGGCACTATCTACAAAGGCATCGTTCAAAAATAATTCCCAAGTTATGCAAACATGAACAAATAATTAATTGCAATGCACAAGTTGAACATACATGCAAAAATAGGAGGCAATGTTAGCACAAGTTGAACATAAATGCATTAGGAGGAAGACTCAGAAGCAAAAATAGGAGGCATGTTTGAACAAGTTGAACAAACATAAATGCATTAGGAGGTAGACTCAGAAGCAACACCAAAATTCATATCAAGCAATATCAGCACTACCTTATCCAAAGTTTTACTATATTGAACATGCAAAAATACAAAACCAAAATTGAACCCTTCTTATACACAACCAAAATAAACCCAGGTCTGATCCATAGAAGTATAAGGACATTAACCTCAGACATACATGCATTATGTAAAACTCTTTAGAATAATTAACGCTACCTTCAACCTTTACTTGAGGATCATCCTGTTTCTTTGGATTTGAACAGTCTTTGGCCACTTTATGATTCGAGTAAGGTCTCTCTTAAGAGGCAATGGACGCTTCTGAAAAGTGGGTTGACAACTTGCTACAAGAATCGAACAAAGAAAATGGAGGCCAAGTCATCTCAAAATTTCAGAGTTAAAATTAGGCGCGTTTTGAAATCCAGGTCAGTTTTAAGACCGGTTGTAATTAACAACTGGTATTAAAAGTAATATTTAAGACCGGTTTTAATTAGAAACCGGTCTTAAAATTAGTATTTAAGACCGGTTATTAATAAATAACCGGTCTTAAAAATAGAAACTTTTTAAGACCGGTTATTAAATAATAACCGGTCTTAAAGTTTTAATATTTAAGACCAGTTTTCATGTACAGCAAGTCTTAAAAATAATAACCATTTTATTTTTTTAATTGTCTTTAATCCAAATAATATTTTCTAGACCGGTTATATTTAGAACCGGTCTAGAAAATATATTACATGTACTTATTTTTTAATTGTATATATTTTAAGACCGGTTTTTATTATAACCGGTCTTAAAATTATTTTTAAATATAACCGGTCTTAAAAGTATTTTTAAGACCGGTTATAAATATAACCGATCTTAATATTTCATCATAATTACAAAAATGCCACCGGACATATTTTTAAGACCTTATCTGATATAATCGATCTAAATGTTCCAGTCTAAAATTTCTTTTCTGTACTAGTGCTTGGTGCATTTTGAATGGCAAACACAAGTATTTGTGAGCCATGTGGAGCCCTAGACTGTGTGATTCAGATCCTCATTATAAAGAATAAGTCTTTGGATTATATGGGGGCTCAGTGGGTGCGATTAGGCAGATAAAATATGTTAGTAGAGGTGTACACATGGCGTTTTTATGACAGGTACATATATCCTACATTTTTGAAAGGGAAGAAGAGACATAGGCCATGTGGGTCCCATATATAGACACACCCGACATACGCACTTGGCAATCCCCTAATCCAGCACATGTGCTGTAATCCCTAGTAAAACCCGAGCAGAGTCCTATGGGAACATTAATAAAGTAAGTTTATTAAAATAGCTTTAATAAAGTAAGTCATAATAGCTAATGATGACACAACTTTTGTAGTGGCACCACAAGAAATTGACAAGTGTCCTCTCAGCATGACAAAGTACAAGATCACTTTTGTGCTAGCATATTAAGAAGATGACAAGTGTCCCTAATGATGACACTTGCTTTTTGGCTTTTAAGGTGGCACTCCCTAAAGGCGCCACATAGCCTCTGAGTCTGGTCTTCGACTCGGTCACGTACTTGACCTCCCCATACAATAAACTTGGGAATTAGGGGAATCCAATAGACCTTCCTTTCCTTGAACCAAAAAGGATAGTCCATAGTGAGAGAAAAAGGGAGAGGATGATCTTGAAGGACACTTGTCACGCCAAGATTTAATCTTGGACTTAAGGCACCATATGATTGCAACATGTGGGAAATAAAATCCAAGACTTCTCTTATTCTTTAAATTTTGGCCAGCAACCCTAAAATAGAGGGGAAAATCAAGAAAATCATAAGAGAAAGAAAGAGGAGAGAAGGAAGGTGAACAGTGAAATTTCTTGAGCTCCAAAGTCAATTCCAACCCTGAATTGTTGTTTCTAGCCTATAAAGCCATCATGAATGTTGTTCCTCTTGATGAGAGCAACATTTCTACAGTTTAGGATTCTTGTTCAGAGGTGTTTGGTGCTATCTAGCAAGTTGGAGTGCTGCCAAAATCAAGAACTGGTTATAGAATCGGGTAGAGGTATGTATGAACTTCAATTTTAGTCTAATGTCTTGAGATTATTGGGGTCCCTATATTTCGACCAGACCTGTGCCATTAGGAAGGGATGTGATTTTTATATTTTCTAGGCTCTAAATGGATTCTACACAAAACTTTATAGGAATAGCCTGTTAGAGGAGTTTTATAAAGATAATTGAAAACCCAAAAATCAAAGTTAACGGAATAGTATTGCTAGATTTTGTTTTCTAGAGGTAGTCTGCTTGTGATAAGTTTTTGAATAATCAAATCTTGTCCAATGGCCATGAAATTTCCCAAAATATAATTAGACATGATAAGCTTTAATTTGATATATAATATACCATTTGGGCTAGTAGATTGTGAGATATGAATATTTGAAGTTAAGCATTGAATCTGGAACATTTTCTGTTACAGTGAGATTTGTTCGAGGTTTCTGGAAATTTAGCCCTGTAATTCAAAGTGGCTAATATTTTTCCTTTTAAAAAGGACTTAAACATCTCTGCGTCGAAGCTAAAACCATATCATTTGGAGTTTTGTAGATTTAGTTATGATTTTTCAAATTTGGATGAAAAATCTGGCAGATTAGGTTGACCCATGTAATTATGGCATTTAAAGTAATTTAGGACAAGTATGGGCCTAAAGATAAGAGACATGGCCTAGAGGCTATTGTAGCCATACTGGACAATCATTTGTCATGGCTCTAATGATATGATTATGTTTCTAGGGCCATGAGATGACAAGAAAGAGGAAATAGAAGGTTTTCCAAGCAACTTCGGTGGTTGGTAGGATAGGGAACAAGAGGAGGACTCAAAGACAAGAGGTAGTGAATTTACCGTACTTGCGTGTATTGATATGTATGCCTGTGTGTTAATGTGCATGATTGCCTTGCTTGTTTATGTGTAATGTAGTTGAATGATTAAAGTTTAGTTTCTTTTGATGCTATGGCCATATGTAAGAAATGTGAAGAATTGAGCATGCCGATATGTCATTATGTTAACATAAGCCTATGTAAGGCAAGTATATCATAGATTAGAAATTTATCTTATATGCACTGTTGGTATTGTTTGCTACTGAGATTCCCCTGAATCTCACCCACCTTTACCAACCATATAGGTAGTTGAGCATAGA
Organism: Inga leiocalycina; assembly: GCA_963242795.1. Lineage (NCBI taxonomy): Eukaryota > Viridiplantae > Streptophyta > Magnoliopsida > Fabales > Fabaceae > Inga > Inga leiocalycina. The sequence continues at coordinate 32,717,395 of OY725323.1, forward strand.
AGAGGAGTGTAGGATATTGAGCTAGAAGAAGAAGTTGCAATAAAGAAGAGAAGAATTATTTATACGTTGTGCCGTTATGTGATTGATGTATGAGTGATTAATTGTATATCATTGCATGATAGATGTAATGAATTTCTTAAGCGTGGTAAATAAATTAGAAATGGGTAATTACATAATACAAGCCCAATAATTAAGTAAGCAGAGGAATTAATAAGCAAAGAAAAACTATTATAGTAATGAATAGAAGAATTGATAAGTTAAAGTGAAAAGTAACCCTATGAATAAAGTTAAGTAATCTGGTAAATACGACTTACCAAATGAATAAGTGACCTTATAAGAAAGAGTGCAAGTCCAAGTTTGGGGGCTCGAGTAAGGATCCCTAAAGCGGGTAATGCTTATGCTGTACAATACAAAGGGGTTTAGGGATAGGTATTATAGAGTTGAAACAAGACCGGTATGACTTTGATAAGATATGGAGATATGAATCAACATCTTAGGCACTTGTAAGAGTACAAGGTGCTGGACCGACCCACTATGAGAAAGTTACATGGATCAAGTCGTAAGCTTTTCTCAAGCACAACCACATCACAATGCCTTTTGACCTAAGGTTATCATGGATTCCTACATGAGAGTTGTTAAGCTTTGAACTTGTCAAAAGTCACTTTTGACCGGGTGATGATAAAGGCTACGATCGGGCTTACTAGTTTTTCATGCAAAGGAATATGAATGATTAAGATGGAATTTGTCCCTCAATTAGTAGAGAGATATTACCGGGCCCATCAATGAGTGAGTCTGAGAAATGTATGACCATCTACGATGGAAAGGAGTTTCCATTTCTATTGTCATACTACTCAGGAATCGAGAAAGTAAAGGTCAGGAACAAGAGGATGACATTATCCATGCCTCATGCTTGACCGATATATTGTGTGACAAAAGGGACATGACATGGTTGTATGACAGGTTGCATCATGTTAACGATCCTCATATAAATTGGGTAGTCGTAATGTCTTGCTAGAGGCCGCTTGTGACTTATCGGTTAGTATAGTTATTGGCCCATTGCCGACTTCGTATGGGCCTACAGGGTCGCACACAAAAATGGCCCAACACGAGATATAATGTTTAATCCAGGGCGGATGAATTTTATATTTATATATATATAATATAAAAATTCGTTAATATTATATATATATATGTATATTTTCAAAATACATGTTTTATATATATTATATGTTATTATTATATTTTGTTAGTTTTAAATGTAATTTCATTAAGATAAATTAGATTTAATAACTAACATGATAGAGATATAGTATCTCAGATTTAATTTTTTAAGATAAATTAAATCTAATAGCTCTTTATTTGGATTAAATAAATAGGTTGAATTAAAATTGTTAGACATATTTAATTTAAACTGAATTTATTTAATTAGCTCATCAAGATAATTAATTCTTAATTAATTTCAAAATTAATAAAGATTAATTTTAAAATTCAAATATAGCCCTCATAGGTTATAAACATGATAGAGCACAAATACTGAGATACGGATGAGAATTTAGAGCCGCAGGAAAACCCTAGGAGACATTGGAAGCGCTAGCATGTAGTTTGTGTTGGAAGGCATTTGCATGGGTACCGATAGAGGGAGTGGACCTGATATGTTGGCTCCTAGATATCGCAATCCGTGTTTTCAAAAAGGTATGGATCTTTCTAACTCAGTTTAAACGTCGTTAATAGATCCTCGATTAGGATCGGTGAAAATTTTAAAATTTTTCTGCTGTGCCTCCCAATCTTAACATATTCCAATATAATTCTGTGGTAAAGCATGCTCAGGTGAGAAAAATCTCTAGATGAGTAACCCCCTGGGAAGTCAACTCAGTGAGATTAAGACTCTAAGAGATAGATAAGGTAGCACAAGATATGGATTATGTTGCTGACTCGAGTCTCTCGTACTAACTAAGAATTAGATCCCCACTCTGTGTTATGGGAAAACATAGAAAAGCTATACCAAGAAGTTGGTACTGCTTATGTTTCCCTGTAAGGATAGTATCTAGTATCTCTGGAAGACTAATGAATGTCATGAGAAATCTCCAAGCTAGATAGTCATATTAGTAAGATAAATGGTGTTCAAAGGCATATAGGTATGATGAACAGTACTGAACTGGAAGAGGCCAAGAACTGTTATAAAGATAGACAGTTGTCTCGGTCTTACTGGTTAATATCAGAGATTGATTGAGAATATCTCCCGAATCACTTTGCCATTAATAGAGCTCATGCGAATGAAAAAATTGTGTTTGAGTGGAATGGTAATTATGAGGGTAAGCTTCTGAAAGTTGAGGGAGAGGCTGACATTCACACAAATATTGGTTATCCTAGATCCTAGTGTGACTAGTGTGGTCTACAGTGATGAGATCTAATTGGTCTACAAATGTAACAACTTATATGGGTTGCAGTGAAATAAGTATATAGGATTGGGATGTGCTCCAGTGTAGCAGGGAATAATGGTGTCGTATGTCTCTTAATAGCAGAAGCCTTACTAGAAGCTTTATCCACTCATGATGTAGAGCTGGCAATGATTGCTTTTAAAGTAAAATATGGTGATTTTAAATGTGCCTTTTTTATATTGAGGATTAAGGTAGAGTTAGAACACTGGTGGAAAAATCACTTTTAGGAGTGGATAAAAACAGCATTTTAGATCGGTTCTAGATGAGGTCTTGATATAGCTGGTGTAAAAAGTTTGTCATGCTTAGACCGTTTGTATAAAATACTGACATTTTAGACCTGTTTTTCAAATAACAGGTTTTAATGTCATTCTTTTTAGACTAGTTATTGATAAAATTGGTCTAAAAAGTCATTTTCTAGATCGGTTGTTCTAAAAAGTTTCCACTTTTTTTTTAAAAAAAATTCTTGTTAAAACATTTTAGCCAGCAAAGCCATTTCCCTTGTTAAAACATTTTACCCAGTAAGCCATTTTAACGACATCCATATAAATTCTTCTCTTACACATTATAACAAACACCTTATACAGAAGCATCTTCATCAAGCAAAACACAATTTCAACTGGTGTAATACTTACATCATTCTTCCTGTTGGATATAATTAGTTTTGATGATGTCAAATATCGATATTAATTATTGAGAGCAAAAAGTTTACATAATGTATCTATCTTCTATGTTTACTAACTACTATGTTTAATGTGAAATATCTTGTAGATTAGTCAAGCAAAGAGAGAAGATATCAAGTTGGGTTGAAAAGATTCATGTGATTTAATACTGTGGATTATTCGAATAGTCAAATTGTTATTCGAATAGTATGCTTAACAAATGTTTCTGAAAATAATTTAAGTGAAAAAGTATTTGAATAGTCAAGGCACTATCCGAATAGTCATTGTGATTTCGAACTCAATTTCTATTAGCTATTATTCTGATAAGCCTCAGATTATTCGAATAGTCAAATAATTATCATGATAATGCATACGCTATTCGAATAATGATACACTGATAAATAGTTGTATTATTCGAATAGTCCTTGACTATTCGAATAGCATGAACTAATATGACAGTTGAAAGTTTTTCTGAACTAAAAGTATTCGAATAGCCTGCATGTTATTCGATTAGTGCTTATATTTCCCAAAGTGAGTTCCAAATGCATTATCCGGATAATAGTATAACTATTCGAATAGTATAATTATTATCAGAATATTACTTTATTCATTCAAAGGTTTTTTTCACATCTTATTATTCGAATAGTATGAATACTATTCGAATAGTATATCCACTATTCGAATACAAGAAGTGCTATTCGAATAACAGCAGCAGTCAGCACGGGCGACATTCAGTATTTTGATGATATCTCTCCAACCACATGTCGGATTGAATTGAAACTGGTGGCATATGAAACTAGACTTCCAACACGTCATTTTGACACCAAGATCACATTAAAAGGAGTTCAGATATGAGAGATATGATCTGTTGAAGTTGATACATGAATCAGCGTCATATTCCTGGACAGCTTTGGTATTTAGACATAACTCCCAAACTATAAATCGGATTGAGACGAAACTGGTGCCATATCAAAGTAGACTCAAAGAGCTTTCCATGGATATATAATTTGTCACATTTGAAGCTATATCCTAAGAGCTATGACTTCTGGAAGTTGCTGCTCGTGATGGCTCGTGAGTTCATCATCAAAGTGCATTATTTGAATACAACAAGTTGTATTCGAATAGTATATCATATCTTGTATAGAAAGGCTATTCGAATAAGGGTTCGTCTATTCAAATATTAAAGTTCATTATGAGAGAATATTATTCGAATACAAATGACACTATTCGAATAATATCATTTGTTTTACAAGGCAACTATTTGAATAAGGAAGTCACTATTCGAATACACTTCAAGTTCTAAAAGATTATTCGGATAGAGGATAAAGTATTCGAATAAATATTACTCATTATCAAAGAAGGCTATTCAAATACAACAGAGGTTATCCGAATAACTAATTTTCCAGAAAACAGAGTATCACCTTGAAACTTCTGAAAATCATTGAACTTTTGTGTAACTTGTTCTTATTGATTCTAATCACTCTAACACTTTATTATATTAGTGATTAATCATTCTCTAGATGATCAAACAAGAATTAAGACACAAGACGGAGAAAGCACTTTTGTGTCAGAAGCTTCCAACGGCTAGTTCAACGGAAATATTTTAAGCCTCAACGGGAAGAAGAAAAGCTTAAACGGTCAAATGCTCTTCATCAACTATAAAAGAGGAGTCATTCAAAATGAACGGTAATGACGAGAGCCCATGCCTACAATGTTGATATGCTATTACTCTGAATCTTACTTGACCGAAGCATTGTAATGATACTCCTACCATGTACTTCAGTGTTAATCATTATCTACTTCATATAGAGAGAAGTAATCCTTCGTTGTAATCATTCTATATCTGTGAGAGTTACTCGAGATTGGGGAATCTTGAGTGGGAATCAAATTGTATTCTTACAGTGTGTAAGGGGGAGCTCATATCTTAGTGGGAGAATTGTAAAGGCTTCACAAGTGCCCGGATCAAACTTGTGAGATTGTAGTGGTTCTCAAGTACGCGGTTAAACTTGAGGGAGATAGTGGATTGAAATCTCAGGAGGAGCCTGGGGACTGGACGTAGGTCATCGTGGATTGGACTGAACCAGGATAAATTATAGTTTGCATCTTCTCTTCCCTGAACTCTTATATTTCCAGCATATATGATTTCAATAACTGATTATGGTTTTATATTTCACTACTTACATACTTATTGATTTCATAAGATGCGAAAAGAATTTCAAAGTAGTTAAGTTTTTATAATACACCCAATTCACCCCCTCTTAGGTGTCAGCCTGTTCTAACACTTCCTACACTCCATATTCTACAGAAGCAACAACAATAAATCATTCTTCCTACACCATAAATAAATTCTTCTCTTACACATTCCCATTTGATCAAGCATTTTAAAACTCAATTTCAAATAGTTTAACTTACATCATTCTTCCTAAACCCCACATTTCACAAAAGCAATAACAATAAATCATCGAAAATCAACACATTATCACACATAATCAAAAAATGAAGGTATGTGCTACACATTTTTATTCCCCTAATTTAATATTATAGTTTGACAAAAAAAATCAAAAATTTAGCTAATAATAGAATCAAAACACTTTAATTGATGATAAAGGAATATACCGAGAAAGAACACAGCAGACAGTAATCCATCATTGGTGATCATTAGCTGGCTCTGGAGCATCTACACTAGGACACCTTATATCATTTATTTTCCTATGATGACAACAAAAATAGAAGTTTTATATATCAAATAAATATATACATAATTCAAATATAATTCATGATAATTACTTTAGCTAGCTAACCTTCAAAGTAGTTTTATGAAGGGATATCCTCTTGTATCCCTTCATGGTGATTGTTTCTTATGCCATGTTCATCATCACTTCATCTTCTTCATTCAATTCTGTTAGAATCCTAGAAAAAGGAGTCTCAAGATGATCATTCATTAAAAAACTTTCCTCATTATAGACCACATTTTATTTTCTTGATAAGTAATATAGAGCACTTGTTTCGCCTGGTATGGCATAATAGAAGGTTCATGTCCAAAACTTCTACTATTCATATCAACTAATATAAATCCTAATGGATCGATCATCATATCATTATTGGCATCAACCCACTTGCATTTGAAAATGGGAAATTTAATTTTAACATAATCAACCACCCAAATCTCTTTAATAATCCCATAATATGGTATGGCTACCTATCTAGGGTTCTTATCTTTTGAACTAGAGAAGTGCATAGATTCAGCCACTAATATAACACCACTATTCTAGACAGTGCTCCTATCATCTAGGGATTTCATGTAAAACGTATAACTATTGATCATAAATGAAGTCTAACTTATAACATCAACCTCAGGACCACATACTAACCATTTAATTGTGTCAGAATCATATTCTTCTCCGCCAACCTTTTGTTTGAACTAATGTGCAAAAGTTTTGTTATGCTCTCTAATTAACCTTTGATAAGTTATTTGATTATTTTCTTTCTGTACAATTTCTTTAAGAGAATAGTGTAATCTTGAACTTCATTAATATTATTCAAGATGTACAAGTGGACTTGTTGTAATTCATCAGGATCTATACTCTTTACTATAGCCCTGCGTCTACCCCCTTCTTCATAATGACATTTAGGAAGCCCAATATGTCTTACATTTGACAAGTAATGTTGACAAAGCTCCATGTCTTATTCAGAAACATATTTATGAAGAATAGATGCTTCAGGCCAATTTGTATTCTTCACATACCCTTTTAGGATTTTCATAGTTCTTTCAATTGGGTACATCTATAATAAATAGATAAGGCCACACAACTTTTTTGCCTCACTAGATGAACAATTAGATGTATGATCATGTCAGAAAAAGAAGGAAGAAAAAGCTTCTCAAGCTGATACAAGATTAGATATCATTTATTTTCCAATTCATCTAATCTTTCTGTCTTAATGACTTTACTACAAATAGCATTGAAGAAGAAAGAAAGTCTAGTCAAAATATGTTGAAGATTATATTCGACAATGCCTCGAATAGCCACTAGGAGTAGTTGTTGCATTAAGACATGACAATCATGAGACTTTAGCCCTACTAACTTCAAGTCTTTCATCGATGCAAGCTTTTTAAAATTTAAAGAATAGCCTAAGGGAACTTTGATGCCATGTAAAAACTCACAAAAACTTATTTTCTCATCCTTAGATTGTTAGGATCGGCAGGCACAGTGGAAGAATTTTAAAATTTTACCAATCCTAATCGAGGATCTATCAACGGCGTTTAAACCAAGTTGGAAGGATTCATACCTTTTATGATTCAGGGTTTTCACGATCTCTAGGAGCCAACACGTCAGGTCTGCTCCCTCTACCGGTATCCACATGAATGCTCTCCAACTGAGACTACATGCTAGCACCTCTAATGTCTCCTAGGGTTTCCTTGCGGCTCTCAATTCTCAGTGCATATCAATATATCTACTCTATCAAGTTTATAACCTATAAGGGCTATTTTCAAATTTCAAAATTAATCATCATTAATCTTGAAATTAATTAACTATTAATTATCTTGATGAGCTAATTAAATAAATTCAGTTTAAATTAAATCTGTCCAACAGTTTTAATTTAACCTATTTATTTAATCCAAATAAAGAGCCATTAGATTTAATTTATCTTCATAAATTAAATCTGAGATACTATATCTCTATCATGTTAGTTATTAAATTTAATATATCTTAATAAATTAAATTTAAAACTAACACAATATAATAATATCATATAATATATATACATACATATATATATAAGATATATATTTTGAATATATATATATCTATATAATATTATTAATAAATTTTATATTATATATATAAATATAAAATTCGTCCACCCTAAATTAAACATTATCTCGTGTTGGGCCATTCTTGTGTGCGACCTTGTAGGCCCATATGAAGTTGGCAGTGGGCCAATAACTATACTAACCTAAAAGTCACAAGCGGCCTCTAGCAAGACATTACGACTATCCAATTCATATGAGGATCGTTATCACGATGCAACCTATCATACAACCATGTCACGTCCTTTTTGTCACACGATATATCGATCAAGGATAAGGCATGGATAATGTCATCCTCTTGTTCTTGACCATTACTTTCTCGATTCCTGAGTAGCCTGATAATAGAGATGGAAACTCCTTTCATCATAGTATGGCCATATATTTCTCAGACTCACTCATCGAGGGGCCCAGTAATATCTCTCTACTAATGTGAGGGACAAATTCCATCTTGATCATTCATATTCCTCTGCATGAAAAACCACCAAGCCCTATCGTAGCCTTTATCATCACCCGGTCAAAAGTGACTTTTGACTAGTTCAAAGCTTAACAACTCTCATGTAGGAATCCATGATGACCTCAGGTCTAAGGGCATTGTGACGTGGTTATACATAAGAAAAGCTTATGACTCGATCCATGTAGCTTTCTCATAGTGGGTCGGTCCAGCACCTTGTAATCTTACAAGTGCCTAAGACTTTGATTCGTATCTCCATATCTTATCAAAGTCATACTGATCTTATTTCATCTCTGCTCCCGCATAGATGACCGACCAAGGACATTTTAGGATAATCTTTATGAATTATCCAAGGATACAATTATCACAGTTAACATGCAAATAATATGATAACAGAATGGAGAAATTTCATTAAAATAATAATGTTCAAAGTATAATGATTGGCCCTTAGGGCACAATTTCCAACATAGACAAAGTTTGAGAAGTTGGATGACAAAGGGTTCATTTACTATATGGCCTTGGATGCAAGTCTTCTAGTATTCCTATTTCTTGTAAATCTAATCTTGCCTTCACGTCATCTTTAAACTACCTTGTATGTTGAGCAATGTCCAAACAATACTATCACATATGTTTTTCTCCATATGCATGAAATCAATACAGTGTCTCACATCAAGATTGGGCCAATATTGAAGATTGAAGAAGACAGACCTCTTTTTCCATTTAATTTGTCCATAACTAATCTTTGTAGTCTTACAAAAGATAACATTGATATTTTTCACCTTTTCATAAACTTGCTCCCCAGTTAATGCCTTTGGAGCATCTTCAAACTATTGTCCACCAAAAAAATCTTTCTTTAACCTATGATATGGGTAGCCTCGTTTAAGAAATCTCCTATGGCCAACATAAACCATCTTTGTTCCATGTTGAAGCTTATGGTAGCATGTGCCTTCTTCATAAATTGAACATACTCACTTTTAACACTATATCCTGACAAGTTTCCATGTACCGGGAAGTCATTTATAGTACAAAAGATCATGTCTCGTATTTTAAAAACCTCCTTCTTGTTTACGCGAAAAACATCAACACTTTCATCCCATAACTCTTTCAAGTCTTCGATCAAGGGTTCTAGGTGAACATCTATGTTTTTACGGGTTGTTTTAGTCTCAAAATCAACATAGACAACATATATACTTTCACTTCAAGTATAATAGAGGAGATCAATTGTAAATTACCAACAGAATAGGCCATGGACTATGTATACTTCTTAGGCAACCAAAAGGATTCATGCTATCCATGCTAAGCCCAATCCCAAGGTTCCTAAGTTCTTCGCTGATGTTAGGAAATAATTTATCAATTTTCTTCTATTGAGAAAAAGTAGCTGGATGACAAAGCTTTCCATCGGATATCCTCTTATCCATATGCCATGTCAAATATTTTACATTGTTTTCATTAGCAAACAAGTTCTTGAACCTTGGTATGATTGCAAGATACCACAACTCTTTTGCGGAGGGGTTATTTGATTTGTACCTCAGGTTTCACATATCAGACACCGTTGTTTCTCTTCATGCTCTTTTCTATATAATATGCAACTATTAGGGCATGCATGGCTCTTTTTATACTTCATCCCTAGTAGACATATTATTTAAGCATCATAGTGTTAATAAGGCAAAACATTATCATCTGGAAGCATGTCTTTAAAAGCTTCAAGCATTTTTGAAAAACTCTTGTTACTCCATCCATGTCGTGCTTTCAAGCTTACCAATTTCGACACTGCTTTCAACAATTGGTATTTTTTACACCTTGGGTATAACAGCTGCTCAGCATCACTGCACATATTACCATATGCATGTGATTGCTCAAGAGCTTTTCTCCTACATCATGAATAATATCCTCTATCCGACCATCCATATTTGTATCATTATCATCAAAGGCCACTCCCCCTATTGAGATGCACTTGGCATTTCTAATTCTTCACCATGCTATACCCATATTATATAACTCTTATGAAATCCTTTACAAATTAAATATGTATATATATATCTGCAACACTTAGTCACTTCTCATTCAAACATACTACACAAGGGCAATAAAACATCCCATTATTATTATCGGCATTTCTTCTAGCAAAGTCTAAAAAAGCCCCCACCCCATTATCATATTCAACACTTATCCATTTAGCTTTTATTCAACTATGATCCATATATTTCAACACCTTATAGCACCCTATCTAACAGCAAAAGGATAGACAAAAACACAACAACTGCAGAGATTTAGAGATTTCAACAAAATTAAGAAGCATGCATACCAGGAGGCAATAACTACACTTGTAGCAATATACCAATAAATTATGGCATGATAAGAACCAAGCAACATTTCATAATAAAGGTATATAGGTAAAATTTTTAAAACTTGCATTGCAAAGCTATTCATAATTTTCATAACTTTATATTCAATTCAAACCCACATAGCAAATATCATAACATGATCATTAATGGCAATCTAAGTCAAGAAAGTATAAATAAAGTATTATAATATGATCATTCAGCTAGTATATGAAGTTATCATCACTGAGTTCAATAACGAGAGTAAGATAGAGAGAAACATTAGGCATATTCAAATAAAGCCATAATCATAAAACAAAGCACCACTATTTCCTACTTCAAGCATATCAGGATCTGATGCTAGACATGGTTAAACTTACCCAAAATAATATTAAAAGGATCAAGTTTAAATTATTAACAGCAATCAAAACAAACATGGAAAGTTGCTTCATAAGAAGTTACTCTTTGTGCTGCCGTTTGGAAGAAGAACAATTGGCGAGGCTTTTAAGGGAGGAGGAGTCGAAGCTGGAATGTTATCCATTGTTGGCGAAATGAAGGTTGACTATTGGCAAGGTATGGATAGTGACCATTCCTAATACTGACCTAGCCCAATGCTGCCTTTGAGATTGTAAACAAAACACCGTTGGTTCAGAGAAAAAGATTTCTGTAGATTGAGAGAGAAAGAGGATGGCAGAGTTGTTAACAAGAACACCATCAGAGAAATTTCAGGGAAAAGTGGGTTCAGAGAGCAAGCTAAGACTCAGCAGGAGGAAGAGAAGAGTGAAATTTTAATTAAGGCGCGTACATTTAAGACCGGTTGTTTAATAAAACCAGTGTCAAATATATCTTTTAGACTAGGTTTAAAAATAACCGGTCTAAAAATGTTCAACTTTTTGACCAGTAATAAGATATAACCAGTCTAAAAAGTAAAAAAATATTTTTAATTGACTGGTTATAGAAATAACCGATCTAAAAAGTATATTCATTTTTAATTATTTTTATCCTTTTAAGACCGGTTACTCATAAAAAAGGTCTAAATAATATCTTTAAGAACTTATATCCAAGGAACGAGTCTTAGAAGTTGTCTATAATAACAAAAATGCCATCGATAGTACATTTTAGACCTTATCTCTGTATAACTGGTCTAAATGAGGTGATCTAAAATACATATTTTGTACTAATAGAATAATGTGAACAATGTTGATACCATAGGAATATTACTCGAATATTTGAGGATTAGAATAGGAATGATGAATCCTGATTCTAGTATACGTGTATATTGGGTATAATTAAAGGAACATGATTTTCTCGGCTCAGCTGATGTTGATTTTCTAGGAGTTGAATTGTAACCTAAGAATCAAATAGTTGAAATAATTCTTGAGGAATTTGAAATAGCCTGAGTGTTTTGAGGTACTATAATATGGTATATAAATGTGCATGAGGTTTTTTAAGGTTGTTAGTGTTAGATCCTATGTTTTGATGATAACAAATGGTGTCACAACTGATTTAATTAAACAAAAGTTTTTGAACAAAGAGACAGAGTATTCTGAAGCACGCAGAACCATCACTCAAGTGACAACTTGATTGATGAAGAAAAAGAAGAAGTCACAATGCAAGAGAAGATTTCTTTGGCTAATTTTAGAAGGGATCACTCGAGTGATCACCCTTCATCACTCAAGTAACTACTCAAGTAAAGGAGTTGGAAAATGCTCAGAAACTTTACCATATTTTGAGAGGTATTACTCGAGTGCTGACCAAGGATCACTCAAGTGATGAGATAAGATATGGAGTCTATGACTTTCTACCAAGATTTGCAAGGGATCACTCGAGTGATGTACTTAAATCACTCAAGTGACTACTCAATTGATGAAGTCTAAAAAGCTACTTCAACACTCTGCCTGCATAGAACGGATCACTTGAGTAATGACCTTGGATCACTTGAGTGATTAATCCTAGATGCATGATTGTTATCTATTAATCTTTAACTTAATTTTATTATGACTAACACTTTATTGCATTAGTGTTTGAAGTGTTTTTTACAGGAAAACATTGAAGAGAACATGCTAAAGAGAGAGAAGCTACTTTACGAAGAACGTAACACTCCTAATGCTCACTTAGCTACAATTTACAACAGTAGCCTCAGCAGCTTCCACATTGATTCGTAACGATGGTCACAACAGATTTCGATTTATTCAGCTACCACATTGATATGTGACTTTCATCACAAAAGATAGTTTTCACTGTATCCACAATGATGCTTGACTTGTGTCACAAAATGATAGCCTTCGCTATAATCACATTGATGTGTGACTTGCATCATAAAATGACAGCCTTTTTTTGTAATCACAATGATGTGTGATGATTGTCACAATAGCTTTCACTGTATTCGGCCATCACTTTCTTCACAATTCAATGATAAACACAAACATACAAGTGTTATACATGATATAAGTGAAAGACTCACTACCTTGTTCTTTCCATTCTTGCTCGGGCACCGTTTTCACACGCTCAGGGCAGATATCAAGTCCTACATATCATAATCAAGGACGATGAGTTTTTTACTATTCCAATTCTTAACCATAAAATACTTAGGGTTGATTATTATTTAGGTCCTTTGGGAAGCTTGTGTATGCTCAAACAAAAGCCTAAAGGGATGGGAAGAGTTAAACCAAAAACCACCTTTTAAAAAGGTGAAATATTTAATTTGGGGGTTGTCGATGGCCAAGGAATGCTCTGACCGCATCCAAAAATAGGTCAGAAACATTTGGGCAGCGGCCAAGAAAAGCTTGTTTCTTGGCTGAACTTCTAAAACTCATAACTAATTCTACAAAAATCGAAACGAGGTGATCTCAAGTTCTGTGGAAATATATTTAAGTCCTATATACAAGAAAAATATGAGCCGCTGCCATATGCAACCACAAAAATAAAGAATTCAATGCTTCTCCATTCCATAATTAAGTCTAGTTTCAAGATGGACAAGATTAGTGAAGACATTTTGAGCAATAGGAGTCATCTTTAAGCTTAAAATGGCTCACCTTGCCTTTGCTTCTTTCTCTTTCTTCCTTCACCATGCTTGGACGACTTAGAGCTTGATGAGAGAGAGAAAAGATGATGATGGATCAGATTTGTAGTCCCCTCACACCCACTTAACCGACTTGAGAAGAGAGAGGGAGAAAGAATGAATTTAAAATGGCATTTGACTTTTCCTTCTCTTGTTTTCTTCCTTGTTGGCTTGGAAATTCTCTCTTCCTTCTTGCCTTTAGTCTTGTACGTCCAACATGAGAAAAAGTAAGAAAATATATTGATTGAATTCTCTCTTCTTTTCTCTTTCATGCCTAGCCACAATTATTGACCAAAAGTGAAAACATGTTAACTTGTTCTTCTTTTTTTCCTTCCTTTTGCTTTTTGACTTATTCAATGGATTTGGTATCACTTAAGTAGCCTATCATGTTCCTCTTTTCTTTGGGTCATTGAAGAAATTGAAGAGCCCAATTGAAGAGGAAATGTGTTGACCATATGATCTCACGTCTATAGGTTCAAGCTTGACCTTGGCTTTCCTAAATGTAGTTGGACATTTTGACCAACTTTTCCCTTGGCCGAATTTACAAGGTGAGAGGGAGAGTAAATTTTGTTTTTCATTTTCATGATTACTTTGCTTTTCTGTTGGCCAATCTTGGCCCTTTATTTTTGTTTCCATTCCTATCCTCAAGATAAAAGGGTAAATGTCCCTTTAGCCCCTAATTATGGCAACATTATTTAGATTGCCATTAACTCTTTATTTATTTCCTTTTTTCTCTTCCATATGACAATTCCCCTTCTTATATTCAAATTAGGCATTTGATCATTTTTGACTTTAGGCTAAAAGACTAAATAGTTGTCTCAAGTTAATCTGAACTAGACATAACAAAATTTCTGAGGGTAATATTGTCATTAATCCCACCATCTATTATGTACATTTAGCCCTTAAGTACATTTTGGGGTATTACAATTCTCCCCTCGCATAACAAATTTCTTTCCTGAAATTTGTAATACCTCTTGAGGCATAAACTATGGATAACACTTCTTTATGTCTACTTCCACTTCCCAGGTTTCTTTCCTTGGAAACATTCCCTCCCAAACAACTTTCACAAACGGTATGCTACATGAAAGGGGCAAGCTTCACCCAAAAGGGGGGTGAATTGGGTGATGTTATAAATTTTTCGTTTGAGATGATAATATGTAAATAGAGTAGAGTAGAGAAGATTTAAACACAGAGATTTATACTGGTTCGGCTTAACAACAATGCCTACGTCCAGTCCTCAGAGATCAAGACCTACTGAGCTTTTCACTATACTTCCAAGATTCAATGGGCTCTTAGAACGCCACAAAACAACAATCGTCCTTGAATGGACTATGAGCAGAAATATTCTCTCAACAAGAAACTTCTCTCCCCCTTACGACAAGTCTTATGTGCAGAGAAACAACCTATGAACCTTCTCACTTGCTTATGTTTACAAGACTCATGAGTGGAAGATAATATAAGGAATTCTCTCAACTGCTTCTCTCGTAAGGAATAACTACCCTCTCAAGGTCCCAATACCTTGAGATCACATAAACACAGAATTTTGAGTTTGTATGAGGACTCTCTTATAGAGCAAATGAATAAACACTGAAGATCAAAGTGTATACAGAGAAAACAGATGAATAGCAGAGAATTGGTATAAGCTTGTGAATTCTTGTGCTTCGTTGCCTTTTTGATTATCCTTGAATCTCTGTATATATAGTTGCTTCAGTTTTTGCCCGTTTGAGAAATCATCATTGGAGGAGCTGGACATTTGCAACTGTAGAAGAACACGCGCATGTTTGAATAATCTGAATGTGGTTGGTGCGAACGTGTCTGTAATTATGCTGTCTGCCAATGTTTGACTTTTCTCTATAACAACAAATTTGAAAAGTTCATCTTCCTGTATTATACTTTTAAAATAATCAAAACAATGTTAGATAAGAATAATAAGTAATGATGATATGAATTAATAACAATAAACCATATTCGTAATGAACGTTATGAGACTTATCATATTCTGTGGTCAACAGGGCATCACTTCGAGCATGAAAGGCTCACCTCGAGTGATCTCCTATTTTTCTTCATATACCTCTGTTATCGGGTTGTGCTTGCATGGAATATCAGAGAGAAAAGATCTTCACTCGCGAGTGAAGAGAGGTCTCACTCGAGCACAATATCTCTGCTCGAGTGATCTTGGCATTTTACACTGGGAGTGTCTTCTTGGGTTATCACTCGCATACCATTTTGACAAGAGTGAGAATTTGCACTCGCGGGTGATATGGACCCTCACTCGAGCACACTTACCTCTGCTCGAGTGAGAAGCATATTCTTAGGGAATATGCTCTCTAAACCATCACTCGCATCAGAATTTCAGAGGGATAGAATTTTCACTCGCGAGTGATTTTGGCCCTCACTCGAGCACACTTACCTCTGCTCGAGTGAGAAGCATATTCTCAGGGAATATGCTCTCTTGAACAGGCACTCGCAACTGATCTTGAGAGGGATGGAAATATTACTCGCAAGCATGGACGTGTCACTCCAAGCATGGATGGGTGTGCTCGAGCACACTTGCACATTTCTGAAATTCAAGACTCTCGGCCAAGTGCTCGCGTCTCTTGCTCGAGTGAATATAGGAAGCATGCCATCACTTTTGCTCTCGGCCAAGTACTCGCAGTGCCTTTCTCGAGTGAAAGATGGAAGCATGCTATAACTTGCTCTCGGGCAAGCACTCGCATGCCTCTTCTCGAGTGAATGGAGGAAGCATCCCATTACTTGCTCTCGGCCAAGCACTCGCATGCCCTCACTCGCATACGTGCTCGAGTGAGAATGACTTCTCTGCTCGAGTGCATACTTATGCTTCGAGTGATCCATTGAATACAAAGGGAGAAAGCCTCTCGGGTACTCACTTCCTGGCTTTCTCTCACACCTGCTCGAGTACAGAAGAGATTTGTGCTCGAGTGCAGATTCATGCTCGAGCACTCAAGTGCATTTTCACAGCAGATATCAGCAAACTCAAAACATGCATTTGGTAACTTGGAATCTTTTCTAAATCTTCTGAAAGCATATCTTACACATAATTGAATTATTGTTATCATCAAAACTTGGGATCTAACATTCTCCCCCTTTTTGATGATGACAAAACTCTTTGTGATGAAGATTTATTAGAAATTGATTGTGATTGAAAATTTTTGAAATTTCTTCAATGTTTCCAAATACATATCAAGTTTAAGTTTCAAATTCAATTTTTCCTGCAATGGTTCCTCTGGACACTTTAACAGCCAAGGTAAGTATAGTAAACTTAATAACTTGAAACATTATTGAAAGAAAAACTTGAACAACATTTCATAACATAATAACTTGAAACCCAAAATGACATACATTTCAATTCCTATCCATTACAGAAATCTACCCATACACCCATATACACCCTACAGCTCAGAAAACATCACACATCCTTCTCCCCCGTTTTGTCAACATCAGGAGGGGGTTCTGGAGGTGGAACAAAAGATATCATTGCAGAGAGAGGGTCAATGGGCTGGTCAGGAGATGGTGGTTGAGGGACAAATGTAACATCTACATTAGACTCAGGATCAGTGAAAAGCACATGAGTCTGTGGATGAGGGGGTGAGGTATGAGTGGTCTCTGGAGGCACCCCGGAAGATGAGGAGGGAAAATGTGAATGCAAGAAGGTCTCCATATTAGTGATCCTCTGTGACATCTCATCTTGTGTTTTGAACATCAGTTCAAAATTAAGATTGGCCTGGTCTACCAATTTAATGACTTGTGTTTCCATCTTCTCCACAAGCTTCTCATACTCAGTCACTAACTCCTTCTTCAAACTTGATACAGCTTGATTAATTACCTCAGACAGATGATTGGACAGAGAGGCATTGAGAAATGAAGGAGGGGGAATAGGGCCTTGTGCAGATGATTGTGCCTCATCTCCTCTAGATGGAGTGGCTTCCCTCTTTGATGTGGCTTTGGTCCGACTCACTGGAAGATTGATACCCATGTGAGTTAATTGAGTCTTTCCAAACCTTGAGATGAGAACCCTTTCTTTTCCTTCCAAATACCAGATTTTGTTTTTCATCAAAATAAAGGAAACTAGTTGAGGGTAAGGTATGGTTGTGGATCTTGTTGAAGAAAAACGAAACCTTCTCATCTCACTAAAAATGATCTCCCCTACATTTCTTTGTTGCCCAGCAACCAATGAAGCCAATAGATAGTAATCCCTTTGTGCAAAGTGAGTAAAGTTTCTGGATTTATTAACTATGCTCCGGGAATAAATGTAATGAAGGACTCTGTGTTTATCAGGCATATCAATAGGCTTGAAAGTGAGGGGGCCAATTGGATCTTTTGGTCTCAAAATGTTAAAGGTTTCATTGACAGAAAATGAAGGTGGGTCAGTAGGAGGTGCCACATAACCAAGTAAATCATTTATGATTTTGGCAGAAATCATAATGAATTTCCCTCTAATGGTTGTAGACACAGCTTCTTCAATCAAATCCCCGGATCTAGACATGATATTATGAGTTTTCATGTTGGAATAAAATGTCTTTACAACAGTGGGGGAATATGGCAAATGAATTTCTAACCAAGGAGCATAGTATTGAAGATAAGGGTATAAGTCCAAATGACAATTCTCTTTCAGATAATCCAAATCAACATATACTACAGGGCAGAAATGTCTATGCTTAAATTCATCATCATATACCTTCTGTGGTAAAGCCTTAAGCTCTGTCACATTGAATCCCTCAGGAGGACTAGTGAGTTGGTCATCCACTGGTGCTTGAGAGGCAGAAGGTGCTCCTGAAGCAGAAGCACTTGGGTGCTTAACTTGATGTGAACTTGAGACACCAGCCTGAGATGTGATCTTCCCAACTATCTTGTCCAATTTGGATTTTTCTATTGCTTCCCTGAGTTGATTACTGAGAATATCCCCAGAAGAAGAGGATGATTGGGATTGCTCTAAATCCTTCTTCTTTCCCTTTCCTTGTACCTCTTTGGAATGAGACCGAGTGATTATGGGTTCCTTGAAGACCACACCTTTTGATTTCTTTGGAGGTGGTTGGTCTTTCTTGGAAACTTGAGGCTTTGGGTGATGTTTCTTAGCAGGGGTTCTCTTTTTGGTCTTAGGCTTTGGAGGCGGTGAAGGTGAGGGAGAGTTTTTGGGAGATGGAGGAGTAAGTTCAGGGGTTGCAGATTCACTGGCAGCAGAGTGAGTGGAAGAAGGAGAATGAGATTTTTGAGGAACAGAAGGTAACTTTGTTCTTGCCATTTGAAAAATGGAAGAGAAACAAGAAATCTTGTTTTTGAAAAAAAAATATAGACACACGAAGAGGAAATTAGGGCACAAGTGAAGAATGCAGAAAACAAGAATCACCTCTTATAGAAGATTGAGAGGTTGTAACATCGATTTGAAGCAGAAGGATGTGATTAAATGATGAGAGAGCGGTTGAAGATGAAAGGTTGTGACTTTCGAGTGAGAGAGCACTTCGAGTGAGAGGAGGAAGTGCGACGTTCTGAGCTCCCCAGTAATTGATATAAGTGACAGTGCTCGAGCATGATCCCTAGTGCTCGAGTGATGTTCATACTGTGCTTGCGAGTGTTCTATCTGTGCTCGAGTGATGTTCTGGAAAAATAAAGAAACAAGTAGAACGTACCTGGATTGTTGATTCCCTGACATATTTTTGCACCTTTGTACTCAAATCCTCCAAGATCATTTGAGTAACCATGAGTTTGATCATTTTTGCAAATAAATTCTTCTTCCTCACTCGAGTAGGCATTCCTCACTTCAAGCATGTTCATACCATGCTTCGAGTGAAAATTCCTCACTCGCGAGTGAGCTCAATTTTCACTGTAGTTTATGATATATATTCCCTTGGTATTAATAACTCCTCTGTTAACCTCTGTTTTCCATGTTAGGAAGCAGAGTATCAAAAATAGTGCTGTGCTCGAGCAGAGCTTTTTGTGCTTCGAGTGACACAGCTCCTCACTCGAGCAGCACCTCCTGTGCTTCGAGTGAGACTCCTGCAAAAACAAATTTTGGCCACTCCGATGCCAAAGTTAATATGGTTATCATCAAAACAAACATTTAATTAAGCTTTTCAACAAGGAATCTTACAACTCATTGGGATTAACCATTCCCAATTCTCTTCGAATATAGAGAAATTGCTCTTTTGCAATTGGTTTTGTGAAAATATCCGCAAGTTGAAGATGAGTTGGTATGAATTCCACTTTGACATCTTTCTTTTGAACATGATCTCGAATGAAATGATGTCGAATGTCTATATGCTTGGTTCTTGAATGTTGTACAGGATTCTTTGCCAAGCTTATCGTGCTAGTATTATCACAATAGATTGGGATTTCTTTTAAATAAATTCCCAAATCTTGAAGTTGTTGTTTTAACCACAGCACTTGAGAACAACAACTTGCCACAGCTATATATTCAGCTTCAGTCGAAGATAATGAGACTGTGTTCTGCTTCTTGCTGAACCATGACACTAGAGAACCTCCGAGAAATTGACATTGTCCACTAGTACTCTTTCTGTCAGTTTTATATCCACCGTGATCTGAATCTGAATAAGCCATTAAGTACTCGTTCCCTCTCTTTGGATACCAAAGTCCAAGCTCTGAAGTATCTCCTAGATATTTGAAAATTCTTTTTACTGTCTCTGCATGAGATACTTTAGGATTGGATTGATACCTTGCACACATTCCTACGCTGAACTGAATATCTGGCCTGCTTGCTGTAAGATAGAGTAATGAACCAATCATTCCTCTATACTTTGTGATGTTGAAGCTAGGTCCCTTTACATCAGCATCCAGCAATGTTGTAGAACTCATTGGAGTATCAGCTCCGTTAGCATTATCTAGTCCATATTTCTTTAACAACTCTTTCAAATATTTTGTCTGAGATATAAATATTCCATTCTTCTTTTGTTTGATCTGAAGTCCAAGGAAGAAGTTCAATTCTCCCATCATAGACATTTCAAATTCTCCCTGCATAATCTTAGAGAAATCTTGACACATAGATTCGTTAGTGGCACCGAAAATAATATCATCAACATAAATTTGAACTATTAGAATATCATTTTTGTTATGTTTGATGAATAAAGTTGTATCAACTTTCCCTCTGACAAAACCTTGATCAAGAAGAAATTTGCTTAGTCTTTCATACCAAGCTCTGGGTGCTTGTTTCAAACCATATAATGCTTTCTTAAGTTTGAAGACATAATCAGGTTTTGTTTCATCTTCAAAACCAGGAGGTTGTTCGACATAAACTTCCTCCATAATATAACCATTTAGAAAAGCGCTTTTTACATCCATTTGATAAAGTTTAAAACTTTTGATGCAAGCAAAGGCTAAGAGTACTCGTATTGCTTCCAATCTTGCTACTGGAGCATATGTTTCCTCATAATCAATACCTTCTTCTTGATTATAGCCTTTGGCAACCAATCTTGCTTTATTTCTCACAATGATTGCAGATTCATCAAGTTTGTTTTTGAAAACCCATTTGGTCCCTATAACCGTATGGTCTTTAGGTCGAGGAACCAAATCCCAAACTTGATTTCTTTGAAATTGATTTAGTTCTTCTTGCATAGCAATCACCCAATCATTGTCAGATAAAGCTTCATCTATATTAGAAGGTTCAATCTCAGAAATAAAAGCAGAAAATGTTACCTCATTGAGGATTCTATTTCTGGTTTTGACACCTTCATGAATATCTCCTATAACTTGATCAATTGGATGATCCTTCATATGTCTCCATGCTTTAGGTTGATCATGATCATCAACATCTTCTAAATTTTGAAAATCATTTGTTTCAAAATCATCCTGCTTTGAAATAGATTTGTTTTTCTTGATTGAATCCATTTCTTCTTCATCATTAAGTTTTGTCTGAGATTCAATTTCATCAAACACAACATGAATAGATTCTTCAATAGTACATGTTCTTTTATTGAAAACTCTATAAGCTTTACTTCTATTAGAATATCCTAGAAAAATACCTTCATCAGACTTTGAATCAAATTTTCCTAAATTTTCCTTACCATTGTTGTGAATGAAACACTTACACCCGAAGATATGAAGATGAGCAATATTTGGCTTTCTTCCTTTGTAGAGTTCATATGGTGTCTTTCCAAGAGATTTGCGAATATATGCTCTGTTTGAGATATAGCATGCAGTACTCATTGCATCTGCCCAGAACACTTGTGACATTTCTTTTTCATTAAGTAAAGCTCTTGCCATTTCTGTAAGCACTCTGTTCTTCCTTTCCACTACTCCATTTTGTTGAGGTGTTCTAGGAGCTGAGAAGTTGTGATCTATCCCCTCGTTGTTGCAGTACTCTTCAAACAATTGGTTATCAAATTCTCCTCCATGATCTGTTCTAATAGAGACAATAGAAATACCTTTCTCATTTTGAACCTTTTTGGCAAACATAATAAATTCAGCAAAAGTTTCATCTTTTGAGGCAATGAATATAGTCCAAGCAAATCTTGTAAAATCATCTACAATTACTAACGTATATAAATTTCCTCCAAAACTTTTTACTCTTGCAGGTCCTACCAAATCCATATGAAGTAATTGTAAAGGTTTTGAAGTAGAAATTTCATATTTTGTTTTAAAAGAAGATTTAGTTTGTTTGCCTTTTTGACATGCATCACAAATCATGTTATCTTTGAATTTAAGTTTGGGAAGGCCAACAACTAAATCTTTTCTGATCAATTTGTCAAGTTGATTCATATTGACATGAGCCAAACGCTTATGCCATAACCAACTTTCCTCTGATCGACTAAGAAAACAGTTTTCAGAAGAGTTTGAATTTAAATCAATTGTATAACAATTACCGTCCCTTTGAGCTCGGATTTTTGCCTTGATAGTTTCTTTGTTTAGAAGTAGATCTTTCTTACTTACTATCAAGCATTCTTTTGAATCGAAAATCACCCAGTTATCTTTGTCAGTGCTTTGGCTTACGCTTAAGAGATTGTGGCATAAACCTTCAACATAATATACTCCGTTGATTTGAAAGCCATCTGTTCTTCCCACTTCTCCAATTCCAGCAATACGTCCGGATTGATTTCCTCCAAAAGTCACATTTCCTCCTTCTCTAGGTTCAAACATGGTGAACTTATTTTTGTCACCAGTCATGTGTCTCGAACATCCACTATCAATATACCATTTGTTCGCTCGAGATGCTTTGAGACATACCTAGAATAAGATGATCAAGTTTTAGGTACCCACACTTTCTTGGGTCCTTTGTGGTTAGTATTTGGAATATGTGTCCCTTTCGGAACCCATTTATATGTTCCACCGACCTTTCCCTTTTTGAAATAACACGATGAAGTATAATGTCCTTTTCTATTACAAAAATTGCATGATACAAATGGATTTGATATATGCACAGAATTCCTGAAATAATTAAGATAGTTTCTACTATTCTTCTTATTCTTATCATGCACAGCATTATATCCAATTCCAGTTTTATCAAAAGAAACTTTCTGAGAGCTTAAGATAACCTTGAGAGTTTCACTTCCTTTAGTAAATTTTTCAACAATCTTTGTTAAGTCCTCTATTTTCTTATCTTTCTCTTTACACATTTCATATGATGATATGACATTACTTTCTAATTCTTTTACTTTCTTCTTATAACTAACCATTTCTTTAGCAACTTTAATGAACTCTGTATGCAATGCATTATATTCAGATAATAATTCATTATAAGAGGGTTCAGAGTCACTTACCTCAGAGTCTGATTCTTCTTCCTTAGCTACCAAGCATAGATTGGCTACTTCGTCATTGTCATTTTCTTCGTCTGACGAACTATCACCCCAAATAGATGATATATATGCTTTCTTTTTCTGTTTCTTTTTGTCTTTGTTTTTGAAGCATTCAGATTTGATGTGTCCTGGTTTTCCACATTCATAGCATACTATTTGGTGTTCCTTGTTTTCTTTCTTGCTTGGTCCACCTTGATAATTCTTGAAATTCCTTTGTCCTCTTCTGTAGAATTTCTTGAACTTTCTCACGATCATTCCCATTTCATCATCACTAGGAACATTTTCATTTTCGGAAGTTCCTTCTTCTTCTTGAATAACTTTAAATGCAACTCCCTTTTTCTTTTTATCATCGAATTCTTCAAGTTCCTTTTTGAATTTCAACTTACCTTCATATTCAGAAAGACTTCCAAAGAGAGCAGCTACGGATCTCATAGACTCTCCTTTGGCTTCTTCGATGGCTGTCACCTTTGCTTCCCATTCTTTCGTAAGAATATTAAGAATCTTTCTTACCTGGGAATTTTGATCAAACGACTTTCCAAGAGCAGATAATTGATTAACAAGATGAGTATACCTTAGTTCAAATTCTGATATACTCTCTCCAGATTTCATACGAAATAAATCATACTCTGTAATTAAAGTATTGATCCTATTCTCTTTGATTCCAGATGTACCTTCGTGAGCAATTTCAAGGGCATCCCACATATCTTTGGCAGTAGGTAGAGTACATATACGAAAATATTCTTTTTGACTAAGAGCACTCTGTATCATTAAAATGGCTTTGCTATTTAACGTTACTAACCTCTTGTCATTT
The DNA here is from genome assembly GCA_963242795.1 of Inga leiocalycina. NCBI lineage: Eukaryota > Viridiplantae > Streptophyta > Magnoliopsida > Fabales > Fabaceae > Inga > Inga leiocalycina. The sequence continues at coordinate 32,741,707 of OY725323.1, forward strand.
TCGTCAAACTCATCTGGAGTCTTTTTGACTGCTCTATCTTCGATTTTCTTCACTGGAACATAGTCACCATCTTGTATAACATTCCATAACCCATACTCGTTGGCCATCACGAACACTCTGAATTTGGCTTTCCAGAACGAAAAATGTTCTCCAGCAAATCCAGGAGGTCTAGTGATTGAAGCACCATCTGGAAGGATATTTTCACCCATTGTTGCCATTGATAGGATCCTTCTCAAGCTGTTAGGCTCTTCGGAGAAGACGAGGCTCTGATACCAAATGAAAGGGGCAAGCTTCACCCAAGAGGGGGGTGAATTGGGTGATGTTATAAATTTTTCGTTTGAGATGATAATATGTAAATAGAGTAGAGTAGAGAAGATTTAAACACAGAGATTTATACTGGTTCGGCTTAACAACAATGCCTACGTCCAGTCCTCAGAGATCAAGACCTACTGAGCTTTTCACTATACTTCCAAGATTCAATGGGCTCTTAGAACGCCACAAAACAACAATCGTCCTTGAATGGACTATGAGCAGAAATATTCTCTCAACAAGAAACTTCTCTCCCCCTTACGACAAGTCTTATGTGCAGAGAAACAACCTATGAACCTTCTCACTTGCTTATGTTTACAAGACTCATGAGTGGAAGATAATATAAGGAATTCTCTCAACTGCTTCTCTCGTAAGGAATAACTACCCTCTCAAGGTCCCAATACCTTGAGATCACATAAACACAGAATTTTGAGTTTGTATGAGGACTCTCTTATAGAGCAAATGAATAAACACTGAAGATCAAAGTGTATACAGAGAAAACAGATGAATAGCAGAGAATTGGTATAAGCTTGTGAATTCTTGTGCTTCGTTGCCTTTTTGATTATCCTTGAATCTCTGTATATATAGTTGCTTCAGTTTTTGCCCGTTTGAGAAATCATCATTGGAGGAGCTGGACATTTGCAACTGTAGAAGAACACGCGCATGTTTGAATAATCTGAATGTGGTTGGTGCGAACGTGTCTGTAATTATGCTGTCTGCCAATGTTTGACTTTTCTCTATAACAACAAATTTGAAAAGTTCATCTTCCTGTATTATACTTTTAAAATAATCAAAACAATGTTAGATAAGAATAATAAGTAATGATGATATGAATTAATAACAATAAACCATATTCGTAATGAACGTTATGAGACTTATCATATTCTGTGGTCAACAGGGCATCACTTCGAGCATGAAAGGCTCACCTCGAGTGATCTCCTATTTTTCTTCATATACCTCTGTTATCGGGTTGTGCTTGCATGGAATATCAGAGAGAAAAGATCTTCACTCGCGAGTGAAGAGAGGTCTCACTCGAGCACAATATCTCTGCTCGAGTGATCTTGGCATTTTACACTGGGAGTGTCTTCTTGGGTTATCACTCGCATACCATTTTGACAAGAGTGAGAATTTGCACTCGCGGGTGATATGGACCCTCACTCGAGCACACTTACCTCTGCTCGAGTGAGAAGCATATTCTTAGGGAATATGCTCTCTAAACCATCACTCGCATCAGAATTTCAGAGGGATAGAATTTTCACTCGCGAGTGATTTTGGCCCTCACTCGAGCACACTTACCTCTGCTCGAGTGAGAAGCATATTCTCAGGGAATATGCTCTCTTGAACAGGCACTCGCAACTGATCTTGAGAGGGATGGAAATATTACTCGCAAGCATGGACGTGTCACTCCAAGCATGGATGGGTGTGCTCGAGCACACTTGCACATTTCTGAAATTCAAGACTCTCGGCCAAGTGCTCGCGTCTCTTGCTCGAGTGAATATAGGAAGCATGCCATCACTTTTGCTCTCGGCCAAGTACTCGCAGTGCCTTTCTCGAGTGAAAGATGGAAGCATGCTATAACTTGCTCTCGGGCAAGCACTCGCATGCCTCTTCTCGAGTGAATGGAGGAAGCATCCCATTACTTGCTCTCGGCCAAGCACTCGCATGCCCTCACTCGCATACGTGCTCGAGTGAGAATGACTTCTCTGCTCGAGTGCATACTTATGCTTCGAGTGATCCATTGAATACAAAGGGAGAAAGCCTCTCGGGTACTCACTTCCTGGCTTTCTCTCACACCTGCTCGAGTACAGAAGAGATTTGTGCTCGAGTGCAGATTCATGCTCGAGCACTCAAGTGCATTTTCACAGCAAATATCAGCAAACTCAAAACATGCATTTGGTAACTTGGAATCTTTTCTAAATCTTCTGAAAGCATATCTTACACATAATTGAATTATTGTTATCATCAAAACTTGGGATCTAACACTACAGACCCAATTCTCGCAAGAATCTTAAAAGAACCAATATATCATTAGCTCAGCTTCATTCTCTTGATCACTCTATCGATTCCTGTGATCGGAGATACTTTAATGAACATATGATCTCTAACTTCATACTCTAGAGGTCTTCACCTTGCTCGCTCATGGTTCGGTAGAACAACACTCGCTCATCCCATCTTTAAGCCTCTTTAATCTTGGACATCAAGTTACTTTCCCTTGGGGACCACTATAATTAACACATACAATTTGATTCAAGATATTTAAATCCTAAAACTCTTCAATCATCATTGCTATAACCTGCACCGCCTTCTAATTAAGCACATCTACGATGACATTAGCTTTACCTGGATGATATTTGATCTCTAGGTTGCAATCTTTCAGCAACTCTATTCACTTGTGCTGTCTCACATTCGATTCTTTCTAATTACATAAACACTTGAGACTCTTGGGCTTGCAGTACAATTCTTCCATCATACTATACAGGCAATATTACCATATCTTTAACACAACTACTAACACAAACACAATTGCTACAAGCTTCGGATCATGGGTGGGATAGTTCATTTTATGATACTTCAGCTACCAGGAGGCATAGGCCACCACCCTGTTCAATCTAGTTAGCCCCTCTGGGAATAACTTAAGGTACCGCAGACTCTAATTTTACGTACTGCCTCTTAACCTAGGGTCAACACCAGTGCAACCAACCTGGTGGCTAGCCATGCTGGCCATGTCAGGGTAAGTGCCCTCACAACATCCAATGACAACCCTCGATCATGTGGTCGAATTCACCATAAGCTGAATTAGCTCTGCTCTACTGCATACACCGATACCCCAATCCTAACTTATTCACATCACAATATACAACATAAGTCAACCTGGGTAGGGCATACCCCAACCCCTACTTATTCACATCACAATACACATCATAGTTTGCATCACAATACACAATAAATTCAAATTAGGATTGGGTATATTCAACACTGGTGCCATCGACAACTTTACCTTGAGCTCTGTGACCTCTTCTTACATCATTCACATCATTCATCCTACTTAAATAGTTGATCCTTTTACGTGAGCTTAGTCATCGACAAGGCAATCCGGGAGAATTTTTGAATGAACTCTCCGGTAATAACCAGCGAGACCCATAAATTGCGCCCTCAACAATAATTTTTGCCCCTTCCAGTACTGCTTTTACTTCACTGGGATCTACTGAGACCCAGCCTCTCGAGAAATATGTCCTAAAACTTTACTTTCGGAAGCCAAAACTTGTACTTACTCAGTTTGGCAAAGAGTTTCTTTTTACACAATCTCTAGTGCTATTCTTAGATGATGCTTATGCTCTTTATTACTCTTGGAGTATAACAAGATGTCATCGATGAAAACCACCACGAATTGATCTAAGTACTGTCAGAAGGTATGATTCATCAAACCATGAATATAATGGGTGCATTACTCACCGTGGACTAATCAAAACCCATTATAACTTCTAATTGATAGAACGACAATCCATTTAAGTCAACTGTAGGCTCCTGCCCCTCAACGGTTGTCACACAATTCATGCAAGCAACAACAGTCATAGCCTTAACACCCATATGCGTCAACGCAACTAACTTAAATGGCATAGTTTATGTACACATAATCCCAGGCACTTCGCACATTCATTAGCAATAAAGGAATGACTTGCACCTAAACATGTTCTGCCACTATACGCCCCACCACAATGAGGACATAACCATGTCACTGAATGTCTCCAGTACTCATGATCCTTAGGTCGGCAGGATTTCTTGTTGCACCCTTAGATGAGGATTTTAGCCCCTTTCACTTCTGGGAAGAATTTTCCTTACTGGGCTCATTAAGACTGTTGTCACCCTTGGCTGGGTACAAAAACCACATTATTGTTTATGATTTGGCCCTCCTCCACAGCTCTATTGAATTTAGTGAACTATCTGGAGGTCAACTGTTTCCTTAATGCACACCTCAATCCTCAGATCACATATCAAAGCTCCAATCTCTTTCATCCATCTGTCACAGGTATGAGGAGTAACGTCCAGTTGGATGAATTGAGACAGGTAATTATCAAGCTCTCTTCACCACCCTTCTTTATCGACAGGAACTCTGGCTCCTTCTCAAACCTCACTGACCTGGGAAAGTACTTTCCATTAAATTTCTCTTGGAATAGTTCCTAGGTCAATGGCACATTACGGGTCCGCAACATCATGCCAATATTCCACCACCACCTATTAGCGTCTCCCTCTAACTTGTAAATGGCCATCTCTGCCCTCACCTCAGTCGGGTATTCTAACAGCTCGAAGCTCTTCTCTAACCAAACTAGCCAGTCTTTAGATACTTGGGGATCAAATCTTCCCCTGAACATCAGAGGCAAGTGCTTATAGAACTTTGAGACCCAGAATTGTAGATCTCTATTATTCCAAGCAAGCACCGCACGATTCATTATTCGACTCAATACATGGTTCTGACTCCTAAGGTCGAATTGACCCTTCTGCCATTTCTTCGTGATTCATCGTCTTGTGTCACTTGAACTTTATCTTCATTCCGTTCTGCTTTCACATCTCAGAGCTCATAGCTTAATTCATGAATCATATCCCGCTACTCCAAAAATATACCCATCATCTGTTTTATGGGATCAAGTAGATTGTGGCTCATTTCTTCTACCTCTGATTCTACCTGTCAAATATTTGATCGAATCATTATGTTCTCTCCTCTCTAACACAAATGATTCACAAGATCAATATCACAGTAGGTGTATACACATGTTCCTTAAAACTCACATACCAATGAATAATAGGAATATTTATGTGTATACAACAAGGGTAATGGGTTAACTACCCATACTTAAACAAGAAGCTATCACAACTATCCTAGCAAAACTACCCTTGCCTGGAACTTCAGCTTTGATACCACAAATGTAACCCCCTACCTTCACATCTAATAATATGGTTCAAAAAAGTGTCATAAAGCAAGCGAGAAACCAAAGAAAAATTTAAAACTCATTTGCAATCCCAACTTCAAGATAGCAATTGGGCCTGTGGCAAAGAGGGTTTTTTTCAAAACTTTTCACAATATGTTTTCATTAGGTATCATGCCCAAATTTCAAACTAGTTGGCCTGATCGATATATTCTATTCATTTACATCGGAGCACTCAACAAAATTCCTGATGGCACTCAGGATTCAACCTCTAACCATAAGAGCCTACAGGGCATATTTGCCCATTTTCAAATGGGGATTACAGATAATTGCACAAATCTACTACATCGTCTATATTTACATGCACAATCATCCTAACATTTGATAACCAATACAAAATAAATTTTCTAGCCATGAACTCTAGCCACCCTTGTATACCTGCTTCTCCTTTGATCTACCTGTTCTAGCTGTAAGTTAGTGGTGGAAAGAATGAGATTCATAAGAATCTCAATAGCAACACTTTCAATCATATGATATATAATAAACAAAGCATGTAAGCAATTATCACAAAATGATAACACAATAATATTCTTAGTGAAGATTTACAATAGCAGCCTCAGCAGCTTCTATATTGATGCTTGATGATTATCACAATAGCTTTTGCTTTATTTAGCTACCACATTGATGCATGAAAATTGTTACAACAGCTTTTGTTGTATCCATAATGATGCGTGACTTGTGTTACATAACGACAACCTTTATTGTAATCACAATGATGCTTGAATTGGGTCACAAAATGACAGCCTTTGCTGTAATCACAATGATGTATGATCATTGTCACAATAGCTTTCGCTGTATTCAGCTAGTGCTTTCTTCACAATTTATCTTCTAAGTTCTTCAAAATTCAATGATAAACACAAAGATACAAGTATTATACATGATATAATAGAAAGTGTCACTACCTTGTTTTTTCCATTCATGCTCAGGCACCATTTTCAAACACTCAGGACAGATCTCAAGTCCTTTAAATCATAATCAAGGATGACAAGTTATTCACTATTCCAATTCTAAACTCTAAAACACTTAGGGTTAGTTATCATTTGGGTTCTTTATGTAGCTTCTGGAAGCTCAAAAAAAGGCCTAAGGGTTTATTTGGTTCAGCGGAGGTTAGGTTAAGTGAGGTTTATTTAAGTTAGGTTAGATGAGGTTATAATGTTGTTTGGTTCAAACAGAGGTTAGGTTAGGAGAGTTAATTATAAGTGAACAAAAATGCTCTTCTACATTTTTTCCTTCTTCTTTTACAATGTATTTATTACTCGCGGCGGCGACGGCGGCTGGATCTACAGGACCCGAGACAACATTGGAGGAGTAGCGTGGTGAAGGAGTTAACTACAGAGCTCATGAACAAGATGAGAGAAAATGCGATTTCGGGCAGGAGAGGGAATGAAACAAAGTGATGACTTTTTACAGGGGAAGGCAGTGGTGGAATTTTAAAAAATTGCCATGGGCAATTTAGTTACAATTGAAGACAAATATTCTCTCTCCTAGGAAAAACCCCAATTTGTGAGGGTTCACAACTTAGGTTAGGTGACCACTAGAAGATAAAAAATATCCAACACCTAACCTAACCTTCTTCCAACCAAAGACCACTTTTTTACCTCCAACCATACCCTAACCTAACCTAACCTAATAAAACCTCCAACCAAACAAAGCCTAAAGGGTTGGGAAGAGCTAGACCAAAAACCATCTTTCAAAAAGGTAAAATACTGAAATTGGGGGTTGGCCGTCTCCAAGGAATGCTCTGGCCTCAGCCAAAAATAGGTCAAAAACATTTGGGCTGTGGCCAAGACCCTTCTGGCTACCGCCAAGAAAATCCTGTTTCTTGGCTGAATTTCTAAAAATCATAACTAATTCTATGAAAATCAAAATGAGGTGATCCCAAGTTCTATGGAAATATATTTAAGTCCTATACACAAGAAATATATGAGTTGCTGCCATATGCAACAACAAAAATAAAGAATTCAATGCTTCTCCATACTGTTCCAGAATTAAGTCTAGTTTCAACCTCAAATTTTGGGAATACACTGCTTCTAGCACACATATCAAAATGACTCTTGTAATATATTAATTTAAAGCTTGGCATGTGTACTATTAGACTAGAAAGTTTCATAATTTTTAGCCGACATTTACTCTTTCAAAACAGCCATGCAAACAACTACCCCTGCATAGAGTTTCCATTGACAAAACTTTCAATCTTTAATCATGTTTCCAATAGTCAGAATTCACAACCGGCCCTAATCTTGACACAAATGTTCACATAGAATCCAATGTAAACATCAAAACAATCAAATTCCCATTACTTTCACAAGTTTTATTTTGGGCAGAATTCAACACACAACCTCAAAATCACCAAACTTCACATTCAAGACTCAAATTCATTCCATTTAGCTAATAGACAGCATAAGACACTAACAAAATCAACAAGACACCATAAACTCACTGACACCCTAATTAAAAAAATAGGGCAAATTCCACAACCTAAAGTACTCAACTAATAACCACAATACATATGTTAAAAGATAGCTTCTGCTCACCTCTTCCTTCTTCTCTAATTGATTATTTAATTCTCTAACCCCTAGCTTTTCTTGGATTCACAAAAACACCTCCTCTTGAAATCTAAAACCATACAAATGAAGCTTACATCAAGAGGAACAAGATTAAAGAAGAGGTTTTGAGCAATAGTAGTCATCTTCAAGGTCAAAAAGGCTTACCTTGCCTTTGCTTCTTTTTCCTTCTTCCTTCACCATGCTTGTACGACTTAGAGCTTTAAGAGAGACAGAAAAGATGATGATGCATCAAATTTTTAGTTCCCTTACACCTACTTAACCGATTTGAGAGGAGAGAGGGAGAGAGAATGAATTTAAAATGACATTTGACTTTTCCTTTTCTTCTTTTCATGTCTTTTCGCCTTGAAATTCTCCTTTCCTTCTTGCCTTTAGTCTTGGACGTCCAATATGAGAAAAAGTGAGAAAATATATTGATTTAATTCTCTATTCTTTTCTCTTTTATGCCTAGCCGCAATTATTGAGCAAAAGTGAAAACATGTTGACTTGTTTTTATTCTTTTCCTTCATTTTGCTTTTTGACTTATTCAATGGATTTGGCATCACTTAAGTGGCCTATCCTCTTCCTCTTTTCTTTGGGTCATTGATCAAATTGAAGAGCCCAATTAAAGAGGAAATGTGTTGACCATATGATCTCATGTCTATAGGTTCAAGCTTGACCTTGGTTTTCCTTAATATAGTTGGACATTTTGACCAACTTTTCCCTTCTTCTTATTTAACCTTTTTGGCCAAATTTACAAGGTGAGAGGGAGAGTAAATTTTGTTTTTCATTCTCATGATTACTTTGCTTTTCTATTGGCCAATCTTGGCCCTTCATTTTTGTTTCCATTCCTATTCTCAATCAAAGGTTAAATGTCCCTTAAGCCCTTAATTATGGAAATAATATTTAGATTGCCATTAACTCTATTTATTTCATTTCTTTCTCTTTGATACGACAATTCCCCTTCTTCTTATATTCAAATTAGGCCTTTGGTCATTTTTGACTTTAGGCTAAAAGACTGAATAGTTGTCTTAAGTTAATTGGAACTAGAGTCATAACAAAATTTTCTAGGGAAATTTTGTCATTAATTCAACCATCTATTATTTACATTTAGCCCTTAAGTACATTTTGGTGTATAAGGTATTCACACTTGCTTTGTTTTCCATTCATTTATTCACTATGTACTTCAGTGATTCTATATATACTTTAAGAGAGAGACTTTCATTACAAACTCAATATTCATTGTTGTGATTATTTAAGGTTGTGGAACCTTAAGTTGGGGATTAGTTTACATCGTGTAAGGGGGATCAAGTGTCTAGTATAAAAACTTGCTTTATACTGAAGTGCCAAGAACCCACTGAATCTTGGAGGATATAGAGAAACTCTTAGAAGAACTCTAAGGACTGGACATAGGTCAAAGTAGTTGTGGCTGAACCGGTATAACTCCCAGTGTACACTTCGGTGATGTATCTCCTAGCACATAGCTTCACTTTAAATTCTCTCAATTTATAGTTAGGTTCCATTATTCTATGATCACCCAATTCACCCCCTTTGGGAGAAACACTTGCACTAACATTTGGTATAAGAGCTTAGGTCTTCTTGTTTAGGTACAATATCCTAAGAAGGATCCAATGGCAAGTATGGGTGAAGGAATACTTCCTGATAGAGCTTCTATCACCAGACCACCAGGTTTCAACGGCGAACACTTCTCCTTCTCGAAAGTGAAGTTTGGAGTCTTTGTGATGGCCATAGAATATGGTTTATGGGAGGTGATTAACAATAGGAACTACGTACCTATGAAGATTTAAGATTCTCAAAAAGTTCCCAAGTCACTAGCAGAATACAATGACAACAACAAAAAGGTGGTCACTCTCAACAGCAAGGCAATCTTGATGATTCAAAGTGCCTTAAGTCAAAAAGAGTATTTCAGAATTTGCACACTTCCAACATCTAAGGAAATATGGAAAGCTCTTGAAATAGCTCACTAAAGAACTTCAGGAATAAAAGAAAACTAGATCAACACCCTTGTCAGCGAGTCAGATCTATTTTGAATGAACATAGGTGAGTTAATAGCTGAATTTAAACTCAAATACACTCATCTTGTGAATCAACTTACTATACTTAGGAAATTATATGATCAGAATACCAAGTAAGAAAGATATTGAACATACTCTCTAAAGAATGGGAGGACAAAGTTGTAGCAATCGAGGAGGCAAAAGACGAATCAATGCAATCTGTAGCTTCTTTGTTTAGAAACCTCTCAGTGTATGAAAGCAAGCTAAAGTTCAAACACGAACTAGAAGAAGTTAGTGACAAGTAAAAGAAAAGGCTTACACTAAACATAATAAAATAGGAAGATCAAGAAGATGATAAAGATTTCAATGATGATGAAATAAGCCTAATAGTTTAGAGATTCAAAAAGTTATATAATAAAGGCCAAGGATTCAAAAATCTTCAGAAAGGAGGAACCAGTAGCAGAAAAGATAGTAAAGAACATATCATCTAGTATGAATATAGAAAACCAGGACACATCAAATTAGAATGTCTAGAGCTGTTGTAGTAAAAAAAAGAGAAAATGCAAATTTTTTAATAGAAAGAAAGCCTTTGTATCTACAATATGGGGAGATAGTTCTTCCGATGATGAGAGCGACGAAGAAGTAGCCAACATGTGTCTACTTGCTCAAGAAGAATCAAAGGAAGAAGAGGTAAGTGATTTTGAACCTATTTATAATGAATTACATTATGAATATAAAGCTTTACATTCTAAATTCATCAAAGTAGTTAAAGAACTTGTTGCTTTCAAAAAGAAAAACAGAATCATTGAGGAAAAACATAAGGAAGTTTTAGAAAAAGAATGTGAAAGTTGTCATTCTTTAAAAAGTGAAAATACTAATCTCACTAAAACTCTTGAAAAATTCATGAAAGAAAGTGAGATGTTTAATATCATTATGAAAGCTCAATGTTTTTTAAATAATCGACATTGTATATGATCCTAAATCAGACAAAAAGAAAGGAAGAAAGAAAACAGGAGGCAAAGAGTATTTAAATTATTTTAGACATTCTGTTCATATATGCAATCCTTTCGCACATTGTAATTTCTATAATAGGAAGGGACATTATACTTCCTTATGCATTCATAGAAAGAAAGGAAAAATAGGAACCTATAAATAGGTATCTAAAGGCTGATATGTTCAAAAAGTAATTTGTACTAACCCAAAAGGACCTAAAAAGATATGGGTAGCTAAGACTTAACTGTATTTAATTATAGATATGTCTTCAATCAGAAGCAATAAATGGTACATAAACAGTGGATGCTCTAGACATATGATTAATGATCCTGAAAATTTTACCACTTTAAAGCTTAATGAAGGTGGAAAGGTAAAATTTGGAGTAAATGAGTCAGGCAAAGTAGCAGGAATTGGTGAGATTGGAAGTGGCAAAGGCATTCAAGTCAAAGATGTTTATTACATTGAAGGCCTCTATCATAATCTTCTCTGCGTGAGTCAAAGCACAGATAAAGACATCTAGGTGATATTTGACTCCAAAGAGTGCCTAATTGTAAGCAAAAAAAGACTTACAATTAGAGAAGAAAAATATTTAAGCAAAACTTAGAGCCAAAAGGGAAGATAACTGCTATACCCTTGATATGAGCAAAATGTTTCTGAGAATCGCTTTCTAAATAATTCCGACGAAAGTTGGGTATGCCGTAAGAGACTAGCTCATGTCAATATGCACTAACTAGGCAAGTTACTCAAAAAGGAATTGGTAATTGGTTTACCAAAAGTAAAATTTCAAAAATGATTTAATTTGTGATGCATGTCAAAAGGGTAAAAAACAAAGTCATCTTATAAATCAAAAATTGAAATCACAACAAACAGACCACTTCAATTGCTTCATATGGATTTAGTTGGACCAGTAAGAGTCAAAAGCCTTAGTGGCAACTTGTATTCATGGGTCATTGTTGATGATTTTTCTAGATTTAAATGGACTATCTTCTTCTCATCGAAGGATGAAACCTTCAGTGAATTTATTGTTTTTTCCAAGAAAGTGCAGAATGAGAAAGGTATGTCTATTACAGGTTTCTGGACAAATCACGATAGAGAATTTGAAAATCATGCCTGTGGAGAATACTATGATACGAATGGCATTAGTCATAATGTCTCTACACTAAGCACACCTCAACAAAATGGAGTTGTAGAAAGAAAAATAGAATGTTCACTATGATGGCTAGAGCTATGCTAAATGAAAAGGATGTTTCACAAGTTTTCTAGGCTGATGCAATGAGCATGCTATACTTCTAACATGGCCTACATTAGACAAAGCTAGGAAAGACACCATATGAATTATACAGAGGAAGAAAGCCGAACCTTGCTTATCTACTCATCTTCGGTTATAAGTGTTTCATTAATAATAATGAAAAATATAACCTAGGAAAGTTTGATTCTAAAACTGATGAAGGAATATTCCTAGTCTATTTTAACTAAAGCAAGGCTTATAGAATTTTCAATAAATGAACATGTGTAGTTGAAAAATCAATTGATGCTGTATTTGATGATTTTGAATCCTTTGACAAAATTATTGATGATGAGTGGCAAATAATCTTGAATCAAGACAATAGGCAACCTTTCAATTCTAAGGTTGACCAAACCAATGAAGAAGAACAATCATATAGGCTAGGATAACCTAGACCCTAGAAATATAACAAAAGTCATCCTCTAGATTAAATTATAGGAGATGTAAATAAGGGAGTTAAAACTAGAAACAAAATTTTAAATAAAGTGTATTTATGTATGAGATTGAACTTTCTAATATTGATGAAGCCCTATTAGACAATGATTGGATCAAGCAATGCAAGAAGAACTCAATTAATTTGAAAGAAATCAAGTTGGGATTTGGTACCCCAGCCTAAAGATCATCCGGTCATTGGCACTAAAAGGGTATTCAAGAACAAACTTGATGAATCCACAATCATTATCAGAAAACAAGGCAAGATTTATGGCCAAAGGCTATATCCAAGAATAAGGTATTGATTATGAGGAAATGTATGCTCCAGTGGTAGGATTAGAAGCTGTACGAGTGCTCTTAGCCTCTGTGTATCAAGAGATTCAAACTATATCAAATAGATGTAAAGAGTGCATTTTTAAATGGCTATATGATGTATGTAGAACAATCTCTAGGTTCTGAGGATGTAATTAAACCTAATCATGTTTTTAAACTAAGAAAAGCTTTATACAGTCTAAAACAAGCCCCTAGAACATGGTATGTGAGACTTAGTAAATTCCTCATCGATCAAGATTTTGTATGAGGAAAAGTCAATACAACACTTTTTACAAAACAAAAACAAAATGATATTTTGATAGTTCAGATATATGTTGATGGTATAATTTTCGACGCTATTAATAAAATTCTGTGTAAAGAATTCTCTAAGATAATGCAGGGGGAGTTTGAGATATCAATCATAGGAGACTTAAATTTCTTTCTTAGTTTGCAAATCAAGTAAAGGAAGAAGGGAATCTTCATATCTCAAACAAAGTATCTAAAAAAACTATTGAAAAAAATATAGGATGGATCAAGCAAATAGAACAGACATGCTTATGAGCTCAACTACATTGTTTGATGCTGATCTCAAAGGAATAGACTATAACATCACTAAATGTAGAGGAATAATTGTCTCATTACTCTATCTCACTGCAAGCAGACCTGACATCTAATTTAGTGTTGGTATGTGCGCAAGATATCAATCAGCCTTAAAGAAATCACATGCTGAAACTATCAAATGAATATTCAGATATCTTGCCAATCTGACACAGTAGAATTAGGTATTTAGTATCCTAAAGGAGGAAATGAATACCTAGTTGCATACTTAGACTCTGATCATGGAGGTTACAAGACTAACAGAAAACTGCCAGAGGGCAATGCCAGTCTCATGAAGGCTCACTTATATCATGATTTAGAGAGAAACAGAACACTATATCTTTCGTTAGCGGAAGTTGAGTATGTTGCAACATCAGTTGTTGTGCACAAGTACTATGGCTAAAGCAACAACTAAGGACTGTGGTATACACTTGAAAGAGATACCTATCTACTATGACAACACTAGCATGATAAGCTTGGCAAAGAATCTGATCTAACATTCTAGAACTAAGAATATCAATGTCAGACATCACTTCATGAGGTATCTTGTTCAAAAGAAGGATGTCAAAGTGATATTCATCCCAACTCATCTCTAAACAATAGATATCTTCACAAAACCCTTCACCAAAGATCAATTTTTATTCATAAGAAGAGAATTAGGAATGGTAAATCCCTACAAATTGTAAGTTGCTAAATGCTAGAAAATATAATTTGATTATGTTTTGATGATTACTTACTTAAGTATCAGAGTATTTAGTAATTTGTTTTTATAGGACCTTGATACTCTGTTATATGGTAAGTAAAGCAGAAGTAAACAGAGATGCTAATCACTCAAGTGACAACTTCCAGTCATCAAGAGATCACTCGAGTTATAACTGAAACTGATGGTAAGCATCACTTGAGTGATGACCTAGAAATCAAGGCAGTAGTCATTAATTCAAATTATTCAAATTGTAAAGGGATAACGGTTGAAAATGAATACTAAGAATTTGAAAAGACTTATGACTCAAGTGATGTCTTAGAATAACTATAGTGAGTACTCGAGTGATTATCTGTGCAAAAAGGAATTCAACCAAGTTTCAGCTTAATTTTGCTATTCAGTGCTTATAAACCATCAAGGGAATATATATGGGCAATTACTATATTATTCATGCTATGTATGTTTTTAAAATTGTATTATTTTTTATTTTTTAGCATGATCACTTGGGTGACCACTCCAGTGATAACCTAGGATCACTCGACTGATGTCGGGAACAATGGCTTATAAGTGTCACCACTCTGTCATTTTCACCATACCACTCCCAATGATTCTCCCTAACCTCTGCCCAAAAGTTTTCAAAAAACCTTACCCACCCACTACTAACAAAACCCATCAATTTCCACTCCTAAAAACCTCCTAAATTTTATAAATCTCTCTGCCCTAACATCTGAATATCGACATTCCAAAAAGGGGGAAATGAGATTTTATACTTCAAACTCATAATGTTTAGGACCAAGGTGCCTCAAAATGTATCTACAGAGTCTTCTGAGTCCCAGAATCATCTTAATCTCCTCCATATCCTCTACCTAAGAAACAGAAGAAATTTGCTACTCAAGAATCCAAAATTCAACCGAAAGCTAAAGGGGTTGTGAATCATGAGCCAATGACAACGATGGAAAAATCCAAACCAGCAAGTATAAGAAAAGTGAAGAAATCTACCACTCCAACTCCACCATCTATAGATTCCTCTAACACTCCCACTGGGTCAGAGCAAGGACTAAAGGGACTAAAGTATGATAAGAAAATTGCCAAAGCAATGGCAAGTATGTTAAAGGAAGATGTTCAATCTAAGGGAGTCAAACAAGGAACCTTCTCTAAATCCACCAAGTCTCCTCCAATGTCTACAAAAGGAGGAATTGAGGAAGTAGATGACACCCTCTCTCCAAAAAGCTTCAATACAAACAAACTTGAAAAATCAAAGAAGTATAAGAAATTCTTCTCCAGGAGAAAAATGTGTAACTGTATTTCATTGATGTCCATGTTTTTTTGAAGGAATTAAGTATGATTTGAGTGATTATCTTGAGAGATATATTCTATGGCTATCTGTAAGACTTCCATACTACGTTGAGGTTATTAAACACTTTCATTGTCATCTTGGACCAGTAGAAGATGCTCTTAATCAAGTGGTAGAAAAGGAGCTAGAAACAAAAGTGAGAGGGAAGAAATTCACTATCTCTGGCTCCAAGATCAATGAGAGGCTAGGCATTCAGGATTCTCTAAAGGACAATCCAGCCAACCTTACCCAAAACTAAATCTTCAGTATCCTAAGGCCTAATGAGAAAGTAGAATCTCTTATTTTCAATCCTGGTGACATGTGTGACTTGCACAAAGTACTCTGGTACAACTACTCTCATACAATAGTCAACAAGTCCAATAATTTCACACACTTCATCAACCAAGACTACGAGAACATGGCCTCTACATTGCTAAGGAGAAGAGGAATTTAGGAGAATTTATATATTCTAAGATCAAGAGGTACAAATTCTCCAGCACTCGTACCATACTAATGCCATTCCTCTAGTTAATATCCCTATTTTCGAAAGCTAATAAGATTTTAAATCTAGAGGCGAATGAGCCAGTTGAGAGGCTGCTACCTGTTGAGAGGAACCAAATTGGGAAACTTGAGATTGAGCTTCTCTTGGAAAAGCCTATAGAGTCTTCCAAAAAAGAAAAAGAAGGTTTCTGAGGCTGAGACCAACAAAACAGAAAATACTTAGTCCTCAGCTCTCGTCACTACATCATCACCTAAATTTCTTCGGGTGTATAATCCAGAATTACTTAAAGGAAGTGCTTCAGGGATTTCATATAGACATTGCTAATACTAATGCTGAACTAATAACCCACATGAACTTCAAGATGGGAGAAATAGTTAAGTATGTGAACAAACACAACAAGGAAGTATTAGATCAGACGCATGCACTTAACGAGAACAATCGACAATATTGGCATAGCAAGAGGCTTAGACCAGTACACTGAATGAGATTACCAGCCATCTCTAGTCTTTCTATAAGAAGGTTGATACAGTTACACTAATTACTTCCACTCCTGGTCTATCTATCCTTGCTTCAGATCTAACCTCTACCTTTACCCCATTATCTGATCTCCTTCTGTCATCCCTTAGACTACACCAAGCAACATCATGTTCACCATGGCTAACCCATTCTCATGTACTCAGGTTCACATCACATTAGATGAGCTAACCACCGTTGAGCCTAGTGTAGTGCCTATACTAATAGCTTCACCTATAGGCATTAAGCCATTACCTCAGACTCCATCTCATCATTCCTAGCAGTTAGATGACACTGAGGAGTTTGTAGACACTTCATAATAGCTTTTATCACCACCACAACATACTCCTTTCTATGTACCTCACCTATAGGACCCTCTCCAGATCCCTCCTCTTACTCTGCCAGAGCCTATTCCATCTAAGTCACCTACTTTTGATCTAAGAGGAGGTGATACTCACGATAATGCATCCTCATCCTTCCAGGCTATGTCTATTACCATCAGAGACCCATCCTACACTAACTCCAGTTCTAGTATCTCTACATAGATCACCCTTTCTGATGATGTCAAAAAGGGGGAGAAGAACTAGGAGTAAACTATGAGTGATTTTAGTGAACTGACAAATGTGACTACATTTATATAGCATTGGGATATATAGGTATATAGGGATTTTAGGGAGCATTTTGACTGTTATGAAATTTTATGTCATGATATTGAATTGTGAAGTTTAATGTTATTATTGAATTACTATTACATTATTTGGAATAATGAATTCTATTTCTGCTTATGTATGCAAAGTTGTTAATTTAATATCAGCAAACTTAAGCGTATGATTTTGATTGAAACTCAAACTTAAGAATATGATTTTGATTGAAACATCAAAATATTTTCAAAATGATTTGTTTAAAAATCATTAAGTTTTGTCATCATCAAAAAAGGGGAGAATGCTATATCCCAGTTTTAATGATAACAAATGGTGTTAGAAAATATTTAATTAAATAAAAGTTTTTGAACAAAGAAATAGAGTATTCTGAAGTATACAAAACCATTACTTAAGTGATCACTCGAGTGATGAAGAAAGAGAATAAGTCATAATGCAAGAGAATATGTCTCTAGCTAATTTTAAAAGGGATCACTCAAGTGACTACTCGAGTGATGGAGTTGGAAAATGCCTAGAAACTCTAAGCCACATTTTGAAAGGTATCGCTCAAGTGGTCACTTAAGTGATGACCAAGTATTACTCAAGTGACCACTCGAGTGATGAGGTAAGATATGCAGTCTGTGACTCCTTGCCAATATTTATAAGGGATCACTTGAGTGATGTCCCTAAATCAATCGAGTAGCTACTCGAATAATGAAGTCTGAAAAGTTGCTTCAACTCACTGCCTTGAAGGGATCACTCAAGTTATTAGTCCTAGAATATATGATTGTTATATGTTAATCTTTAACTTAATGTTATTATGACTAATAATTCATTGCATTAGTGTTTGAAGTATTTTTATAGGAAAACAATGAAGAGATCATGCTAAAGAGAGAGAAGCCACTTTACAAAGAACGTAATGCTTACCTACTATAATGACTATTTTTTAAATATAAAGAACAGTCAAAAGAAGCTATGTAACACTAATGGATATATTGAAATGCTGATAACAGCTATCAAACTCAACTATATATATATATGAAAGTATTCAATAGAGAAAAATAGAACAATATATAAAGCCATCAATAATCAATTCACACTTGCTCTATTTCCATTCATTTATTCATTATGTACTCCAGTGATTCTATATACACTATGTGAGAGAAACTTTCATTACAAACTCAATATTTATTGTTGATATTACTTAAGGTTGTAGAACCTTAATATGGGGATTAGCTTACATCGTGTAAGGGGGATCGAGTATCTAGTGTAGGAACGTGCTTTGTACTGAGGTGATAAGAATCCATTGAATCTTAGAGGATATAGTAAAACTCTTAGAGGAACTCTGAGGACTGGACATTAGTCAAAGTGGTTGTGGCCGAACCAGTATAACTCCTAGTGTACACTTCAGTAATATTTCTTCTAGCTTTTAACTGTGCTTTAAATTCTATGAATTTATAGTTATGGTTCAATTATTTTGTGATCACCCCATGAACTCTCCCTTGTGGGTGAAATGTTGTAGTAACAACTAATTACTAATCTAGCATAGGGAAAGATCTTGATAATAGAATATTCCCTTAAAAGAATGATTGAGGGTTTGTTCCTTGATGGAACGAAGTGGTAGATAGAACCAAGGTAGCCACAACTTATGTACTCATGACTGAGACAGAAAATAATAGATATGCTAGTGGCTAACAGATTCCCTGTACGACATAGGTAGATTACCCCAGTACGGGAAGTTAAATTTGTGACTATCCTAGAGATGAACCAATATCAACAGAATAACCCAAATGGGATGGCAGAATTAAAGAAAGAAAAATACAGAATTCCTAGAGAAAAAAGACCTTATAAGATCTAGGTTCTCGTTACAATGGTACTTATATTCGAAGATGCCCAATTGGAAAGAGCTACCTATGGGGAGTTTTGATCAAATAGGGCTACCATAGGGTGTTCTAATCTGAGAGGGCGACCTATAAAGAGTTATGATCAGAGAAGGCTACCTATTGAGGGTTTAGACCGGAGGAGCTGACTAGTCAAAGTAGACTGAGTGAAGCACCGAGTATAGTACCGTAGTGTAGAGTTAACATATTGATAAACTATAGTGTGGAGCCACCATGATGTCTAACTGTAGAATGGAGCCACCTTGATAATGAACTGTAAAGTAGAGCTACCAGGATGTCACCCCTCAAAGGTAGTGCATTGTGAAGAGTCCCACATTAGATGAGTTTCCTACAAAGAAAGGTTTTAGGTGATCCAATGAATCATTATAGGGTGTTCCAGTGCTATTTGTTGAAAGAAAGGTGAGAAAGGAAATTACGGAAGAACAGGCTCAACAAGAAAGGCAAGCAACTCTTGCTCTCGTATCTTATATAATAGTTCTGCATGTATGTGTTACCATCAAGTATATTCGTGTTATGAATATATAGTGGCCACTAAGACCTATTGGATTAGTGTGTCTTTAGGTCATAAGACTTGATATGCATTTAGAGCAGGGTCACAAGATCTGCTTTAGAATTCAAATTTGAGATTCTGAGCATTAACCCAATACATGAGATTTTGAGTATTGTCCCAAAGAGGTTGTAAAGCCTAAGAATGATGGGACAGTTAGTCCCAAGGCGATAAGACCAATAAGTATAGTTGTATTGGGAGTTACTCCGGGCTTCTTAAGCCAAGTAGGCTTATGGTAGAAGGCCTTTATTGTACCTTGTATGGGAGTTACCCTGGGCTATATGACCTTAGAAATATCCAGTGGTAGATAGGCAGATGATCGTGGCTGTAAGTTCCGATGTGCCTATGGCATACGGGTGACTCCCTAGGTGATGATACCTTGCAGGCTACCTGGCTAGTAGATAATAAACAACGTGTCATGTGAGGTGAACTATGTATCCTATGATTGCTAAATACTGATTTACTGATTACTATTGGATAGTTTTTTTACATGCCTCATGAACATTACATGAGTATATAAATGGCTTAAGTAGCAGAGTTGGAGCTGAGAATGTATTCAGAGTACCTAGTGGATAATATGTCTTGAGGGTGTAAGACCCGATATGTATTCAATATGGATGTTGGACTGTGTGCCCTTTGGCAATAAGACATGTTGGACTGGTGTGTCCTTAGGCTAGTAGATTGGCAAGTAAAGGCCTGAGGTGGTAAGATTTGGTATGCAAGTTTGTATAAGGTGGAGGCTCTATGTCACTGAATGACAATAAGACCCGATGTTCATCTTGTATGAGGCGGTGGCCCTAGGTTGTAAGATCTGTGTACCTAGCACTATGGTTTTTTCCTAGCATTGTGGTATTAGACTAATGAGTCTAAAGAATGTGTTCAAATGATTGCTGAATGCTATCTGGGATCTTTGTTGATGATATGATGAATTGTGTTGCACGCTCTGTGAGTTTACATATGAAGGAGAAAGATTGAGTGATAAGAAGTGATTCCTCAAGGATGTTCAAAATTTCGACGTAAAAATTTATTGAATGGGGAGAGAATTGTAATATCCTAAATTTTGGAGTTAGAAAATTGAGAATAAGTTTGAATCAGGCATATTACCAGGCCCAAGTTTAGTAAGAGTTTTAAGAATATTCGAGAAGTGGATCAATTTCTGAAGACTATATCTGAGTAGACAATGATTTTCTCAATTATATGAGGGCTCTAAGGTTTTAGTTAGTTGGAGAAATAGACCGACATATATACTTGAGTATATGTGGTGTCCTTAAGAGGCAGAAGGCCGCTTGGCGCCATTTTGAATGGCAAACACAAGTATTTGTGGGCTATGTGGGGCCCCCTAGACTCTGTGATTCGGCTCCTCAGGGTAGAGAACAAGTCTCTAGATTATATAAGGGCTTAGTGGGTGTGATTAGATGGATAAAATATATTGGTAAAGTTGTACACATGGCATTTCTATGGTAGGTACATATGCCATGCGTTTTTTAAAGGGAAGAAGAGAGATAGGCCATGTGGTTCCCACATATAGACACACTGATATACATACTTGGAAATTATCGAGGTAGCATATATGGTGTAATCCTACGTAAAACCTGAGTAGAGTCCTATGGGAACACTAATAAAGTAACTTTATTAAAGTAGCTTTAATAAAGTAAGTCATGATAGCTAATGATGACACAACTTGTGTGGTGGCACCATAAGAACTTGCAAGTGTCCTCTCATCATGACAAAGTACAAGATCACTTTTGTGTTGGCATGCTAGGAAGATGACAAGTATCCCTAATGGGGACACTTGCTTTTTGCCTTTTGAGGTGGCACCTTAGCCTCTAAGTCCAAGGAATCCTCCAGCCTCCAACTTGATCATGTACTTGACTTCTGGAACACTAAACCTGAGAGTCAAGGGAATTCATCATACCTCTCTTTCCCTGACCGCAAAAGGATGGCTCAAGGAGAAAGAAAAAGAGAGAGGATGATCTTGAAGGACACTTGTAACTCCAAGATTTAATCTTGGACACATGGCACCATAAGATTGCAACACATGGGAAATTAAATCCAAGACTTCCCTCATTTCTTAAATTTCAGCCAGTAGCCCCAAAATAGAGGGAAAGATCAAGGAAATCATATGAAAAAGAAGGAGTATAGAAGGAAGGTGAATAGTGAAAGGTTTTGAGATCCAAAGCCAATTTCGACCCCTAATTGTCGTTTCCAGCTATTGAAGCCTTCATGAATGTTGTTCCTATTGACAATAGCAACCTTCCTATGATTTTAGAATCTTCATCATGGGTGTTTGGTGCCATCTAGCTAGCTGGAGTACTGCCAAAATCAAGAACCAATTATAAAATCATGTAGAGGTACATATAAGCTTTGATTTTAGCCTAAAATCTTGAGATTATTGGGGTCCCTATGTTTCGGCTAGACTTGAAACATTAGGGAGGGATGTAATTTTCCTATTTTTGAGGATTTAAATGGATTCTACATGAAAAAATGTGTAGGAATAGCCTATCAAAGGAGTTTTAGAAAGACCGGATTGAAAACCCAAAAATCGAAGTTAAGGAATAGTGCTGCCATATTTTTGTTTTCTGGAGGCAGTATAATTGTGATGAGTTTTTGAATGATCAAATATTTTCAAATTTCCATGAAATTTTTTAAACTTAAAGTAGAAATGCTAAGCTTTAATTTGATATATAATAAGTGCCATTTGGATTAGTAGATTGTGAGATATGAATTTTTGAAGTTAGGCATTGAATTTGAAATGTTTTCTATGGCAGTGGTGTTTGTTCGAGGTTTCTGGAAATTTATCCCTGTAATTGATAGTGGCTAATATTTTTCCTTTAAAAAGGACTTAAATAAATTTTTATAGAATCTAGAACCATATCATTTAAAGTTCCCTATATTTAGTTATGAGTTTTCTAATTTGGATGAAAAATTTGGCAGATTAGGTTGACCCATGAAATTATGGCATTTAAAGTAATCTAGGACAAGTATGGGCCCAAAGGTAAGAGACATGTCTTAGAGGCTATTGTAGCCATATTGGATAATCATTTGTCATGCCTCCAATGATGAGATTATGTATCTAGGGCCATGAGAAGACAATAAAGAGGAAATGGAAGGTTTCTCAAGCAACTTCGATGGTTGGTAGAGTAGGAAAAGAAAGGAGGACTCAATGGCAAAAGGTAGTGAACTCACCCTACATACGTGTATTGATATGTATGCTTGTATGTTAATGTGCATGGTTTCCTTGCTTGTTTGTTTATAACATAGTTGAATGATTGAAGCATTGTTTCTTTTGATGCTATGGCTATATGTAAGAAATGTGAAGCATTGAGCATGTGGATATGTCATTATGTAAACATAAGCCTATGTAAGACAAGTATATCATGCACTAGCAATTTATCTTACATGCATTATTAGTATTATTTGCTACTAACATTCCCCTAAATCTCACACCCTCAACCAGCCATATAGGCTGCTGAGCATAAAAGAAGAGTGCAGGACGTTGTGCCAAAAGAAAACGCTGCAATTGAGAAGAGAAAAATTATTTACGTACTGTACCATTGTGTAATTGACGTATGAGTGTATAATTGTATATCATTGCATGATGGATGTAATGAATTTCCTAAGCACGATAAATGAACTAGGAATGGGTAATTGCACAGTATGAGCCTATTAGTTAAAAGCCAAGGAATTAATAAGAACAGAAAAACTCTGATAGTAATGAATAGAAGAATTGACAAGTTAAAGTGAAAAATAGCCCTGTGAATAAAGTTAAGTACTCTGGTAAATATGAGTTACCAAATGAATAAGTAACCCCGTAAAAAAGAGTGTAAGTCTGGGTTTAGAGGCCAGGTAAGGATCCCCTAAGCCGGTAGCTTCAGTAGTACCGTACAAAGGGGGTCTAGGGATAGGTGTTACATCAAGCTATCATAAGCCTGCATCAAAATATGAAACAAAAATAGAAAACTGAACTATAATATCCTACAACTTGTTAGAACCGCTGACACCCAAGAGGAGGTGAATTGGGTGTAAGATAAAAACTTGAGAACTTTAAAAATCTTTTCGCATTAATGAAAGCAGTAAGTATGAACATAATGAATTATAAATCAATAGTTATATTAAATAATATATGCTAGACATATAAGAGCTTAAGGAAGAGAATATGTAAACTGTGATTTATGTTGGTTTGGTCCAATCCATGAAGACCTACGTCCAATCCCCAGGCTCCTCCTGAGATTTTCAATCGGCTATCCTCTTGTTTAATCTGGGCATAAGAGAAGCCTATACAATCCCACAAGTTTAGCCAGACACTTGTGAAGCCTTTTACAAATCTCTCACCGAGATACTCCATCTTACGGCAAGTCTTACGAGCTGCAAAGTTCTCTCCTGCTTACACCCTTATAAGTCTTACGAGTAGTAACTTCTCTACTGATTGCACCTTATAAATGTTACGAGCAGAAAGCGTTACCAGTAATTCTCTTTACAGTTTCCCTTATAAGGAACTAAACCTTCTCAAGGACCCTCTACCTTGATATCAATTCAGAAATACAAGTGTTTTCAAACTCTCTCACAAAGTGGATAAACTGCTAACTAAAGTACAGTATAAATAATCACTCTATCAATAGCAAGTAATATAGAAGCTACAAAAAAATAGAGTGTTTGGGTCGAAGTAGATAACTCATGATATTCGCATGTTGGCATCATTGAGCTCTCATCGTTGTTACACTCTAGTTGAATCTCCTATATTTATAGTTGAATAGGTAATGACTGTAACCCCCTTCGTAATTATGATTCGAAATACGTATTTTAAAATGAAATAGAGACCAATAATAATCAAACTCATTTACAATCCCTTCCTTACGGAAGGGTTTTCACAAATATTTTCAAAGATTCTGCCTTACCCTGGTCTCAAATTCCACAACTCGAATATAATTACCCTATGCAGTTACATCACATTTATATATCAGAGTGTACAACAAAATCCCGGCAACCCCCGGGTTTCATACATAAACTAAAGGTTTATAAATTCCCATTAGGGGATTACACCACTGTCTCCAAAACAACATTTATAAGATATACGGTGATTTCCCAACAAAACATGATATCCAACACCAAAATATAAATCTCCCTAAGGAGCCTTATCCACCTTGGTCATCTCCTTTCCCTTGGAGCCACTTGCCCTGTCTGAAGGTTTGTCAATGGAAAGAATGAGATTCAAAAGAATCCCAGTAGTAACAAATCACTCATACCACATGTAATCACAAAGCATGTAAGAAAATCATCAAGCAACATCACAACATAAAGCACAGCACGCAAGCTGCCACATAAGCATATATTCACATAATCTCATCCCTCGTATTCCACCACCCCAAAGGCACAATCATCCGACCGTCAACACCGATGGGCCGCGGGTGAAGGTTTCACAAATAGCCTTTCGAATTTCACATATAGCCTTACGGCTTTCATATAGTCTCATCCCCCGAATTCCACCCCCCGAAGGTACGATCCTCCCACCGTCAACACCGATGGGCCACAGGTGATAGACTCACAAACAATGATCAAACAAACATACCATGTATCACATATAGTATAAGGGAAAAGAGTCACTACCTTGTTCTTTCCTGACGTGCGCCAGCACGGGTTGCTTGCGATTAGGGCAAATATCGAACCCTATAAACCAAAGTCAAAGATGACAAGTTATTCTCTATTCCAAATACTCACATTCAGAACACTTAAAGTTGGTTATCACTTAGACTCTTTAGGTGGCTACTAGAAGTCTAGATACATGCCTAAATGGTTAAGGAGTACTATCTCAAAGACCACCTTTTAGTGTGCATCGTAAAACGTGCTAACCACTGGGCTCAAAACTTGGTCCTACAATTCCAAAATACAATTTAGACACTCCCATAGTGTTTCTGGGGGTTATATGAGCATATTATGAAAATTTACAAAAATGCCCCCGGGGACCCGGCCCAGCCGAACCCGGTCCGGCTGTACTTTTCCTGAAATTTTGACATGGGCTATTTTGACATATTTTCGCCCAAGGAATCCATTTCAAAACTCGAAATTATTAAATTCAATTTCAAATTACAACATTACCCTTGGCAGCCCCACTTTAAGGGTTTTATGGGCATTTTCGTAATTATGCTTTTTCGGCCTTTTCCGAAAAAGTGACCAACTGTAACCCCACCTAATTTTTGCTCCTGAACTCAATGGAACCATCAAATCATTGAAAATCCAACTCTAACCCTCAGATCTAGCCCTGGCCGAAATCTTGGTATACTTTGGGAAGAATCGGTGTTTTTCGGTTTCGGCTCCGTAAACGTGTTCCTTTCTACTCCTAACCACTTTATTAATCATTACATTAGGTTACAACGAACATTAAGACCCAATTTGGGCAGTATAACCCCTAGGCCATATCATTTCCAAACTTTAAAACCAATGGCAATCCGGCGAAATTTCACCGATTAAATTGCCCACAGCAGCCAGAATAAGCAATATATGAAAGTTTGGAATTTACCTCAAGCTCCCACTAGCTTTTCCTCAAGGTGGCTGAAAACCCTAGCCTTAGAACACCCAAATTTATGCTCCACAAACCTTGAAGAATATAGAAGAATAGCTTAGGAGCGGAGTTATACGCGTTAGGTAAGGATTTACCGAAGAAATCGACTTACCGTACAAGTTCTCTTTTACTTCTCTCTCTATAATTTTTCACACCTTCTCTCTCTTGTTGCAGCTGAATATCACGGTTTTGGGCTGATGGAGGAGGTGGATGATGATTTAATATAATATAATATTATTTTCTAATTATTTACTAAATTTCCATCAATTTCGGATTTTCACAAAATTCTGGCAGATTTCTGCCCAAACTTTGAAAAATCATAACTAATTCTAAAAAAGTCAAAATGAGGTGATCCCAAAGCCAATGGAAAGATATTTAAGTCCTCTTTATTGGAAAAATATGGATCACTGCATTTAATAACCTCAAAAATACAGAATTGCACAAAAGTCCATACTGCTCCAAAACAGATTCCAGTTTCCATCCCAAACTTTGGAAAATCATAACTCTTAGTTAAAAAATTGAAATGACACAAATTATATGTCCATTTTGAAGCTTGGCATGTGAAATTTAAGACCGGAAAATATCAGAATTTTTAGACACCATTTTCCTATTTAAAAGTCCATACAAGTCGACTGCCCTGTACAGAGTTTCAATGGACAGAGTTTCTAACTTTTGCACAATTGTTCCCAATGGTTCCAATTTCACAATAAACACTCTCCCCACACGAATTTTCACAAGGAAGCAATTGGAATCATTAAAACATCCAAATTCCCATCACCCATTCTCCAAAAGTGTTTATACAACAATAATTACATTCACTTTTGAAGTCATTATCCCTTAATCACTTTTTGGGATATTACAATGACTGATGTGAGTATTTCAACCTATCATTTGAGTCCCATTGCTAGTCTTAACCATTACGGTGTTTGTAAAACCTAGTCGTTACGTCGAATGCTCCTTATGCTCCGTGAAATCACTTTTCAAGTTGTGAGTTAATCCTTGTTTGATCACCTGGAAAATTTTTAATCATTAATATGAAGTGTTAGAGTGATTAGAAGAAAGAAAAATAAGTTGCACAATTATTCCTATGATTTTTAGAAGTTAAGAAGTGTTATTCTGTTTTCCCGAAAAAGTAACACTGGAAGTGTAGGAAGTACAGGTTGCATTTCCTGCTAATACTCGAGGGCAACTTCGAAGTGCACAAAAATTTTCAAGTGCAACGTGATAATTTTCAGCCAACACTCAAGTTCACTTGACTGTTGTCACATTTTCAGGTTGTCTCTACCAAACACCTGTAAGAGAACAACTAGCACTCAAGAGTACGACTTATACTTTCAAGTTTCATGTAACACTCAAGTGCATGTCATAGATTCAGACTTTGGTTTTGATTCTGGAACACACTTGCAAGACTCGAGTGCACTTCTTACCAATACTCGAGTGTTGAGTCCCATACTTGAGTGCACCAGGCAATTTTTTATTCTGCTTGACTCTCTGTGAAACACTTGTATGGACATACTTCCTGGACTCGAGTGCATTGGCGCTTAGAACTTAAGTGCACCTCCAAAATGTGAGTACAACTTGGACCATAAGTCTAGTTTTCATCCAAAACTCAAGTTCTTATGACAACTTCAATTTCTGAATAATTTTAATGCAAAACTTGGGAGAGTATGTATAGACAACTCGAGCTCTTTTTAGACATGATCTATAAATTTTGACTCCAAATATGGCAAATAACCTATCATCAGAAAGCTCTTGTCTTTTACATTCTAGTACAAAAGGTTGTAGCTCTAAATTCGTTGCATTCTATAAGTTATGATCCAAAGAGTATCTAATATACAAGACATTTTCTAAATTCACAAGTATCAACTTCCAGAAGGCATTACTCTTAACATATAACTCAAAATTTGACAAATTAGATATTCATGGAAAGCTCTATAAGTCTAGTTTCATATGGCATTGGTTTCATCTCAATCCAATCTATAGTTTGTTAGTTATATCCAAAATACTGAACATGCTTTGTAATATGATGGTGATTTTAGTGTAAACTTCAAAAGATCATATCTATTTCATCTAAACTCCTTTAAATGTGATTTTGGTTTGTATTTGATATGTTGTGAGTCTAGTTTCATATGACACTAGTGTCAACTCAATTGGATGTGTGGTTTGAGAGATATATCTAAAATACCAAACCTCTGTCAAGCTGAACAAAAACAAAGCTGAACAGAGTGCCTCGACACTTGAGTATTATGCTAACACTCAAGTGTATCATCTCTAGTACTCAAGTTTTAATGTTATACTCAAGTGCATCATGTCTGGAGGTGCTATAACTTCTCTTTAAGTTATCTTGGCTTTGTATTAGCCATTCCAATAACTATTTGTTCATAAAAACCTCCAGTATCACCATAGATACCTCCATTATCACTTCTGAGAGTTTAAATCTTGATATTCTCATTAGATCTTGCAAGTTCTTCTTTCTTTAATCGCTTTCTTATTGTTTTTACTCTTAATGGTCATTCTCTATGACCAACTTGATATCTTATTTCTTTACTTGACTAATCTACAATATATTTCATATTAAATATAGCAGTTAGTTAATGTAGCAGATAAATTCCTTACACAAAATTTTTACTATTAATATTTGAAATCATCAAAACTAATCATGTCTAATATTCTCCTCCTTTTTGATGATGTCAAATCCTTTAAGAAAAATATGTGTGAATATGGGTCAATTTGAATGGTGAATGTAACATATTTTTCTTGACTTTCTCTCCCCCTATTTGACATCAGTAAAAAGTTTGAAGAATAAATAGGAAAGTCTCTTAGAGAAGTAAAGATAAAACCGAATTAGAAATGCCTTTCTCTTCCTCAATTAAAAGCAATGTATCATCCTTTACTCTTAGGGAGATGCAAATAAACAAAGGTTTTCATGAAAACAAATTTGAAACAATTTGAAGAGATTGTCAACAAAACTTTCATAATCAAAGTAAATTGAAATAAAAAATACGTAGGGTATTTGCAAAATATAAAGAGAGAGAGTTTAGAAATGCTCATTTGGATTATGCAAGCTAATTATTGATTCATAAAGTCCTTTTCCTTACAATGCTAGTCCCATGATATTGTATTCATCACACTTTTGCTGCGCAACTTTGATATATATTCATGTTGTCTTTAAGATCTCCTATTGAGTTGAGCTTCTGTTCCATATTTCTATATCATCATGCTTAATGCTTCTTTGTATTGCCATAGGTATTTGTCGCTTTAAATGTTGTGGCCAATATATTTTCCTTATTTGAGTATTAAAGCATCTTTCCTCAAAATTGATAGAATCTTCTTGTAGTACGTTGAGGCATGTTATCACGTAAAAACAATTCTGTTGTCATAAAATTTAAATCTTTCTTGCAAAGAGAATTATTAGTGCCATCAAGTATCAAAATTATCTTTTCTATAAGATATATTAAAATTAAGATCACTAAAAGAATATAAGAGTAACTTATCAATAAAACTAATCAGGAGATAGGGAATACATATGAGCATGTAAGAAGGATTTTCTTTAAATAAAGGAGATGGGTTTTTAAGATATAAAATACATGTATATGTGAAGCTTCCCCTTAATGAATGCATGGCTTAAAAGAAAATCGTTGTGAGCAATACAATTAATAACTCTCTTGGATTTGTAAAAACATTTGAAATTTCATAGAGAGAATGAGTATGAAAATCTGAAGATTTGGAGAAAAATCAAGTTTTCAAAACGACGATGCTATTCAGGGTTTTAAGAGATATAACCCAATATCACCTTAGTGGTCACTTGAGTGATCCTACTCGACTATCATTCGAATACTCACTCGAGTTATGCAACTCAGAGAATGAAGAAAGAATACAACACCTCATTCGAGTAATATCATAATCACTTGAGTCATAGTCCTTTGTAGTCCATTGATGTATCATTGGCTAGTCACTGATTTATGATATGATTGATACTGAGTGATTCTGAAGTATAGTCTCTATAAGTACTTAAGGATACTAAGATGAGCTTAGAATAAGGTCTTGAAGTTCTTGTTGATTAAGTCATAGAGTTGTTAATCTTTCCATTCATAGAAGTGATGAACTCAGCATTATTTGTACAAGCTCTATGTGATTGTTGAAGCTTCTCTCTCATATAGTCTTAGAGAGATGGACCAAAGAATAAAGAACTTGGGAGACCAGCTCTAGCATAGAGTTGCATCTCATCTATCCTTGAAGTCTCAGCTTCCATCCTCTGTGCCTCTTGTGTTAAGTAAATAGCATTTGGAAGTTCTGATTCACCACAACACATAACTTCCTAACTCTATTATCCACAACCTTAATGAGCTTCTTATTGGTAACATCAAGTGATGTTCAGTCTATTTGTATGGTGGATCCAATAAAAGAGGCTCTAGTTGATTTAGCTCTACCTAAGGAGTTTCTTCATTATCTCTTATTGCCTTAGGTTCTACTCTCTGTCTCTAGCTTGTACCACCTACTAGCAACAAGTATATATTCACCTCTTGGATGTGTAGCTTCTTAACCATAAGAGTCCTCGCTCATTTGGCCTTAGGTACCATATCTTGTTAACCTTGAATAGTAGAGATACCAAATGAGGCTATGTCATTAGTGTTTGCCTTGTAAAAGTATATATGTACCTCTTGTTCTCTAAAAGACATGATCTCTCTAGTGTTCCTCTCCTTCTTACTAATAATATAGGCCATTATGTGATAATTCTTCTCGATAAAGTGAGTAAAGTTATTGGCCTTGTTCACCATAACTCTATTGTACGTATATCAAATAATTCAGTGAAGATCACATATAGAGGTAGAATCGAAGTTAAGACTCCTCATTAGTTCTTATGGTTTGATGATTTTGTACTTCTCAGGCTCATTGTACTTCTTCAAAGGTCTAGTGGGAGGGTTGTTGAAGCCCAACCACTTATTAATCTTTGAGGCTGAGATAGTAACCCTCTAATTATTTATTGTTGTCTCCAATGTCTCCTTAATTATTATGCCTTCCTCCAAACATAACTTAGTAGGCTCCATGTCATAGTAGAGATGTCTAACTGTCTCTAATAGTAGGGATGATGACTGGATATTGAAGGCTTATAGTGTTGGAAGTGTGAATCCAACTCATGAGTGTCCTTCAATGTTTTTAAGTCAAGATAGACATCTAGACAAAAATATCACTTGGTATAATCATTATCATTCCTAGCCTTGCTCTCGGCTTAAGCTTCTTTAAGTTGAATTCTACTGAGACCACTAAGAGATCTTCCTACTCTTTCTCCTTTTCTGATTATATCACTAGCTTAGTCACTTGCTAGTGATAGGATGTCACTCAGGTGATACCACAGATTTTGCTACTACCCACACTGCTATACTGTTAGTCGTACCTACTCCGTTAGCCTATGTTCTTTGTACCTAAAGTAGAGCATTATGGTTAACTCCCATAAAAGTATAAATACATACTCTTTGGTACCTAACTTTCTCTTAGGTTCATACAATATAAGACATTATAACAATGATGCTCTTATACAATTCAATCATATGATATTTGAACAAAAGATATAATAATTAATAGTGACCAATATATAATTTTACCTAGTTAAATAAATTCAAGCCATTAGATCATAAAAGGTAACGAATAGGTAATATCAACAATCAATGACAGTTTGTAAATACATTTTATATTGAAAACATATCATTGATAAGATTTTCATGCAATTCATGCAAGTTAGATCAAAGGAGAATAGAGAGTATATCCATACCCATTTTTATTGAAATAATAAATTATGAATGAAATTAAGTTTTCCAAGAATGATAATGAAATATGCAAATTGTTTCAAAATATTGAATGTTCTTTCGAATCATGAATATATAATATGACATTAAGATTTTGAATATATGAAAACTCATTTATGAAGTTTGTTAAATATCAATGATCATGCTAAAAGAGTAGAAATCAATATATGTTTACATATACCATAAAGCTTCAATTTCAGAGAACATGTCAAATATTTGAAGTTGACATGTTGAAGTATTTTCTCTAGGCTGCTAGCCTATGCTATAGTTGTTATAGGAAAATAGTGTGATTCAAAAGAATATCAGTAGTAATAGTCTTTCATTCACATATATACAAGAATATAGAGCATGCCACACAGTCATCATATAAAATGAAAATACCAATAAGCATTTAAAACATATCATGCAGTATATCACATTACCATAAAACTAGGTATATAAATCACTTGGCCCTGAGTGTTCACCCGTGCAAACAGGCCCCGGGATTCTACTCATGTATAACAATAATTTTCATGGCCCAGGTGTTTACTGATGCAATAGGCCTCTTGTGACCACCTCACAAATTGTGAATGCTTCTGAAACTCATAATGGTACCACAAACATACAATGTATTTCATAACATATAAAAGAAAGAGTTACTATCTAGCCACTTTCCCTAAAGGGTGTCCAAATATTTCTCCAAATTTGGGTAGGTCTTAGATACCAGATAGCTAATAGGTCCTATAATCATAATTTACAATTGGCATGTCATTACTTATTCTAATACTTTTGGCATAATGTAAACTAAGTTATTCTTGACCTATCCCAATGTTTATCCCTTGTTTAGAACTTGTTGGTTATCATTTGAGTCACTTAGGTAGCTATCAGAAGCTTAAACAAATGCTTATAGGGCTACGAAAGGCTAGAATAATCAATAGCATTCATAAAATATGGAGTGCTAAAATAAGGGGCTTGGCCGCAGCTAAGAGAGGTCAGAAAATTTTGGGCCATTGCCAAGAAACAGTCATGACGCTTGGCGGAACTTCCAAAAATCACAACTTAATCTACAAATATTGCAACAAAGTTGTTCAAAGTCCTAATTGAAGCTTTCTGAGTCCTCTATAAAGGAAAAATATTAACCACTACCTCTTATAACCACAGAAATACAAAATTCCACAAATTATCACCCTGTTCTAGAATCCAGTTTAGTTTCAAACCTGAAACTTTAACAATTAATATCTCCCAAAGTACTGGCCCAAATGTAACATATTACACATCAAATTAAAGCTTATAATGTCTATTATCATTCTGGAAAATATCATAGCCATCAGATAACATTTGACTAATCAAATTTAACCCACAAGCAATCTGGTTCCAGACTAGCGGCAACTAACCACCAACCAATTTGTAATTTAAGCATCAAACTAGTATAATATCCCCATGAATCACCATATAACCAAAAACATATAATTAAAACATCATTTTTCCTCAAAATCACAAGATTACCGAAACCTAGGCCCCCATAAAATTCAAAAAACTTATCAGAACCTAAAAAGAAACCTATTCAAATTAAAGCTTACACTTGCCTCTACACGTTTCTACTACAGGTTCTAAAATCTGGTGGTACTTAATCTGGAAAGTGGTCACCAAACATCCCTAAACAAAATTTTAAACTGTAGAAATATTTCTCTCGCTAAGTGGACCAACATTTGAGAAGACCTCGAGAGCTAGAAATGTCGAATCAGAGGTGAAATTGGCTCCGGAGCTCAAGAACTTTTATTATTCACACATCTTCTCTCTTCTTCCAACTTTTCCCTTGAATTTTTTAGATTTCTCTTCTTTTTCCTAGGCTTACCAAAATGATCACAATAAAGAGGGATGGAGGGTTGTTATTTCATCTTGCCTTTGATTGCATCTTAGCTTGCTATGTGTCCAAAGATTACAGCACAAGATGCTAAGTGTCAATAAAGCATCTTCTCTTCTCTTTCCCTCTCCTATATGGCGTCCTTTAATGTGTCAGAGGAAGGGAAGCCTCATGAATTCCCCTCACTCTTAAGTTTGGTGTTTAGGAAATTCAAGTATGTGTCCAAGTTGGAGGTCGATGTAGTCCCTAGACTCAGGGACTGGGTGGCACCTTTATGGAGTGCCACCTCAAAAGGAAAAATGCAAGTGTCTTCATTAAGGACACATGTCACCTTTTAAACATGCCAACCCAAAAGTCAAGTCATACTTTGTTATTATGAAAGGACACTTGTCACTTTCTTGTTTGTCAAACACAAAAGTTATGTCATGATTGCTTACTTTATTAAAGTTACTTTAATAAAGTTACTTTATCGGTGTCTACTCGGGTTTTACTTGGGATTTTGGCACGCATATTGGAGCCTATAAGATGGCACTAAGTCAGAGTGTGTATATGGGCCCAACATGGCACCACATATCGGCGTGTACTCCAAAAACGTAGGGTATACATGTCAGCCCTGAAAATGCCATGTGCACACCTATATTGGCCTATTTTGCTCTACTAATTAGTCCCTTACCTCATGGCATAGCTGGGTGGCATCTTTCTATTAACTCGATAATATTGTATATGTGTCTTATGCACATCTACACCGACACTTTGATCTTACTTCCTACGCATACTGGGCCCTCTTCCTGGTAGGGCCAGATCATATAGTTCTTGAGAGTCTTTCTTCTCTCGACATTATTGGGACCCTTCCCAAACTAGGCTTAATAGTCTACCTAATATAGGCATATCCTCAAGTCTCTAGACCCAAAATTTATGATATTACAGATACATTTGCTTAATTTAAATCCTTTTCCCTTTTCTTGAGTCTCTGACCAAATTTCTCTAACAAAAATGAAGAAAGAATGTTGACTACTTGACCTTATGTGTATAGGTTCAAGTTAGACCAAAGTCTTCTTTCAAAATGTGTTGAATCTTTGACCAAGTCTTTCCTTTTTACCCCTTTGGACGTTTTTATCACCATAAGGGGTGTAATATCCTAACACTTGTTCAATGGCTAAATGTACATAATAAACAGTTAAATTAATGATATAATTGTCCTGGGAAATTGTACAATAATTTTAGTCACGATTGGCTATCGATAATTATCTAATTTTCTCCTAAAGTTGGAAATGACCAAAAACCTAATTGGAACACAAGAATAAGAGGGAATGATGCCACTAGTAAGGAAATAAAGCCATTTAAACCATGAATATGAAAATAGAGAGAAATGAAAGAACTAATGTCACATTAATTAATATTGCCATAATCAAGGGCAAAAAGGGAAGAAAGAAATTGTTGGTCAATTAGTCAACAATTTCTCCTCCTTCTTTTGAAGAATAATTGGTCAAAGAGTAAGGAGGAAAGAAAGACAAACATAGTTAACCAAACCAATTATAGTAACTAATTAGTTACTTGCTTTTTCAAGGAACCATAAGTCCTTGACACTTGGCACATTATGGGCTAAGTATTTTGCTTAAGTAGAGATAATTATCCAACACTCCCTCTTTCCTCACAAAGGATGACCAAAAGGATTAAGCAGCTGAACCAAGAGCATTTAAAACATATTTCATTCTCTCTCAAGCTCAAGAAGGACGGCTAAGTGAAGGTAAGAGGAAAGGGAAAGAAGCCAAGTTGCTAGGTCAAAAACTCCCTCTTGATCCTATTTCATTATGATCATCACCTCTATTGCTCAAAAACACTTCACAAACATTGTTCCTCTTGATGAGAGATTCATTTCTATGATTTTAGAATTTCAAGAGGAGGTGTTTTATGTCATCTAACAAGAGCCAAAGTTTGATAACCAAAGAAAGAACATAAGGAAGTGAAAGAGGTAAGTAAGAACTTTTTTTTGAGCTATGGATTGAGGATTTTGGCATGTGAATTTCTACCCTAATTTTTGGTTATGCTAGGGTTTGGAGGTTTCATGGTGTTTTGATTGTATAAATGGTATTATATGACATTTAAAAAAGCATACAAAACTAGTTTGAGAATTTAATTGGAAGTGTGGTGATTGTTGGATTGTGGGTCCAAATTCTGCCTAAACATGACATATAAAAGAGTAGAAATTTTGTAATTTTGATGCTACATTGTGTTCTACATGAAAAATTATGTGAAAATAACCTCTAGTTAGAAATTTTGGATCATTAGAATATGATTTGTAACTTTGCAATTTCTGCCAGTGTGATTTTCCTACATGGAAGCTTGGTTGTGTGATGTTTTTGAATAAGCAAATGATGTCTAATTCTTACAATAATTTCCAAAATAAAAGTAAACTTAATAAGCTTTAATATGATAGGTTATATAGGCCATTTGGATCTATACACTAAGAGTTATGAGTTTTTAAAGTTAGGCATTAAAATCTAGAATGATGTTGGTGGCAATGTGAATTGAATTGTGATTCTAGAGTTTTGTGCATGTAATTGGGAGTAGGGAGTATTTTTCCCATAAATTATACTTAAAGAGGGTTACATAGAACTTTGAACCACTCCATTTGAAATTTTGCAGATTAAGTTATGAATTTAGGAAGTTGAGACAAGAAATAGGGGAAATCTGGAAGTCCAAATTTTGGGTGCAGCCAAGCACTTGAGCTACTTTAGCCTAAAAGCTTCTAACCTCTTTTTAGCTGCTACCAAAGAATATTTGGCTTTAGCCAAAACCCCAATTCCAACAGTTTATGTTAGATTCAAAGTTTTGATGATAACAAACCTAAGTCTAGTTTAATTTGTCTCTGCATTCTTATTCACAAGATTTTTGCTAAAAGAGTATTCAAATAGTAAGTTTACTATTCAAATAATAATATTCAATTTTTATCAGCTATTATTTTGATAACTCTAAGACTATTCGAATAAACAGACAATTATCATGATAATGCATAAGTTATTCGAATAGAGATACACTGATACAAAGTTATATTATTCGAATAGTCTTTGACTATTTGATTGCTATAAACTAATATAACAGTTGGAAGTTTTTCTAAACTAAAAGTATTCGAATAGCCTGCACATTATCCGAATAGTACTTATATTTTTCAAAGTGAATTTCAAATTCATTATCCGGATAATAGTATGACTATTCAAATAAGTATGGTCACTATTCGAATAGTATAACCATTATCGGAATAATCTTTGTATGCTCAAAAGGGATTTCAAATTGTATTATCTAAATAATAAGAAGACTATTCGAATAGTAAAGCCACTATTCGAATAGTGTAACTAATATCCAAATAGCTTTTCAAAACCAACATCAAGACTATGAGATTGATATGAGAAATTATTCCAATTGCAAGGAGACTATTCAAATAATATTGAAAGCTGGAAGGAAAGTTTTCTAGTCAAACTCGAAGCAAGTATTCAAATAGCAACTTATGTATCAAGATAACCATCTTAAGTTTAAAGAGATCACTATTCGAATAGTCACTGTAAAAAATTGCAAATATTATCTGAATAGTGAAGAAGGTATTCAAATAGTAAGTAACATGAAAAGATTCAAATTATCCTGATAACTATAAGAGTATTCAAATACTAGCTACTTCAAGTAAAACAGAGCATCAAATCAAAATCTATGGTTTCATAAAATCGTTGAGTATTCTCATTAATATTTATTATTATTATTATTCCTTCATGATTAACATACTCAAGCAAGTTACATGAGATTTACACTTCATATATTTGAATTCCAAGAAAAGCAGATACCGTGTCAGAGACATTAAATGCTAAACTGAGCTTCTACCAACACATTCTCTTCACCTCAACAGCTATATTCAAATAACATAA
The DNA here is from genome assembly GCA_963242795.1 of Inga leiocalycina. Classification (NCBI taxonomy): domain Eukaryota; kingdom Viridiplantae; phylum Streptophyta; class Magnoliopsida; order Fabales; family Fabaceae; genus Inga; species Inga leiocalycina. The sequence goes on from OY725323.1 coordinate 32,779,426, forward strand.
AGAATGTTCTCAGAAGTACTCAGTGAGTAACGGAAAAATAAAATGTTTCTAATGGTCATTAAAATCGCTCCAACTATAAATAGCAAAGGCATTCAAACTAGGAGTTAAGACACTGAACTACCAAACTGACAAATATTCATTTTTGAGCTCTTACTTCTTTTCTGCATTAATATGCTTCAGCGATTATATTACCTACTCTGTGAGAGAAAACATTTATTTATTCAATACACTTGTTAAGAGATATCTTAAGGTTGTGGAACCTTAAGGTAGGTATCAATTTAAGTTGTGTAAGGGGGAGCGAGTATTAAAAGTATGGAATAGGTTGCTGTGTACATAGGTGCTAAGAACCTACTTAATCTTGGAAGGTATAGTGAAAGCTCAGATTCTATTTGAGAACTGGACTTAGGTCATTGTGAATTAGACCAAACCAGTATAACTCCTGGTGTACACTTCGGTGAAATCTTTCTAACTCTTTGACTTTCTCTTTATTGGTTTCCTGTTTTAGTTCTTTTTCAAAAATTTTATTATCACCCAATTCACCTCCCTCTTAGGTGAAACGCTTGCACTAACATTTAGTATCAATGATTGGTCTTCTTTGTTAGGTTTAAAAGCCTAAAAAGGATTATATGGCAAGCATGGTTAAAGGAATACTTCCAGACGTAGCATCAATCAATAGACCTCCAGGCTTTAATGGAGAACACTTCTCATTTTGGAAGGCTAAATTCAGAGTGTTCGTCATGGGAACAGAATATGGACTCTGGGAGGTCATTGAGGATGGGAACTATATTCCTAAAAAGATAGTAGAAGGGCAAGCTATTCCAAAGGCACTAGCTGAATATGACAATAATGATAAAAAGCTCATGACCCTCAATAGCAAGGCAATCCTCATGATTCAAAGTGCTCTAAGTTAGAAGGAGTACTTTAGAATTTGTACTCTTCCAACTGCCAAGGAGATATGGCAAGCATTAGAAATAGCACATGAGGGGACTTCAGGGATCAAGGAAAATCAGATCAATACTCTTGTCACTGAGTATGATCTACTTGGCATGAAGTCTAGAGAATTAATAGCTGAATTTGAACTCAGATACACTCACCTTGTGAACCAACTTAGAGTACTTGGAAAGTACTATGATCAAAACACCCAAGTGAGAAAAATACTAAACATTCTTTCTATAGAATGGGAGGCTAAAGTCACAGCAATAGAAGAAGCCAAAGGGGAATCTATGCGATCAGTAGCTTCTCTAATTTTTAGCTTATTGGAATATGAAAGTAAGCTGAAGTTCAAATGTGAACTAGATAAAATTGATGACAAGAAGAAGAAAGAAGTAGCATTAAATGTCATCAAGGAGGAAACACAAGTGAGATTAGAAGAGATTGAAGACGATGAGATAGGAATGATCATAAGGAGATTCAAAAAATTCTATAAAAAGGGACAAGGATTTAAGAACTTCAACAAAGGTGGAAGTAGCAGTAATACTAAGGAACAAATCATTTCTTACAAATGTGGGAAGCCTAGACACATCAAATCCGAATGCCCTGAATATATAAAGAATAAAGAGAGGAAGAAGAACAAGTTTGTAAGGAAGAAAGCCTTTGTCTCAGCCATCTAGGGAGACAGTTCCTCTGTTGAAGAAAGTAATGATGAAGAAATAGCCAACCTTTGTCTTATAGCTCAAGAACAATCAGAAGAAGAAGACGAGGTAACTGAAAATCCTTCTTATGATTAATTGCATGATGAGTATTATGCCTTACATACAGAATTTATTAGAATTGTCAAAGAACTTGTAAGTCACAAAAAACGGGTGAAAATACTTGAGGAACAGCTCAAGGAACCAAAACTAGTTTCTTGTAACACTTGCCAAAGCTTAGAAAAGAAAAATGATGATCTTACCAAATCTCTTGAGAAGTTTGCTAAAGGAAGTGGAATTCTCAAGATAATTTTAAAAAGCCAAAAATTTACAAATGACAGATCTAGAATTGGATATGATCCAAAGACAGATAAGTCAAAAGGAAAGAAAAGGATTGGGAACCAATCTTATTTGAATCACTTTCAAAAATCTGTGCATGTGTCTAATCCTTTTACTCATTGCAATTTCTACAACAAAAAGGGACACTATACCTTGTCATGTTATCTTAAAAGGGGAAGAACAATCAAAGCCTACAAATGGATACCCAAAGGCACATATTTGATCAAGAAAGTTCAAACTAACCACAAAGGACCCAAGAAAGTATGGGTATCTAAAACCTAATTTTCTGTCTTTGTAGGCATGTTTCAAGGCATTCAAAGGAAGCAAGTAGTTCATTGATAGTGGATGCTCATGTCATATAACTGGTGATAGGGAAAGATTTACTTCTATAGTCTTAAAGGAAGGATGCACAGTCAAGTTTGGGGAAAATCAATCAGGAAAGATTGTTGGTATAGAAGAAGTTGGAATTAAGAACAAAATTCAAATCAAAGATGTCTTCTATGTAGAAGGGCTAATGTACAATCTTCTGAGTATAAGTTAGAATGCTGACAAGGACAACTGGATCATATTCGACTCTGAGGAATGTCTTATAGTCAGCAAAAAGGACTTACCTATCAAGAAATATGAACTTAAGGTAAAAATCAAAGCCAAAAGAGAAGGTAACTGCTACACTATTGATATTGATAACCACACTTCTGAAAATTGTTTTCTTAGTAATGGTGATGAATGCTAGCTATGGCATAAAAGATTAGCACATGTAAATATGCGTCAGCTATATAAACTCACCAAAAAGGATTTAGTGATAGGTTTACCTAAACTACAATTTAAGAATGATTCAGTTTGCAATTCTTGTCAAAAGGAAAAACAAACTAAATCTTCTTTCAAAACCATAAAAGAAATATCAACAAATAGACCTTTACAACTACTCAACAGGGAACTAGTTGGACCAGTAAGGGTAAAAAGCCTTAGGGGGAATTTATATACCTTGGTCATTATTGATGATTTCTCAAGATTTACATGGATATCTTTTTATCCTCAAAAGATGAAACTTTTAGTGAATTCATTATTTTTGCTAAGAAGGTTCAAAATGAGAAAGTTATGTCAATTGCAGCAATTAGAACAGATCACGGAGGTGAATTTGAAAACCAAGTATTCATAGATTATTATGACTTAAATGGAATTGAGCACAACTTCTCAGCACCAAGAACTCCATAGCAGAATGGTGTTCTAGAAAAGAAGAATAGAGTTCTTATAGAGATGGCAAGGGCATTGCTCAATGAGAAGGAAATCTCATAAGTGTTCTGGGCTGATGTAATGAGTACTGCCAGCTACATCTCCAACAGAGTTTATATCCTATCAAAGCTGGGAAAAACACCATATGAGCTTTATAAGGGAAGAAAGCCAAACCTCAGTCATCTGTGTATATTCGAATGTAAGTGCTTTATTCACAATAATGGTAAGGATAGTCTGGGTAAGTTTGATTCTAGAGCCGATGAAGGTATTTTCTTAGGTTACTCTAATAGAAGTAAAGCTTATAGAATATTTAATAAACGAACTTGCGTTGTTGAAGAATCTGTTCATGTTATGTTTGATGAAATGGATTCCCTTGCCAAATCTGCTGTTGATGAGTCAGAGTTGATCAGTTCTGAAACAAATCAAATGATTTCAAAACCCTCAAATAAGTCTTTTAATTTTAAAGAAAAAGAGAGCCAGCCTACTTTCAACATGTAGACCAGGTCATAGGTAATGTTGAAGAATGAGTAAAAACTAGAAATAGTATTCTCAATGAAGTAAGTTTTTCAACATTTATTTTAGAACTAGAACCCTCAAGTATTGATGAAGCCTAACAGATAATGATTGGGTTTTAGCAATATAGGAGGAACTCAAACAATTTAAAAGAAATCAAGTTTGGGACTTAGTACCTCAGCCTAAAGATCATTCGGTCATCGGCACTAAATGGGTATTTAAGAACAAACTTGATGAATCTATAATAATTGTCAGAAATAAGGCAAGGGTGGTAGCCAAAGGCTATAATCAAGAAGAGGGAATTGATTATGAGGAAACGTATGCTCCAGTGGCTAGATTTGAAGCCATACATGTACTCTTAGCCTTTGCATGTATCAAAGGATTCAAACTTTATCAAACGGATGTAAAAAGTCCTTTTCTTAATAGTTATATTATGGAAGAAGTTTATGTTGAACAACCCCCTAGTTTTGAAGATTCTTATAATCCAGAAAGTGTTTATAGACTAAGAAAAGTGCTTTATGGTCTTAAACAAGCTCCAAGAGCTTGGTATGAAAGACTAAGCAACTTTCTCATTGATCATGGATTTGACAGAGGAAGAGTAAACACAACTTTATTTATAAAACGAAAGAGAAATGATATATTAGTTGTTCAAATATATGTAGATGACATTATCTTTGGAGCTACTAATGATTCTTTGTGCAAGGAATTTTCTGACATTATGAAAGGAGAATTTGAGATGTCAATAATGGGAGAATTAACATTCTTTATAGGTTTGCAAATCAAATAAAGAAAGAATGGAATATTCATATCTTAGACTAAATATCTCAAAGAACCCCTCAAGAAATATGGAATGGATCAAGCTAATGGAGTCGACACACACATGAGTTCAACAACCTTTCTGGATGCAAATTCAAAAGGACCTGAATTCAATATAACAAAATTTTGAGGAATGATTGGGTCATTACTCTATCTCACAGCTAGCAGACCAGATATTCAGTTCAGCATGGGTATGTGTGCTAAATACCAATAATGCCTTAAGGAATCTCATGCATAAATGGTGAAAAGAATTTTCAGATATCTTGCTGACATCGTAGAATTGGGAATTTGGTATCCTAAAGGAGGAAGTGAATATCTTATAGCATAATCAGATTTAGATCATGGTGGCTATAAGACAGATAGAAAAGGCACAAGTGGGTAATGCCAATTTTTAGGAGGAGCAGTGGTTTCTTGGGCTAGCAAGAAACAGAATATAGTATCATTATCCTCAACAGAAGCTGAATATATAGCTGCCTCAAGTTGATGTGCTCAAGTATTATGGTTAAAACAACAATTACAAGATCTTGGAATCTATCTCAAAGAAATTCCCATATGCTGTGACAATACAAGCACTATTAGCTTGGCCAAAAATCCAGTACTGCATTCAAGAACCAAGCACATTGATGTAAGGCATCATTTCATTAGAGATCATGTCCAGAAGAAAGATGTCAAAGTTGTATTTATCCCAACATATTTGTAGTTAGCTGATATATTCACCAAACCTCTAGCAAATGATCAGTTCCTTTACATAAGAAGGGAATTAGGAATGGTAAATTGCAACAAACTATAAGTAAATCTATATATTATACACTCATTTCATTAAGTTTTGATGATAAACATTACTGACTTAAGCATCGAGTTTTTTGTCACATGTTTTCTAGGATAAATTCTAAAGGGAGAAATCTAAGTAAAGGAAGAATTATTTTAATAGTGATTATGGTATCCGAATACTCAATCGATTTTTTTTTAAAAAGGGAATAGTATTCGAATACATAAATTACTATTCGAACATCTCACAAAGATATTGTAAAGAAACTATTCTAATAATATAAAACTATTCGAATACTGCTCATTCTTGTAGAAAATATTCGAATATAGTAAGGGTTATTCGAATAATAAAGCACATATGTCAAAAAGAACTATTCAAATAAAAGAAATGATATTCGAATAACAATACAATTTTTAGAATATATATATAACACATTATTCAAATACTCTTACTGCTATCCAAATACAAAAGGTAAGAATTATAAAAGAACTATTCAAATAATCAACAGATTATCCAAATAGTGCAATTCATCTTCAGAGTTTAAAAGGGAACTATCCAAATAACAGAGTCACTATCCGAATACTAAGTTAAGATTCATAATGAAAGTATTCGATTAGTGTATCTATTATTCGAATAGTAACAAATTATAACTAAGATCTCAATTGAAAAGATTATTCAAATACAACTTAAACTATTCGAATAGTGGTAGTGATTATGGTTGACAAACTAATCGATGACCCTGACTCTATTTGAATAGATTTTTTTTTGTGTATTTGATTAACAAAAGCTCTATTCGAATAATTTTGTTTCTAACTACAAAGTGATTATTCGAATAGTGACAACTTGTATTCGAATAGATTACACTTTTCATATTCCACAGGTATGAAGTATATCAGAATACCAAAGCCATTATTCGAATACAACTAGAAGCAAGGAACTGAGGATTATTGTACTATTCAAATAGAGCACACGGGTAACTGAATAGAGAGAAATTATCTGAATTCAACTCTTTCTATTCGGATAATCAGTGCTATAGGACAAAAGAGACTATTTAAATACTTGGTCAACTATTTGAATAGTTGAAGTCATCAAAGATAGGGATATTCGAATACCACCAGAACTATCCAAATACAGGTATGCACATTTACTCTCTCATTATTCGAATAATTCTTGAGTATTCAAATAGAACCCCTATTATTCGAATACACATTTAATTATCCGAATAATTTAAACCTAAATATAAGGAAACTAAACTCATTCTCTGATCATTATCCGAATGCCACTTCATTTTCTCTCCATATACAAACTTTTCCAACTATCTTCAACTTTCCCTTACGATCAAAACCCTCTAAAAATCTCACAATTTCCTCATTCAAATCTCCCAAAATCTCTCAATTTACCAAAAAAACCTAAACCTTCGATATATCTCAGAAAACCCAGAATAAGAATGAAGAGAGCTAATATTGAGAAAGGAGAAGTGACTCCACCGCCAAAATCATCCTCTAAGAAGACTTCTACTCATAAAACCCCAAAGAAGTTCAGACCCAAAGTAGCTGATGCTTCAGTTAAAGGGTCTTCTCAAGTTAAAGGGATTACAATCAGAGAGCCGATGGAGACTAGATCCATATCTAAAGCTATTGCAACCATTTCAAAATCTAAGGACAAAAACACTACAAGTGCATCCTCCAATGATTCTTCTACTAAGAGTGACAACTTGGATCAAACTGTGAGAAATGTTGTCAAAGGCATTATGCAGAATATTGAAGCTGGGCCTAGCAAGACTCCTCAAGTTCGGTCTCAAATGAGTATGCCTGAAGTATCTCGAAGCTTTATAGAGGAAGAAAAAGCTGGACCTCTTGCAGATTTCAATACTGGACCTCTTCTTCAACCTAATGAGAAAAAGAGGTACAGAGATCTATTCTCTTCCCGACTAATATGCCTTGTTATTTATGTGGACCCTGTCTATTTAAGAGACAACCTTGGTTTCAACTTGCATGAGTACTTAGAACATTACCAGAGGTAGTTTCAGTTTGATTTACCTTATAGTCCCTCTATAGTAAGGACCTTTTATTCTAATATGTGCTCTGTCAAAATCAAAGGAAATAAAAAGGAATTAGTTGAGGAGAGATTGGAGTCAACTGTGAAAGGCCAGAAAATGCAATTATCTCCCTATATCATCAATTCTTATCTTGGATATGATGAAGATGAATTTGATGAAGTTCCTGAGTATTCTAATGAACAGATTCATCAGATCATTAAGCCAATAAGACAAGAAAAGTAATTTTCTTCAATGTGTCTCAATAATGAACAAAGAATTCTGTAGTGCATCTATATAAGAGCTATTGTCAACAAATTCTAAAACTTCAACTTCTTTTCATACAGAAACTTCCACCTTTTGGCCTGTCTAATATCTAAAGTTAAATTGAATATTGGGGAATTCATATACCAAGAAATTAATAGGTACAGATTGGGATCTAACAAAAATACTCCTGCTCCCTTTCCTCAACTTATCTCCTTGTTTCTCAAAATGAATAACATCTGGTACTTAGAAGGAGAACAAGGAAGATTGGTAAGATTTGGCAAGATGAAGATTAGAAAGATGAAGATTCCTTTGCCACTGGATATACCTGAGGAACCCTAATAAAAAAGATAGAGTGGAGGCTGAGACTTTTAAGGCAGATGAGGCTCATTCTTCTAGAGCTGCCTCTCCCTCTCCCTTATTTTTAGGAACCTCCATTCAACTCTACATTCAGGAAGCCCTTAAACCAGTAATAGAGCAACTCATGAGGTCCAATCAACTATTAAGGGAAGATCTTCATAATCGAATTCAAGACATAATTGGTGCAGTCAATGAGAACTTCAAATCTCTCTACAATATTCAAGCTAATTACCTTCAACAGTTTTGTGAAATCAAGCACAGACTTGACTTCTTAGAAACATGCATTACTAGTTCTTCTCTCACCAGGGCCCCTGCACTTGCCATCCCTTAATATACTGATATGCCTTATGCCCCTCTAACTTAGCCACCTCCACCATCTCTCCTCCACCTCTTGCACCTTCCAATATTCTCTATTCTATCAGGAAACCTCCTCGTCTACTCCTGTTCATATCACTGCGGAGACAGTGATTCAGCCTGCTACCTCTCCTCACCCCACTACACAACCTCTCTCTAGCTCCTCTGGAGAGACTCAGGAAGTGTCTAATCCTAAAAATACTGCCCAACCTGAATCCTCCAAACAACCTTACCCCATTTCCTCTCATTCCATATCTATAGCTACCCCTACTGATATTCTTGCTGCTTCTCCCTCCTTACTATTGCTTCCCCCTCTGATCAATTTCATACTCCATATGAAACCACTTTACCCTCCACCTCCTGCTCCTACCAGAGAAGTTCCTCCTTCTTCTGATTTCTCTCTTCTTCTTCCTCCTAACCTTTCTGATAATGACAAAAAGGGGGAGAATAATTCTCAGCCATTACCCTCTCCATAACTCTCCAGTCACTAAACAACATGGTGAATCAACAACATGGTCAGACACGATAACCTTCTCAACTTTGCTGTCCATACATCAAAATTTGTTAGAGCTTTTGAGATCTTTAGTTTCCTAAATATTTAGAGCTTCTGGATGTTATATTCAGAGTTTTGATGATAACAAACCTATGTCTAGTTTAATTTGTTTCTGCATTCTTATTCACAAGACTTTTGCTCAGAGAGTATTCAAATAGTATGTTTACTATTCGAATAATCATACTCAATTTTTATCAGCTATTATTTTGATAACTCTCAGACTATTCGAATAGACATACAATTATCATGATAATGCAAAAGTTATTTGAATAGAGATATACTGATAATAGTTATATTATTCAAATAGTCTTTGACTATTCAATTAGTATAAACTAATATAACAGTTGGAGTTTTTCTAAACTAAAAGTATTCAAATAGCCTGTACATTATCCGAATAGTTCTTATATTTTTCAAAGTGAATTTCAAATTCATTATCCAGATAATAGTATGACTATTCAAGTAAGTATGGTCATGATTCAAATAGTATAACCATTATCGGAATAATCTTTTTATGCTCAAAAGGGATTTCAAATTGTATTATCCGAATAATAGGAAGACTATTCGAATAATGTAACTAATATCCAAGTAGGTTTTCAAAACCAACATCAAGACTATGAGATTGATATGAGAAATTTTTTGAATAGCAAGTAGACAATTCAAATAATATTGAAAGTTGGAAGGAAAGTTTTCTAGTCAAACTGGAAGCAAGTATTCAAATAGCAACTAATGTATCAGGATAACCATCTTAAGTTTAAAGAGATCACTATTCGAATAGGTATCTCAATGATTTGAATAGTACCTGTATAAAATTGCAAATATTATCTGAATAGTGAAGAAGGTATTTGAATAGTAACATGAAATATTTAAATTATCCTGATAACTATAAGAGTATTCAAATACTAGCTACTTCAAGTAAAACAGATCCTCAAATCAAAATTTATGGTTTCACATAATCATTGAGTATTTTCATTTTTTCTTGTTTATTATTATTATTATTTCATCATGATTAACATACTCAAGAAGTTACATGAGATTTACACTTCAGATATTTGAATTCCAAGAAAAGCAGATATTGTGTCAAAGACATTAAGTGCTAAACTAAGCTTCTACCAACACATTCTCTTCACCTCAATGGCTATATTCAAATAACATAAAGAATGTTCTGAGAAGTACTCAGTGAGTAATAGAAAAATTGAATGTCTCTAATGGTCATTAAAATCACTCCAACTACAAATAACAAAGGCATTCATAGCGGGAGTTTAGACGTTGAACTACCAATACGAAAAATATTTATTTTTAAGAACTTACTTCTTTTCTGTACCTACTCTATGAGAGAGAACATTTATTGATTTAATACACTTGTTAAGAGATATCTTAAGGTTGTGGAATGTTAAGGTAGGTATCAATTTACATTGTGTAAGCGGGAGTGAGTATTAAAAGTAAGGAGTAGGTTGTTGTGTACAGAGGTGCCAATAACCCACTGAATCTTGGAAGGTATAGTGAAAGCTCAAATTATATCTAAGGACTGGACGTAGGTTGTTGTGAATTAAACCGAACCAGTATAACTCTTAGTGTAAACTTCAGTGAAATCTTTCTAACTCTTTAACTTTCTCTTTATTGGTTTCCAATTTTAGTTATATTTCAAAAAAAATTATTATCACCCAATTCACCCCCTTTTAGGTGAAACGCTTACACTAACACTTTATGCATTTTTGAGAGACGTTGACTGGTTTAGCCTTTTCTAACCTCATAGATGTTTGTTTGAGTTTCCAATAACTACCAAAGTGACTCAAATGATAACCAAGTTGAGTGTATGAATTATGAAAGAATTGGAATAAGTAATAACTTGTTGTTTATAGATTCTAATTATAGAACTTGATAGCTATTTGGGATCTAAGATCTACTCGAGCTCAGAGAAACAATTGGATACCCCTTAGGAAAGGTGTCCAAGTAGTAATTCTTTCTTTCATATGCTATGAGATACTTTACATGTTTAATTGGAAAAAAAAGAGATACTTTGCATGTTTGTGGTTTCATCATAAATTTTCTTGAGCATTTAGAATATGCTGAGTGAACGCCTAGGCCATGGGAATTTGTTTATGCACTGGGTGGATGCCCCGGGGCCGTATGATTTGTTCTACCAAGCGCTGTGGTAATGTGATCTGTGTAGTTATGCTGCATGTTGAATACTGAATGTTGTTGTGTTACTTATTGTTATATGATGACTGTGTCACATGCTTTGTATTCTTGTATCATGTATATTGAATGCTTGTTACTATTGAGATTCTCTTTCAATCTCACCCCATTTCTATAACCAATCTACAGCACAGGCTAGTGACTCAAGGGGCAAGAACGTAAACACAAACAACTAAAAGATATAGCTTAGAGATTTGATTTACTGTTGGTTGTCTATTTTGGTTCTGTACATGATGTATATAACTCTGTAAACCTAACAATAGTGTCGTGGTAGAACTAGTAGTACCGGTAGCTTTGTAAAAGGGGTAAAAGCTAGTAGTTCGCTAGTAATAGTTAAACCATCCTTCCAAACACTAAGGGAATTTTAACGAAAGACTTAAGCAGGGACACGCTCAAATACTCTAATAAAAAGGAACTAAGAGCCATTGAGACCTAATAAGGTGGTGAACCTTTTATGAAAATGTTTTTTAAAAGTTTTAAACTTTTGAAAAACCTACTCAAACTCAAGTCCATGCTCTGTGTTTGAAGTTGGCATTTGCAAATGTTTTCAAAAGTTTATTACTCTGAAACCAAATCCGAGTTTATCAGTTCAAATCACTAAACATTTGTACTCATATGAGTCCATGGAATATAAGGTATTACAAGGGGAGGGAGTTTATTACTCTTGCTTTTCAAGGACAAATCATAACCCTTCATTTTGGTTTCCAATTTTAGCCTTAAGATCAAATGGCAAATGTCACTTTTGCCATTGATTATGGCAACATTAATTGTATTGCCATTAGTCTTTCTTTTATTTTATTTTTCCACTTTCAAGATGCCATTTCTTTTTTTTTAAATCCAAGCTAGGCTTTAGTTCCTACTTGACTTTAGATAAAGGATTTGTGTATTTTCCTTTAACTAATTGGAACTAATCCTATACTTAATTCCAACTTAGTCTCTAAAAGTCATTATAGCTCTTAGACATTATTGAGATTCTTCCCAAACTGGGCTTAGTAGTCTGTAATATCTTGCATTTTGGGCTATAGACTTGGGAATATGCCTATATCAAGTAGACTACTAAGCTCAGTTTAGGAAGGGTTGAGAGATAAAAAGACTCTTAGGGACTATGTGATCCAGCCCTACTGGGTAGAGGGCCTAGTATGTCAGTACAGATGTGCACAAGACACATGTATGGTGTTATTGGGTTGTTGAAAGATGTCACCCAGCTATGTCATGAGGAATGCGACTGATTGGTCAAGCGAAATATGATGGTATAGGTGTACACATGGCATTTTTAGAGTAGACATATATACCCTGCATTTTTAAAGAAGATATCAGTATGTCGCGCCATGTGGGGCCCACACACATTCTCTTACCTAGTGTCATCTTGCGGGATCTAATGTACGTGACAAAATCCTGAGTAAGTCCCAATTGAAACTTGAATAGACATAGATAAAGTAACTTTATTAAAATAACTTTAATAAAGTAAGTCATGATAGTTAATGATGACACAACTTTTGTGTTGGCACCAGAAGAATTTGACAAATGCCCGGTCATCATGATAACGTATAAGATCACTTTTGTGTTGGATGAATAAGAAGGTGACAAGTATTCCTCATGATGACACTTACTTTTTTCCTTTTATGTTGGCATCCCTGAGACATGCCACCTAGTATCTGAGTCTAGGGAATCTACTAGTCTCCAGCCCAGTTATGAACCTGACTTCTCAAACACCGAACCCAAGAGAATCTGGGGAAATTGTTAGGCCTCTTCTTCCACTGACATGAAAGGACAGCTAGGAGAGAGAAGAAAGAGAAGAACAAAAAGCAAAAAGACATATGGAAGGCTAGGATTTAATCTAGGATACTTGTAATCATAAGATCATAACACATGAGATTAATATCCAAACACTCAACTCTCTCTCTTTTCCTTATAATTAGGCAAACATCCCAAAAAGGAGAGAAAAATGAAAAAATTAAAGAGAAACTAGAAGAGGAGAGAAGGTGGATGAATAGTCATGTGTTCTTGAGCTCTAGAGCCGATTCTAACCCTAAATCTTTTTTATCGTCTAGTAAGTACTTTAGGAAAGTTGTTCTACTCATGAGCGCTTTCTTTCTATGGTCTCATTTTTATGATCATAGGTCTTTTGTGTTATCTTGTTAGACAGAGTGCTACTAGAATTTCAAACCGATTGTAGAATTATGAAGAGGTAAGCCTCTGCTTCATTTTGAACAAGTGTCTTGAAGTTTTGACATTTCTCTGATTTTCGGTCAGACCTAGAACCTATGGAAGAAAGATGATTTTGGTGATTTAAGGTTAGAAATGGATTCTATACATGATTATGTATGGGAATAGGTTGTGAATATGATTTTAGAATGGTTGGATTGAAAACCTAAAGATTGATGTCAAAGTAGTAGTGTTGCCAACTTTCGTTTTCTGGAGGCAGTCTGCTTGTGACGAGTTTTTGAGTGATCAAATATTATCTAATGGCCATGAAACTTTTCATAATTTTATTAGACCTTTCATGCTTTAATTTGATAGTTAATATGTGCCATTTGAATTAGTATATTAAGAGATATGCATTTTTGAAGTTAGTTGTTGCCAGATTATATTTCTGGAAGTCAAATTATTTGTGGCAAAATTTTGGAAGCCTAAACCTTAACAAAAGTTTATAAAAACTTATAGAATAAAAGTAGACATCATAAGCTTTAATATAATATATAATATGTGTCATTTGGGTTTGTATATTGTGAGATATGATTTGTTAAAGTTTAGGCATTGAATCTAAAAAGAATCCTGAGATAGGTGGTTTCTCTAGGTTTTTGGGACTGTGTGCTCATAATGGGTAGAAGGAGATATTTTTGCTTTACAATAGACATAAAGAGATTCACATGGGACTTTGAACTACCCCATTGGACTTTTAGAGATTAAGTTATGAATTTTAAAAGTTAGGCCTTTAAAACTAGGATGATTCAGTGGTAGTAAGGATAAAATTCGTTAATAATATTATATAGATATATATTTTCGAAATACATATCTTATATGTGTATGTGTGTGTGTATTATATGATATTATTATATTGTGTTAGTTTTAAATTTAATATATTAAGATATATTAAATTTAGTAACTAACATGATAGAGATATAGTATCTCATATTTAATTTATGAAGATAAATTAAATCTAATGGCTCTTTATTTGGATTAAATAAATAGGTTAAATTAAAAGTATTAGACAAATTTAATTTAAACTGAATTTATTTAATTAGCTCATCAAGATAATTAATTGTTAATTAATTTCAAAATTAATGAAGATTAATTTTGAAATTTGAATATATCCTTTATAGGTTATAAACTTGATAGAGCATATATACTTATATGCGCATGAGAATTACGAGCCGCAAGGGAAACCCTATGAGACATTTGGAGGCGCTAGCACTCAGTCTCTATTGGAGAGCATTTGTGTGGATACCGGTAGAGGGAGCGGACCTGAGGTGTGGGCTCCTAGAGATTGTGAAAACCCTAAGTTGAAAAAGGTACGAATCTTTCTAACTTGATGTAAATGCCATTGATAGATCATCGATTAGGATCGGAAAAAATTGTAAAAATTCTTCCGCTGTGCCTGCCGATCCTAACAGTGGCATCAGAGCCAGGTCAATTGTGCATTTGAATTGAGTTTATGTTCTTATACATGTGATATATATATGGGATATATATATGTATGCTTATAAGAAGATGATCGAATATGTATCTTATTTATGTTTCAGTTTTGAGAAAGTCGAACCTGTGTGATTTGGTGCTGTATGTTTATGCGATCTAGTGAAATTGTTTCGATTATATGCGATATGTTTACGTTTCAATTCCGCCACTTCCATCGTCAATTCTGTTCTAGATTTGATTCGTCAATTCTGTTCTAGATTTGATTCGAAGTAGAATTGATCATTTTGGTTTTAAATAGGTTGAAGATCACGGCATACGGACACGTTAAGGTCTCTATTCGAGTATTAGGGATTCGAAATATGGGGAAGACAATCCAGATCAAAACCGTTTTACTAAACGAAAAATGCCCCAATAATAAAAGCGAAAAATTTTATCTAGGATATTATTTACTGATTCTCCTTAGTTGTAATAATAATGATGTCGCTTTTGATGCATAATAAAGAGGGATAAGGAATTAGTGTTACATAGTCTGCATGATATAGCCTTATCCTAAGTCTCTAGGCCCACAATTTGTGATATTATAATAGTGGCCTAAGACAATGCCTTCTTTCACCATAAAATGACATTCCTCCCAATTAAGCACAAGATTATTGTCTTCATACCATTTCAAGACTTCAGCTAAATTCGCTAAGCACACTTCATTTGAATCACCAAGTACAATGAAGTTGTCTATGCACACTTCTATGGTATACTATATCATATTAGCAAAAATAGCCATCATACACCGTTGAAATGTGGCCAGTGCATTGTAAAGATAAAAGGGTATGAGCTTGAAAGTGAAGGTTCTATATAGTCAAGAAAATTGCTATTTGGTTGTACCTCAAATAACTACCACAAAACCAAAAGAAATCCCTTTTAGCTAGTTTGTCCAATATCTGATCAATGAAAGGAGTGCAAGACAATATGCCAGTTGGAAGTCGCGATCTCATGAATAAAGTTAAACAATCTGGTAAATAAGTCCTTTACCAAACAAAAAATGCCCCAATAATAAAAGTGAAAAATTTTAGCCAGGATATTATTTACTGATTCTCCTGAGCTGTAATAAAAATGATGTCGATTTCTATGCATAATAAAGAGGCATAAGGAATGAGTGTTACATAGTCTACATGATATAGGCTTATCCCAAGTCTCTAGGCCCGTAGTTTGTGATATTATAAAAGTGGCCTAACACAATGCCTTCTTTCACCATAAAATGACATTTCTCCAAATTAAGCGCAAGATTATTGTCTTCATACCATTTCAAGACTTCAACTAAATTGGCTAAGCACTCTTCATTTGAATCACCAAGTACAATGAAGTTGTCAATGCAGACTTCTATGGTATACTATATCATATTAGCAAAAACAGCCATAATAGACCGTTGAAATATGGCCAGTGCATTGCAAAGACAAAAGGGTATAAGCTTGAAAGTGAAGGTACTATATAGGCAAGGGAATGTAGTCATTTCTTGGTCTTCCAGAGCAATTGCTCTTTGGTTGTGCCTCAAGTAACTACCACAAAAACAATAGAGCTCCCTTTCAGTTAGTTTGTCCAATATCTGATCAATGAGAGGAGTGCAAGACAATATGCCAGTTGGAAGTTGCGATCTCATGAATAAAGTTAAACAATCTGGTAAATACGTCCTTTACCAAACGAAAAATGCCCCAAGAATAAAAGTGAAAAAATTTAGGCAGGATATTATTTATTGATTCTCCCGTGCTGTAATAAAAATGACGTCAATTTCGATGCATAATAAAGAGGCACAAGGAATGAGTGTTACAAAGTCTGCATGATATAGCCTTATCCTAAGTCTCTAGGCCCGCAGTTTGTGATATTATAATAGTGGCCTAACACAATGCCTTCTTTCACCATAGAATGACATTTCTGCCAATTAAGCACAAGTTTATTGTCTTCATACCATTTTAAGACTTCTGCTAAATTGGCTAAGAACACTTCATTTGAATCACCAAGTACACTGAAGTTGTCTATGCACACTTCTATGGTATATTCTATCATATTAGCAAAAACAGCCATCATACACCGTTGAAATATGGCCAGTGCATTGTAAAGACAAAAGGCCATGAGCTTGAAAGTGAAGGTTCTAAATAGTCAAGGGAATGTAATTGCTATTTGGTTGTACCTCAAATAACTACCACAAAATCAAAAGAGATCGCTTTTAGCTAGTTTGTCCAATATCTGATCAATCAAAAGGAGTGTATGACAATATGCCAGTTGGAAGTTGCGATATCATTAATAAAGTTAAACAATCTGGTAAATACGTCATTTACCAAATGAAAAATTCCCTAATAATAAAAGTGAAAAATTTTAGCCAGGATATTATTTACTAATTCTCCAGAGCTATAATAAAGATGATGTCGATTTCTATGTATAATAAAGAGGCATAAGCAATGAGTGTTACATAGTCTGTATGATATAGGCTTATCCTAAGTCTCTAGGCCTGCATTTTGTGATATTATAATAGTGGCCTAACACAATGCCTTCTTTCACTATAAAATGACATTTCTCCCAATTAAGCACAAGATTATTGTCTTCATACCATTTCAAGACTTCAGCTAAATTGGCTAAGCACTCTTCATTTGAATCACCAAGTACAATGAAGTTGTCTATGCACACTTTTATGGTATACTATATCATATTAGCAAAAATAGCCATAATACACCATTGAAATATGGCCAGTGCATTGCAAAGACAAAAGGGTATGAGCTTGAAAGTGAAGGTACTATATAGGCAAGGGAATGTAGTCATTTCTTGGTCTTCCAGAGCAATTGCTATTTTGTTGTACCTCAAATAACTACCACGAAAATAAAAGAGCTCCCTTTCAGCTAGTTTGTCCAATATCTGATCAATGAGAGGAGTGCAAGACAATATGCCAGTTGGAAGTTGCGATCTCATGAATAAAGTTAAACAATCTTGTAAATACGTCCTTTACCAAACGAAAAATGCCCCAAGAAGAAAAGTGAAAAATTTTAGCCAGGATATTATTTAAAGATTCTCCTGTGCTATAATAAAAATGATGTCAATTTCGATGCATAATAAAGAGGCATAAGGAATGAGTGTTACATAGTCTGCATGATATAGGCTTATCCTAAGTCTCTAAGCCCGCAATTTTGGATATTATAATAGTGGCCTAACGCAATGCCTTCTTTCACCATAAAATGACATTTCTGCCAATTAAGGACAAGATTATTGTGTTCATACCATTTCAAGACTTCAGCTAAATTGGCTAAGAACTCTTCATTTGAATCACCAAGTATACTGAAGTTGTCTATGCACACTTCTATGGTATACTCTATCATATTAGCAAAAATAGCCATCATACACCGTTGAAATATGGCTAGTGCATTGCAAAGACAAAAGGGCATGAGCTTGAAAGTGAAGGTTTTATATCGTCAAGGGAATGTAGTCATTTCTTGGTCTTTTAGAGCAATTGCTATTTGGTTGTACCTCAAATAACTACCACAAAACCAAAAGAGATCCCTTTTAGCTAGTTTGTCTAATATTTGATCAATCAAAATGAGTATAAGACAATATGCCAGTTGGAAGTTGTGATCTCATGAATAAAGTTAAACAATCTGGTAAATACGTCCTTTACCAAACCAAAAATGCCCCAATAATAAAAGTGAAAAATTTTAGCCAGGATATTATTTACTGATTCTCCTGAGCTGTAATAAAAATGATGTTGATTTTGATGCAAAATAAAGAGGCATAAGGAATGAGTGTTACATAGTCTGCATAATATAGACTTATCCTAAGTCTCTAGGCCCGTAGTTTGTGATATTATAATAGTGGCCTAACATAATGGCTTCTTTTACCATAAAATGACATTTCTCCCAATTAAGCACAACATTATTGTCTTCATACCATTTCAAGACTTTAGCTAAGTTGGCTAAGAACTCTTAATTTGAATCACGAAGTTCAATGAAGTTGTCTATGGTATACTATATCATATTAGCAAGAATAGCCATAATACACCATTGAAATATGGCCAGTGCATTGCAAAGACAAAAGGGCATGAGCTTGAAAGTGAAGGCACTATATAGGCAATGGAATATAGTCATTTCTTGATCTTCCAGAGTAATTTCTATTTGGTTGTACCTCAAATAACTACCACGAAAACAAAAGAGCTCCCTGTTAGCTAGTTTGTCCAATATCTAATCAATGAGAGGAGTGCAAGACAATATGCTAGTTGGAAGTTGCGATCTCATGAATAAAGTTAAACAATGTGGTAAATACGTCCTTTACCAAATGAAAAATACCCCAAGAATAAAAGTGAAAAATTTTAGCTAGGATATTATTTACTGATTCTCCTGTGTTGTAATAAAAATGATGTCAATTTCGATGCATAATAAAGAGGCATAAGGAATGATTGTTGCATAGTCTGCATGATATAGCGTTATCCTAAGTGTCTAGGCCCACAATTTTGGATATTATAATAGTGGCCTGACACAATGCCTTCTTTGACAATAAAATGATTTTTCTCCCAATTAAGCACAAGATTATTGTATTCATACCATTTCAAGGGTGTAGAGCTTAAGCCCACAAATCTCATTGCATCTCCTGCTAATGGATGTTATACAGTCCCAGAAGGCGTCTTGGAGACATCTTGGTTAAGGTAAAAGATTTCATATTCCCTACAGACTTCTATGTTCTTGATATGGATTATGGTAGGTTTAGGTAGAAAGGACTTCATTTTTTATTCTAGGTAGGCCTTTCCTTAAAACTACTAGAGCTATGATAAATATGCATGCTGGTAGCCTTACTCTGGAATTTGCTAGTGAAACTATTAGATTTAATGTGCTTGAATCTATGAGACATCCCCCTGATGATTGTTCTGAGATAGATGTTAATATTATTGATGCTATTATGGATGATTCTGTTGTAGATCTTAGAGATAGCATGCTTAGTAGATCCTGTGATATTGCCAGTTTAGATGATACTATCTCTTGTTCATATGCTAGATTCGGTGGTTGTGATACATGTGCTAATCTTGATTCTGCTGACATTGATATTTTCATTGATGCTATTAAGATTATGAGGCATTCTAAACATGATACTTCTGTGCCTATTTATATCACCAGTGATCATGCACCTACTACTTCTATTGATTCTGATGGACTTTTTCAGTTATTTAGTGTGATTGATGCCATGAATAAAGTTGATTTAGCTTCACTACCTAACTCTGAACTATTGATTGGTATTGATCATGTTTCTGATTCTAATTCTATCTCTGACATGAGTGCTACTGAGGGCACTATTGCTGTTGATTGTGATGTGTTAGTTAATTCTTTTGCTCTTACAGTTTCTACTAATACTCCCCAAGATGGCAAAGTTTGCTCTTCTGTTTGTGAATCAATTGTGCAGGTTTCTAGTTTGACTGATATTGAATTGAAGCCTCTCATACCTTTAATTGAGCAAGCTCCATCTTTGGAGTTAAAGCCACTTCCTGACTCATTGAAGTATGTCTATTTGAGGAAGGGCAAGACATTTCCTATGATTATAGCTAGTGACATAGCTGCTGATGAGAAAGCTCGCCTCCTAGAGGTACTTAGGTGATGAATGAAAGCTATTAGATGGACACTTGCTGATATCCCTAGAATCAGCCTAAATGTGTGCATGTATTGGATCCTACTAGAAAATGGTGCTAAAGCTGTGTGACAACCATAGAGATGACTCAATCCATTGATCCTTGATGTGGTAAAGAAAGAGGTCTCTAACTTCTTTCTACAGGTATAATCTACCCTATGTCTAATAGCTATTGGGTAACTCTAGTTCAGGTAGTACCTAAGAAAACTGGTGTTACAGTTGTTCATAATGACGAAGGTGAGCTTGTTCCGACTAGAGTCCAGAATAGTTGGAGAGTATGTATTGATTGTAGAAAATTAAATTATGTGACTAGAAAGGATCACTTCCCACTTCCCTTTATAGATCAGATGTTAGAAAGACTGGCTGGCAGATCACATTACTGTTTTTTGGATGGTTTTTCTAGATATTTTTAGATTTCTATTGCCCTTGAGGATGAGGATAAAACCACATTCACATGTCCATTTGGAACCTTTGCATATAAACGCATGCCATTTGGCTTATGTAATGCACCAGGCACTTTTCTGCGTTGCATGGTTTCCATATTCTCTAATTTTCTTGAGCATTGCATGGAAGTTTTCATGGATGATTTCACTATTTACGGTGATTATTTTGATGCATGCTTAGCTAGTTTGGACAAGGTTTTGGAAAGATACATTCAATGTAATCTTATGTTGAATTTTGAAAAATGTCATTTCATGGTTAAGAAAGGAATTATTTTGGGCCATGTTGTTTCACATGATGGTATTGAGGTTGATAAAGCTAAATTGGATATTATTTCATCTCTTCCATATCCTTCTTGTGTGAAAGATGTACGTTCTTTTCTTGTGCATGTTGGATTTTATAGAAGATTCATCCAGGATTTTAGTAAGATGCATTACCATAGTCTCATTTATTGCAGAAAGATGTGGGTTTTGTTTTTGATGATGCTTGCAGGTATGTATAGGATGAGTTAAAGAAGAGACTCACTACACCCCCCATCATTCATCCACCTAATTGGAGCCTTCCATTTAAGCTCTTATGTGATACTTCAGATTATGCATTAGGTGTTATTCTTGCCCAGAGGGTAGAGAAGAGACAACATATCATAGTCTATGTCTCTCAAACATTAGATGATGCTCAGGCTAACTACAATACCACAGAGAAAGATCAATTTGCAATCATCTTTGGGTTAGAGAAATTTCGATCTTACATTCTTCACACCAAGGTGGCCGTCTTTACATATCACTTAGCTATCAAATACTTGTTCAAGAAACCGGACTCCAAACCCCACCTCATTAGGTGGGTGATGTTGATACAAGAGTTTAATATGGAGATTCATGATAAGAGTGGTGCAGAGTGTTAGTGCAAGCATTTCACCTAAGAGAGGGGTGAATTAGGTGATACCAGAAATTTCGTTGCATATAAGAAAATTAACAGAATATTTAAAGCAGTTGAGAGCAAAGAGAAATATCACCGAAGTGTACACTGGTTGTTATACTAGTTCGACCACAATCACTTTGACCTACGTCTAGTCCTCAGAGCGTCTATGAGAGTTTCACTATATTCTCTAAGATTCAGTGGGTTCTTGGCACCTTAGTACACAGCAAGTTCCTTCACCAGGACACTCGTTCCCCCTTACACGTTGTAATCAAATCCCCCAACTCAAGGTTCCATAACCTTAAGTTATCTCAATAACAAATATTAAGTTTGTAATGAAAAACTCTCTCACAGAGAAAATATATAATCATTGAAGTACAATGAATGAGTATATGAAAAACAAAGCACTGAGAGTGTGATGATCAAATGTATGATCGTGTGTTCTCCGTTGTTCTTTTTTTGCTCTTTCAATGCTCTATATATATAGATGATTTGTAGTGTCCATTAGAAGAAATTCAAACATGTCCGTTAGAGTCACGTAGCAACGATTGACCATTCTTCTAATTTGAAAACTATCCGTTTGCGGTAGGTGAGCGTTCAGACCTTTTATTTGACTTTTCACTCCTGGCATGATCTCTTCATTGTTTCTCTGCAAATGTAGTTAAGATACTAGTGCAAAGAAGAGTTAATCATATATATAATAAATCAATAAACATTCGATTAAAAAAATGATTTCTAGACTGCCTTACTTGAGTTGCTACTCGAGTGATCATGCTCTTTACTCGAGTAGTCCCGCGAGTAAACCTATCAAAAATATGAGAGAGTAATATAATTCATAAAGTATTACTTGAGTAAGACATGGAGTAAGATAACTCACAAAACTTGGAAATACCAGATTACTTGAGTGGCTACTCGAGTGGCCATGCCTTTTCCTCACAAGTTACACGGTTGCTCCCTCCAGTAAGCTGATTACTCGAATGATTACTCGAGTGGCCATGTCTTTTCTTCACAGGTTACTCGAGTAAGCCCTTGAGTAAATTTCAAATAAGTTTGCAGATTACTCGGATTACTCTCTCAAGTAACATCATTCAAATCTTGGCCGAGAGTTTGCGTACCTGATTACTCGAGTGACCCCTCGAGTAATACTTCAAATAACTCCGCATATTACTTTAGAGCTCCCTCGAGTAAACCCTTTTTCTTACCTGGTTACTCGAGTGGTTACTCGAGTAAATTGTTGTATTTCTTCACCGAGAGCTACTGGAAGATTTTTTGCCTGGTTACTCGAGTGGCTACTTAAGTAATGCCTTTTCTCATGTGTTACTCGAGTGGCTACTCGAGTAATGGTTCATTTAACTTTACAGATTACTCGAGTGGCCCCTCGAGTAACTACTTCCAAATTTTGGCAGTGCCTCCAAAAATATTTTCTTTCAACATTACTTGAGTGCCCACTCGAGTAACAGTGTTTCTTACTCGAATGGTCACTCAAGTAAATATATACAAAAACTGCCAGTGATGTTCTTCCTTTGCTCTTTCTCTGAGATCTTCTTCATTACTCCAGTGCTTACTTCAAGTAATGCTTTGTCTGCCATTTATTTACTTTGTTCAAATTCATTTGTTATCATATCCTCTTTTATCATTAGTCCAATCTTTGTTATCATAAAAACATATGGGATCTAACATGCTCCCCCTTTTTGATGATGACAAAACTTGGTGATTTTGGACAAATTTTTTGAAATTGAGTTTTGAAACATATGCTCCTTAAATACTCTTCATATGAAATCTTTTGTTCAATTTAAGCTTGAAAACTCTTTTGAAATAGCTTAGTAAAGATCTTTTCAAAGTTTTTGTTCTTATTTACTTGTTCACCTTACAAACATAATCAAAAACTCATTAGTCCCATAATGCAATATAACTTCAATGAAATTTAACTTTAATAGCATAAAGAAATAAATTGCATAAAGAAGAATTCATTACATAATCAAACTTAGAATTCAAAGTTAAAATTTAAAGTTAAAAGCTCTCTAAAGCCCTATACACCCATATCCCCTATGCATTTACTCAGCCATTGATCATAAAATCACTCAGGCTCTTCTCCCCCTTTTTGTCTTCATCATAAAGGTGGAATCAATTATGAGAAGGAGTAGATAGCTTGGCTGCTGAGATAGGATTGATAGGAAATGCCAAAGATTCATGTGAATCATCTGAACTGGAAGAATCTGAAGATGATGGTTTAGGGTCAGTAAGGTTTATTGTGGGTATTTGATGATCCTCTGGAGGATTTACTGGAGATAATGGGTAAGGAACCAGAGAGGTAATTTCTACTTCCTCTGTAGCAACAGGTGAAGACATAAGCAGTTCCACAGTGCGTGTAGGTGAGGCAATGGGAGTAGATACGGGCTATGGCTGAACACGCTAAGGTCGATCATCAGAGGTGATGTGAATTGGCTCATATGTGTCAGGGTCATGCATAGAGAACAAGAGATTACCGGGTCCAATCTCAAACGGTCTATGCTCGTAGCTATAAAAGGTCCAGGTTCAGAGACAGGTATTAGCTTAGGAATAATAGAAGGACCAGGAATAGGGGAGCCAGATGCCATAGCATCAAGTCTGGCAACAATGGATCTCAGAAGCTCACCCTGGGCACGTTGTTTAGCTAACAACTC
Organism: Inga leiocalycina; assembly: GCA_963242795.1. Lineage (NCBI taxonomy): Eukaryota > Viridiplantae > Streptophyta > Magnoliopsida > Fabales > Fabaceae > Inga > Inga leiocalycina. Next base: position 32,803,784 of record OY725323.1, read on the forward strand.
TTCATGCCTCTTATCTATTCTCTCCACAAGTTGTCCCATCTTCTCATTCATATAGGTTACCAACTCCTCATTGGTATTGGCAATGTCAATATTAAAACTCTTCAGAATGTTCTCTATGAATATTTGCATTGTGGCACCAAAGAAAGACGGAGAAGATGTGTTGGCTGGAGCAGAAGATTGTGTGTCATCCATTCGACTAGTTGCAGTATCAGTCTTCTTCTTCTTCTTGGGACTTGCTTCTAGAGGAGTCTTCAGAGGAATCTCAATGTTCAACTTTCCAATTTGATTCCTTCCAATTGGTGTTATCCTCTCAGTCGGCTCCTTACTCTCCAAGTACCAAATCTTATTGTTCTTGAGGAACAAGGAAATAAGTTGATGATAAGGCATTGGAGTATTAGGTTTTCCTTCATACCTATATCTCTAGATCTCATTAAAGATATATTCTGTCAAGTCCTTTTGTCCTTTGAGAAGCAATGAGGCGAATTTTCTGAAGTCCCTCTCAATGAAATGAGTGAAGTTATTGGATTTGTTTACTATGGCTCTAGAATAAATATACCATAGGACTCGATGAAAATCACACATATTACTCGGATTGAAATTGAGGGGTCCCACTGTCTCACCAGGTCTTAGGAAAGAAAACAACTGGTTTGAATCATAATTAGGATAATCATCATCAAGAGGGTTCTCTATTCCTAACCAGGTATTGATTCTGGAGAGTGACATTAGAATTCTCTGTCCTCTGACCTTAGAAGTCATTTCTTCTTCCACAGACTTCCTAATAGGATCATTTATAAGTTCAAGGTTACAATAAAAATGCCTCACAACTTTGGTGCAAAATGGGAGTTTAACAGACAGCCAGGGAATATAAGAATCAAGATCGGGACTCAGGTTGAATTTCAACACCTCTTGAAGAACCTTGTAGTCAATGTAGTACATCTTGCACACATTTCTTCTTGCAAAGTGACTCATATACTCCTGGGATTCCTCAAGCTTGTTCATATTGAATCCCTTTGGAGGAAATGTGATTTCTTCATCCCTCTCTTCTGGTTGCCTTGAAGATTGCCCTTTCTTTGCTTCTTTAGATTGAAAAGCTTCTTCAAGCATGTCTACCATAACTTTGGTAATCTTCTCATCAATCTTGGGATTTTTTAAAGTTTTTGGAGAAAACGTGGGTGCGTCGGATGAGTTAGAAGGAGGAGGATATGGCTCTTTTGTTGCTTTGCCTCTTCCAGGAGGTGAACTCTTCTTGGTTTAAGCTCTTGTGGCAATAGGCTCCTTAATTACAACTCCTTTCCTCTTTGGCTTGGTTTGTGGCTTAGACTTTGCTTTTGGTTTGGGAGAGATATTTCTTTTCTTAGTAGGAGGAGATGAAAGAGAATCAGAGGGTTGATATGGTTCTGAAGACTCAGAAAGAGTGCTAAGATTAGGAGATTTAGTCCACACCATTTTGATTTGTGAAAAACAAGAATTTCTGGAAAAATAGGGATCGAGTTGCGAATGTAGGGTAGAGGATTTAGTGAAATCTGAGAAGTTTTTGTAAGAAAAAATCAATGGGTTTTGACAGTTATTAGGAGGGAAAAAGATTGTGAAAAGTTTTTATGATAGCACTAGGAGAATTACTCAAGGCGATTTTATGAGAAATGACCGAGTATTGACTGAAATAACCCTAAATCTCGACATCGCTTGAGGGCTTACTCGAGTGATCATCATCTTCACTCGAGTAACCACTCAAGTGATCTTACCAAAAAATTTCAAAATGCTGTGAATTCAAGTGCGTACCTGGCATAAATAATATTGTAATTACCCATGTATATTCCCTCGATCATTTGATTACTCTTTAGGACAAATTTGAGCTGAAACTCAGCAAATTTGAGATCTGCACATAGGTTCACTTGAGGCCTTACTCAAGTAATGTTTAAAGTTCACTCAAGGCCACCCTCGGGTAATCTGTCTCATCATCTTTGAATGTTCATTTCCAACCATTGTGCTGTTTCTTTTGAATTTATTTTAAACCAATACTCTACTATGATAATTTTTAGGTCATTACTCGAGTAATCCATTCAATTACTTCAAGGTGTCACTCCAGTAATGGTGGTTACTTGAAGTTGTCCCTCCAGTAATGTTGTCCTTTGTTAACCTCTGCTTTTCATACTCCAAAACAGAATATCATGATCCTATAAAACAAATTGCTAGAGACTTCAATGCTTAAGTTAGTAATCATCAAAATATCAATAAATAACATTATCTAACATTTTGTAAACACTAAATAACTTATAATTCACTGGGATTTATTGTTCCCAATTCTCTTCTAATATACAAAAATTGATCTTTTGCAAGAGGTTTTGTGAATATATCAGCTAGTTGAAGATAAGTTGGAATGAATATCACTTTGACATCTTTCTTTTAGATATGAGCTCTGATGAAGTGATGTCTAATATCAATATGCTTGGTTCAGGAATATTGAACAGGATTCTTTGCCAAGGTTATCGTGCTAGTGTTGTCACAGTATATTAGTATCTCCTTCAAATAAATACCAAGATCCGAGTTGTTGCTTTAGCCATATTACTTGTGCACAACAACTTGATGCTGCAACATACTCTGCTTCCATTGATGAAAGAGACACTGTAGTTTGTTTCTTGCTAAACCATGACACAAGTGAGCCTCCAAGAAACTGGCCTTGTCCACTAGTACTCTTTCTGTCTGTCTTATATCCTCCATGATTAGAGTATGAGTATGCAACTAGATATTCACTTCTTCCTTTGGGATACCAGAAACCTAATTCTGCCGTGTCAACAAGATATCAGAATTTACGTTTGACAGTTTTAGCATATGTTTCTTTTGGTGCTGATTGATATCTTGCACACATACCCACACTAAATTGAATGTCAGGTATGCTTGTAGTGAGATAGAGTAATGATCCAATCATTCCTCTATATTTTGTGATATTGTAATCTTTTCCTTTGACATCCGCATCAAGCAATGTGGTTGAGCTTATGGGCGTGTCCATTCCATTTGCCTCATCCAATCCATACTTCTTCAATAGCTCTTTCAGATACTTCGTTTGAGATATTAAAATTCCATTCTTTCTTTGTTTGATTTGTAAGCCGAGAAAGAAATTCAATTCTCCCATCATTGATATCTCAAACTCCTCATGCATTATATCAGAAAGTTCTTTGCACATGGTTTCATTAGTAGCACCAAAAACTATATCATCAACATATATTTGCACAATTAAGATATCACCACATTTTCGTTTTGTAAAAAGTGTTCTATCAACTTTTCCTCGTACAAAATCTTGATCAATAAGAAATTCATTAAGCCTTTCATACCATGCTCTAGGAGCTTGTTTTAAACCGTATAAAAACTTTTTGAGTTTGAAAACATGGTCAGGTTTGGTTACATGTTTGAAACTTGGAGGTTGATCTACATATACTTCTTCCATGATGTAGTCATTTAGAAATGCACTATTTACATCCATTTGATAGAGTTTAAATCCTTTGATGCATGCAAAGGCTAAAAGTACTCGTATAGCTTCCAATATAGCCACTGGAGCATACGTTTCCTTATAATCAATTCCTTCTTCCTGATTATAGCCTTTGGCCACCAATCTTGCCTTGTTTCTAACAATAATTGCAAATTCATCAAGTTTGTTTTTGAATACCTATTTAGTGCCAATGATCGGATGATCCTTAGGTCGAGCTACCAAATCCCAAACTTGATTTCTTTCAAATTGGTTTAGTTCTTCTTATATTGCTATAACCCAATCATTGTCTGATAGGGCTTCATCAATGTTAGAAGGTTCAATCTCAAAAATAAATGCAGAAAACTTAACTTCATTGAAAATTATATTTCTAGTTTTTTCTCCTTCATTCACATCTCCTATGACTTGATCTAGGGGATGACTTCTATTGTATTATTTCCAGGCTTTAGGTTGTCCTAGTGACTGATCTTCTTCCTTAGTTTGATCAACTTCTGGAATAAGAGATTTAGAAATAGATTGACCATTTTCTTGATTTAAAACAACTTCCTGCTCATCATTAATGGTCTTGTCAGAGGATTTAAATTCATCAAATACAATATGAATTGATTCTTCAACAACACATGTTCTTTTACTGAAAGTTCTGTATGCTTTAGTTCGGTTGGAATAGCCTAGGAAAATTCCTTCATATGTTTTAGAATAAATTTTTCCTAAGTTATCTTTATCATTATTATGAATGAAACACTTACAACTGAAAATGTGTAAATGAGCAAGGTTTGGCTTTCTTCCTTTGTATAACTCATATGGTGTCTTTCGAAGATTTGTTCTAATCTAGGCTCTATTTAAAATATAGCAGGTTGTGCTCATTGCATCGGCCCAAAAAACTTGAGACACGTTATTTTCATTCAACATTGCTCTAGCCATTTAAGTGAGCGTTCTATTCTTACATTCCATGACTCCGTTTTGTTAGGGTGTCCTTGGAGCAGAGAAATTATGGTCTATGCCATTAGTATCACCATATTCTTTAAAGGCTTAATTTTCAAATTCTCCACCATGATCTGTCCTAATACCTGCAATGGACATGCCTTTCTCATTTTGCACTTTCTTTCCAAAAACAATGAATTCTGCAAAGGTTTCATCCTTTGATGAAAGAAAAATAGTCCACATAAATCTAGAGAAATCATCAACAATGACCAATGAATATAAGTTGCCACCAAGGCTTTTAACCCTTACTGGCCCAACTAAATCCATATGTAGCAATTGAAGTGGTCAGTTTGTTGTAATTTCATTTTTCGATTTGAAAGATGATTTAGTTTGTTTACCCTTTTGACATGCGTCATAAATCAAATCATTTTTAAAACTTATTTTAGGTAATCTAAGAACTAAATCCTTTTTGAGTGTTTGCCTAGTTGGTGTATGTTGACATGAGCTAGTCTCTATGCCATAACCAACTTTTATCGGCATTACTCAGAAAACAATTTTCAGAATCACTACTATTAATATCAAGTGTATAACAGTTACCTTCCCTTTTTGCTCTGAGCTTTTCCTTGATATTTTTCTTATCAGGTTGTAAGTCTTTCTTATTAACAATTAGACATTCCTCTGAATCAAATATTATCCAATTGTCTTTATCTGCACTTTGACTCACGTTCAGCAAATTATGACACAAGCCTTCAACGTAATATACATCCTTGACTTGTATTCCTTTGTCATTTTTGATTTCACCAACTCCTGCTATCTTTCCATATTGATTTCCTCCAAATTTTACCTTTCCACCTTCCTTAGGTTGCAATGTGGTAAAACTTTTGAAATCACTGGTCATATGTCTAGAGCATCTACTGTCTATATACCATTTGTTGTTTTTCGATGCTTTAAGACATATCTGCAATCAAATACACTTAAGTCTTAGATACCCACATCTTTTTGGGTCCTTTTGGGTTAGTACAAATAATTTTCGGAACATATAAAACCTTTAGGTACCCATTTGTAGGTTCTTATCTTTCCTTTCTTCTTATGAATGCATGATGAAGTATAATGACCTTTTCTATTAGAATAATTACAATATGCAAAAGAATTTGATGTATGCACAGAATGCTGAAAATGATTCAAATTTTACTTACCTCCTACTTTCTTTCTTCCTTTTCTTCTATCTGATTTTGGATCATATCCAAGACCAGATCGATCATTTACAAAATGTTGAGCTTTTAAAATCACATTTAGCATCTCACTTCCTTTAGTGAATTTTTCAAGAGTTGTCGTGAGATCAATGCTTTTCTTTTTCATAGAAGAATAGTTTTCACAATCTTTCTCTAAATTCTCTTTTAGTTCTATTTCAAGAACTTTGTTTTTCTTTTTAAAAACAACTAGTTCTTTAACTACTTTGATGAATTCAGAATGTAAAGCATTATATTCAAAAAGTAATTCATCATAGGTAGGATTAGAATCAGTTACCTCTTCTTCTATTTCTTCTTGAGCAACTAGACAGATATTGGCTACTTCCTCATCATCGCTTTCTTCGTCTAAAGAGCTATCTCCCCATATGGCCATACAAAAGCTTTCTTCTTGTTGTAGAATTTTCCTTTTCTCTTTTCTTTATTCTTCTAAATTAGTTCTTGGCATTCTGATTTGAAATGTCCTGGCTTTCCACATTCATAGCAGATGATGTGTTCTTTATTGCTTGTTCCTCTTTTGTGAAAGTTTTTGAATCCTTGGCCTTGTAAAACTTTCTAAATTGTTATATGATTAGGACAATTTCGTCATCATCAAGCTCTTCATCTTCATCTTGTTCTTCTTCTTTTGCTTTCAATGCTAGACTTCTTTTCTTCTTGTCACTAATATCATCTAGTTATCGTTTGAACTTTAATTTACTTTCATATTCAGAAAGGCTTCCGGATAGAGAATCAACTGATCGCATTGATTACAATGTGTAAGGGGGATCGAGTGTTTAGGTGAAGGAACTTGCTGTGTACTGAGGTGCCAAGAACCCACTGAATCTTGGAGAATATAGTGAAACTGTCAGAAACACTTTGAGGACTAGACGTAGGTCAAAGTGGTTATGGCCGAACCAGTATAACTCCCGGTGTACACTTTGGTGATATTTCTCTTTGCTCACATCTACTTTAAATATTCTATTAATTTTCTTATACGCAACAAAATTTCTGGTATCACCCAATTCACCCCCTCTTGGGTGAAACGCTTGCACTTACATTTGGTATCAGAGCATAGGTCTTCTTGTTAAGGTTTAACAGCCTAAGAATTATCCAATGCCAAGCATAGGTGAAGGCATTCTTCCTGATGGAGCTTTTATCACGAGACCTCCGGGTTTCAATGGTAAACACTTCTGATTGTGGAAAGCAAAGTTCAGAGTCTTCATAATGGCTGCTGAATATGGGCTATGAGATGTGATTGAGAGTGGAAACTACAAACCTAAAAAGATTATAGATTCACAAAGAGTTTCAAAGACACTAGCAGAATATGATGAGATTGACAAGAAACTCATCACACTCAATAGTAAGGCAATTCTAATGATTCAAAGTGCCTTGAGTCAAAATGAGTACTTCATAATCTGCATACTTCCAACAGCTAAAGAAATGTGGGAAGCCTTGGAAATAGCTCACAAAGGAACTTTGGGAATAAAAGAAAACTGGATCAATACTCTGGTTACTGAGTTTAATTTACTTTGAATGAAATCAGGTGAGTCGATAGCTGAATTTGAACTTAGATATACTCACCTTGTTAATCAACTTGCAGCACTTGGAAAAGTCTATGATCAACATACCCAAGTACGAAAGATTTTAAATATTGTTTCTAAAGACTGGGAGGCAAAAGTCACTACAATTGAGGAAGCAAAAGGTGAATTAATGCGATTGGTTTCTTCTCTATTCGTAAGTTTTTCTGAATATGAAAGTAAATTAAAGTTCAAATGAGAACTAGATGATATTGGTGACAAGAAGAAAAGAGGTCTAGCACTGAAAGCAAAAGAAGAAGAACAAGATGAAGATAAAGAACTTGACGATGACAAAATGAGGCTAATCATAAAACAATTCAGAAAGTTTTACAAGAAAGGCCAAGGATTCAAAAATTTCAGAAAGGAGGAACAAGCAATAAAGAACACATTATCTGCTATGAATGTGGAAAGCCAGGACATTTCAAATCAGAATGTCAAGAACTATTTCAGAAGAATAAAGAAAAGAGAAAAGGCAAATTCTACAACAAGAAGAAAGCCTTTGCATCCGCCATATGGGGAGAGAGTTCTTCTGATGAAGAGAGCGATGATGAGGAAGTAGCCAATATCTGTCTAGTTGCTTAAGAGGAAACAGAAGAAGAGGTAACTGATTCTGATCCTACCTATGATAAATTACTTTCTGAATATAATGCTTTACATTCTGAATTCATCAAAGTAGTTAAAGAACTAGTTTTTTTCAAAAATAAAAATAAATCTCTTGAAATGGAACTAAGAGAAAATCTAGAGAGATTGTAAAAATTGTTCTTCTTTGAAAAAGAAAAACATTGATCTCACAAAAACTCTTGAAAAATTTACTAAAGGAAGTGAGATGCTAAATGTGATTTTCAAAGCTCAACATTTTATAAATGATCGATCTGGTCTTGGATATAATCCAAAATCATATAGAAGAAAAGGAAGAAAGAAAGCAGGAAGTAAGTCATATTTGAACTATTTTCAACATTCTGTGCATACATCAAATCCTTTTGCATATTGTAATTATTGTAATAGAAAAGGCCATTATACATCATCATGCATTCATAAGAAGAAAGAAAAGATAGGAACCTACAAATGGGTACCTAAAGGTTCATATATTCCGAAAATCTTTTGTACTAACCCAAAAGAACCCAAAAAGATGTGGATACCTAAAACTTAATCATTTTTTATTGCAGATATGTCTTAAAGCATCCAAAAACAACAAATGGTACATAGACAGTGGATGCTCTAGACATATTACTAGAGATTTTGAAAGTTTTATCACATTGCAACCTAAGGAAGGTAGAAAGGTAAATTTTGGAGGAAATCAATCCGGAAAGATAGTAGGAATTGGTGAAATAAAAAATGACAAAGGAATACATGTTAAAGATGTATATTATGTTGAAGGCTTGTGTCATAATTTGCTGAGCGTGAGTCAAAGTGTAGATAAAGACAACTGGATAATATTTGATTTAGAGGAATGTCTAATTGTCAACAAGAAAGACTTACAACTTGATAAGAAAAATATCAAGGCAAAGCTCAGAGCAAAAAGGGAAGGTAACTACTATACACTTGATATCAATAGAAATAACTCTAAAAATTGTTTTCTGAGTAATGCTGATGAAAGTTGGTTATGGCATAAAGGACTAGCTTATGTCAATATGCACCAACTAGGAAAACTACTCAAAAAGGATTTAGTTCTTGGATTACCCATAGCAAATTTTAAAAACGATTTGATTTGTGACGCATGTCAAAAGGGTAAACAAACTAAATCATCTTTCAAATCAAAAAATTAAATTACAACAAATCGACCACTTCAATTGATACATATGGATTTAGTTGGTCCAGGAAGAGTTAAAAGTCTTGGTAGCAACTTATATTCATTGGTCATTGTTGATGATTTCTCTAGATTTACTTGGACTATTTTTCTATCATCAAAGGATGAAACCTTTGCAGAATTTATTGTTTTTGCCAAGAAAGTGCAAAATGAGAAATGTATGTCCATTGTAGGTATCAGGACAAATCACGGTGGAGAATTTGAAAATCAAGCCTTTGAAGAATATTGTGATACTAATGGCATTGACCACAATTTCTCTATTCCAAGGACAGTACAACAAAACGGAGTTGTAGAACGTAAGAATAGAGTGCTCACTGAAATGGCTAGAGCAATGCTGAATAAAAAGAACGTGTCTCAACTTTTCTGGGCCGATGCAATGAGCACAGCATGCTATATTTCAAATAAAGCCTACATTAGAACAAAACTCGGAAAGACACCATACGAGCTATACAAAGGAAGGAAGCCATACATTGCTCATTTACACATCTTTGATTGTAAGTGTTTCATTCATAATAATTGTAAATATAACTTGGGAAAATTTGATTCTAGAACAGATGAAGAAATTTTCCTAGGCTATTCTATAAATGAATATATGTTGTTGAAGAATCAATTCACATTGTATTTGATGAATTTGAATCCTCTGACAAAATCATTGATGATGAGCAGGAAGTTGTTTTAAATCAAGAAAATGGTCAATCTATTTCTAAATCTCTTATTCCAAAAGTTAATCAAACCAAGGAAGAAGAGCAGTCACTAGGACAACCTAAAGCCTGGAAATACAATAGGAGTCATCCCCTATATCAAGTCATATGAGATGTGAATGAAGGAGACAAAACTAGAAATAGAATTTTCAATAAAGTTAGTTTTTCTGCATTCATTTCTGTGATTGAACCTTCTAACACTGATAAAGCCCTATCAAATAATGATTAGGTTATAGCAATGCAAGAAGAACTAAACCAATATGAAAGAAATCAAGTTTGGGATTTGGTACCCTGACCTAAGGATCATCCGATCATTGGCACTAAATGGGTATTCAAGAACAAACTTAATGAATCCGCAATTATTGTTAGAAACAAGGCAAGATTGGTGGCCAAAGGCTACAATCATGAAGAAGGATTGATTATGAGGAAAAGTATGCTCCAGTGGCTATATTGGAAGCTATACAAGTACTCTTAGCCTTTGCATGTATCAAAGGATTCAAACTCTATCAAATAGATGTAAAGAGTGCATTTCTAAATGGCTACATCATGGAAGAAGTATATGTAGACCAACCTCCAGGTTTCGAAGATGTAATCAAACCTAACCATGTTTTCAAACTCAAAAAGTTAAAACAAGGTCCTAGAGCATGGTACAAAAGGCTCAGTAAATTTCTTATTGATCAAGATTTTCTATGAGGAAAAATTGATACAATACTTTTTACAAAATGAAACTGTGATGATATATTAATTGTGCAAATATATATTGATGATATAGTTTTTGGTTCCACTAACGAAACGATGTGCAAAGAATTTTCTAAGATAATGCAGGGGGAGTTTGAGATGTCAATGATGGGAGAATTAAATTTCTTTCTCGGTTTGCAAATAAAACAAAGAAAGAATGGAATTTTCATATCTTAAACGAAGTATCTAAAAGAACTATGGATTAGATGAAGCAAATGGAACAGACACACCCATGAGCTCAACCACATTGCTTGATGCTGATTTCAAAGGAAAAGATTTCAACGTTATAAATATAGAGAAATGATTGGATCATTACTATATCTCACTGTAAGTAGGCCTGATATTCAATTCAGTGTGGGTATGTGTGCAAGATATCAATCAGCACTAAAAGAGTCACATGCTGAAACCGTTAAATGCATCTTCTGATATCTTGCTAACACGCCAGAATTGGGTCTCTGGTATCCCAAAGGAAGAACTGAATATCTAGTTGCATACTCAGAATCTGATCATGAAAGATACAAGATGGACAGAAAGAGTATGAGTGGACAAGGCCAGTTTCTTGGAGGCTCACTTGTGTCATGGTTTAGCAACAAACTACTGTGTCTCTTTCATCAACGGAAGCTGAGTATGTTGCAGTATCAAGTTGTTGTGCACAAGTAATATGGCTAAAGCAACAACTCCGGGATCTTGGTATTTATTTGAAAGAGACACCAATATATTGTGACAACACTAGCACTATAAGCTTGGCAAAGAATCCTTGTCAACATTCCAGAACCAAGCATATTGATATTAGACATCGCTTTATTAGAGATTATGTCTAAAAGAAAGATGTCAAAGTGATATTCATTCAAACTCATCTTCAACTAGCTGATATCTTTATAAAACCTCTTGCAAAAGATCAATTTTTGTATATTAGACAAGAATTGGGAATGTTAAATCCCAATGAATTGTAAGTTATTTAGTATTTACAAAATGTTAGATGATGTTATTGATTGATGTTTTGATGATTACTAACTTAAGCATCGGAGTTTCTAGCAATTTGTTTTGCAAGATCATGATATTCTGTTTTGAAGTTTGAAAAGTAGAGGCTAACAGAGGATAACATTACTAGAGGGACAACTTCAAATAAAGAGCATTACTGGAGTGACAACTTGAAGTAATAGATGAATTACCCGAGTAGCCACTCGAGTAATGAACTTGGAAATGTGCCAGTGAAGCATTATTTTCAAATGAAATGGCACAATGGTTGGAAATGAACAGTCAGAAGGTGAAGAGATAGATTACCTGAGGGAGGCCTCGAGTAAACATCAACGTTACTCGAGTAAGGCCTCGAGTGAACCTGGGTGCAGATCTCAAATTTGCTGAATTTTAGCTCAAATCTATCCTAAAGAGTCATCAAATGATCGAGGGAACATTCACAGGTAATTACAATATTATTCATGCTAGGTACGTACTTGAATTCACTGCATTTTAAAATTTCTGGTATGATCACTCAAGTAAGCCCTCAAGTGATGTCAGGCCTTAGGTTTATTTCAGTCGATACTTGGTCATTTCTCACAAAATCACCTCGAGTGATTCTCCTAGTGCTCTTACAAAAACATTTCATATTCATTTTCTCTTCCCATAACCGTCAAAACCCATTGATCATTGCTTTCAAAAAACCTCTTAGATTGTACTGAACCGTCTGCCCTAGTCTCGCAACGCTAGGTCTCTATTTTTCCAGAAATCATTGATTTTCTCATATCACAATGGTGAGGACAAAATCTCCCAATCTTAGCACTCCTTCTGAGTCCTCTGAACCATATCAACCCTCTGATTCACTTTCCTCTCCTCTTACTAAGAAAAGAAAAATCTCTCCTAAACCAAAATCCAAAGCAAAATGGCAAACCAAGCCAAAGGTGAAAGGGATTGTGATTAAGGAGCCATTGCAACAAGAGCTCAATCTAAGAAGAGCTCACCTCCTGGAAGAGGCAAAGCAACAAAAGAGTCATCTCCTCCTTCTTCTGACTCATCCGACACACCCACTTTTTCTCCTAAACCTCTGAAAAAGCCTAATGTTAATGAGAAGCTAATGAGAAGCTTACCAAAGTCATGGTAGGCATGCTTGAAGAAGCTTTTCACTCTAAGGAAGCAAAGAAAGGGAAATCTTCAAAGCAACCAGAAGAGAGAGATGAAGAAATCCCATTTCCTCCAAAGGGATTCAATGTGAGCAAACTTGAGGAATCTCAGAAGTACCTGAGTCACTTTACAAGGAGAAATGTGTGCAAGATGTACTACATTGACTACAAGGTTCTTCAAGAGGTATTGAAATTCGACCTAAGGCCCTATCTTGATTCCTATATGCCCTGGCTATCTGTTAAACTCCTATTTTACACCAAAGTTATGAGGCATTTTTATTGTAAACTTGAACCTATAAATGATCCCATTAGGAAGTCTGTGGAAGAAGAAATGACTTCTAAGGTTAGAGGACAGAGAATTCTAATCTCACCTACTAGAATCAATACCTGGTTAGGAATGGAGAACCCTCCTAATGATGATTACCCTAGCCTTGACTCAAACCAGATATTCTCTATCCTAAGACCTGGTGAGATAATGGGACCCCTCAATTTCAATCCAAGTGATATGAGTGATTTTCATCGAGTCCTATGGTATATATATTCTAGAGCTATAATGAACAAATCCAATAACTTCACTCATCTCAATGAGAGGGAATTCAAAATATTTGCCTCAATGATCCTCAAAGAACAAAAGGACTTAGGAGAATATATTCTTACTGAGATCAATAGGTATAGGTTTGAAGGAAAACCTACTACTTCAATGCCTTATCCTCAACTTATTTAGTTGTTCCTCAAGAAGAATAAGATTTGGTACTTGGAGAGTATGGAACCAATTGAGAGGATAGCACCAGTTGGGAGGAATAAAATTGGAAAATTGAACATTGAGATTTCTCTGAAGACTCCTCCAGAAGCAAGTCCCAAGAAGAAGAAGAAGAAGACTGACACAGCAACTAGTCGAATGGATGACACACAGTCTTATGCTCCAGCCAACACATCTTCTCCATCCTTCTTTAGTACCGCAATGCAAATATTCATGGAGAATATTCAGAGGAGTTTTCATATCGACATTGTGAATACCAATGCGGGGTTGGTAACCCATATGAATGAGAAGATGGGACAACTTGTGGAAAGGATGGATAAGAGGCACGAAGAGTTGTTAGTTGAACAACGTGCCCAGGGTGAGCTTCTGAGATCCATTGTTGCCATACTTGATGCTATGGCATCTGGCTCCTCTATTCCTGGTCCTTCTGGTATTCCTATGCCCATAGTTGTCCCTAAACCTGGACCCTCTATATCTACTGAGCATAGACCCTCTGAGAGTAGACCCAACAATGTCTTGTTCTCTATTCCTGACCCTGACACATCCAAGCTAATCCACATCACCACTGATGATCCACCTCAGCCTGTTTAACCAAAGGCCATATCTACTCTGATTGCCTCACCTACACATATTGAAGAGGTGCTTATATCTTCACCTCTTGCTACAGAGGAAGTAGAAATTACTTCGCTGGTTCCTTACCCATCATCTCCGGTGAATCCTCCTGAGGATCTTCAGACACCCCGAGTAAATCTTCCTAACCCTGATCCATCATCTTTAGATCCTTCAAGTTCAAATGGTTCATATGAATAATTGGCATTTCCGGTCACTCCTATCTCAGCAGCCAAGCCACCTACTCCTCCTTTTGATTGATTCCACCTTTGTGATGAAGACAAAAAGGGGGAGGAGAGCTGAGTGATTTAGTGATAAATGGCTGAGTTAATGTATTGGGATTTGGGTGTATAGGGCTTTAGGGCATTTTTATCTTTGAATTATAAGTTTTGATTATGTAATGAACTTCTCATTATGCAATGTGTTTCTCTATGCCATTAAAGTTAACATTTCATTGAAATTATATTGCATTGTGGAACTATTGAGTTTTTAATTGTGTATGCAAGGTGAACAAGTAAATAAAAATGAAAAACTTTGAAAAAATCTTTAATAATCTATTTCAAAAGAGTTTTCAAGTTTAAATTGAACAAAAAAAATTTTTATATGAAAAGTATTTAAGATACATATGTTTGAAAACTCAATTTCAAAAACTTTGTTCAAAATCATCAAGTTTTGTCATCATCAAAAAGGGGGAAAATGTTAGATCCCATATGTTTTGATGATAACAAAGATTGGACCAATGATATAAGAGGATAAACAAAGGAAATAAATGATAGACAAAGCATTACTTGAAGTAAGAACTGGAGTAATGAAGAAGATATGAGAAGAAGAGCAAAGGAAGACTATTACTAAGACCATCACTGGCAGTTGTATATGTTTACTCGAGTGACCACTCGAGTAAGGAATAGTGTTACTAGAGTAGGCACTCGAGTAATGATTGAAAGAAAATGTTTTCGAGGCTCTACCAAAATTTGGAAGAAGTTACTCGAGTCGCCACTCGAGTAATCTGCAAAACTATATGAGCCATTACTCGAGTAGCCACTCGAGTAACACATGAGAAAAGGCTTTACTGGAGTAGCCACTCGAGTAACCAAGGCAAAAATCTTCCAGTAGCTCTCAACCAAGAAATACAACAATTTACTTGAGTAACCATGTGAGAAAAAGACATTACTCGAGGGAGCACTCAAGTGATCTCCAGAGTTATTTGAAGCTTTACTCGAGGGGTCACTCGAGTAATCAGGTAAACAAAGAACAAGACTCTCAGCTAAGAATTTGATACAATTACCTGAGTGAGTAATCGAGTAATCTGCAAAGTTATTTGGAATTTACTTGAGTAATCACTCGTGTAAGGTTTGAAGAAATAACAAGGCCCCTCGAGTAATAGGCTTACTGGAGGAAGCACCCGACTAACTTGTGAAGAAAAGGCATGGCCACTGGAGTAATCAGGTATTTCCAAGGTTTGTTATATATCTCACTCCATCTATTACCCGAGTAATATCTTATAGAATTGTTAAATAAGTCACTGCCATATTTTTTATTGCATTACTCGAGGGACTACTCGAGTAATGAGAATGAGCACTCGAGTAATGAAGTCCAGAAATCATGTTTTTAATCAAATGTTTATTAAATTGTTTTCTATATGATTAACTCTTTATTACACTAGTATTCAAGTATATTTGCAGAGAAACAATGAAGAGATCATGCCAGAAGTGAAAAGTCAAATAAAAGTCTGAATGCTCACCTACCGCTACCTACTGCAAATGGATAGTTTTCAATTTTGAAGAATGGTCAACTGTTTCTGCGCGACTCTAACAGACATGTTTGAATTACTTCCAACGGACACTATAAATCATCTATATATAGAGCATTCAAAGAGCAAAAAAAGAACAACTGAGAACACACGAACATACATTTGATCAACATACTCTTAGTGCTTTGTTTTTCATATACTCATTCATTGTACTTCAGTGATTATACATTTGCTCTATGAGAGAGTTTTTCATTACAAACACAATATTTATTATTGAGAAAACTTAAGGTTATGGAACCTTGAGTAGGGGATTTGATTACAACGTGTAAGGGGGAGTGAGTGTCCAAGTGAAGGAACTTGCTGTACACTGAGGTGCCAAGAACCCACTGAATCTTGGAGAATATAGTGAAACTCTCAGACATGCTCTAAGGACTGGACGTAGGTCAAAGTGGTTGTGGCCGAACCAGTATAACTCTCGGTGTACACTTTGGTGATATTTCTCTTTGCTCACATTTGCTTTAAATATTCTGTCAATTTTATTATACGCAACGGAATTTCTGGTATCACCCAATTCACCCCCCTTCTTAGGTGAAACACTTGTACTAACACAAGTTGATTAATAAGGCGAGTATATCTAAGTTCAAATTCAACTATCGACTCACCTGATTTCATTATAAGTAAATCAAACTCAGTAACCAGAGTATTGATCCGATTTTCTTTTATTCCTGAAGTTCCTTCGTGAGCTATTTCCAAGGCTTCCCATATTTCTTTAGCTGTTGAGTACTCATTTTGACTCAAGGCACTTTGAATCATCAGAATTGCCTTGCTGTTGAGTATGATGAGTTTCTTGTCATTCTCATTATATTCTTCTGGTGTCTTGGGAACTCTCGTGAATCTACAATCTTTTCAGGTTTGTAGTTTCCACTCTCAATCACATCCCACAGACCATATTCAGTAGACATTACGAAGACACTGAACTTTGCTTTATAGAATAAGAAGTGTTCGCTATTGAAACCCAAAGGCTTTGTGATAGAAGCTCCATCGGGAAGAATGCCTTCACCCATGCTTGCCATTGGATCCTTCTTAGGCTGTTAAACCTTAACAAGAAGACCTACACTTTGATACCAAATGTTAATACAAGCATTTCACCCAAGAGGGGGTGAATTGGGTGATACCAGAAATTTCATTACGTATAAGAAAATTAACAGAATATTTAAAGTAGTTGAGAGCAAAGAGAAATATCACCAAAGTGTACATCGGGAGTTATACTGGTTCGACCACAACCACTTTGACCTACGTCCAGTCCTCAGAGCATCTCTGAGAGTTTTACTATATTCTCTCAGATTCAGTGGGTTCTTGGCACCTCAGTACATAGCAAGTTCCTTCACTGGGACACTCGCTCCCCCTTACACGTTGTAATCAAATCCCCCAACTCAAGTTTCCACAACCTGAAGTTATCTTAATAACAAATATTGAGTTTGTAATGAAAAACTCTCTCACAGAGCAAATATATAATCACTAAAGTACAATGAATGAGTATAAGAAATCAAAGCACTAAGAGTGTGTTGATCAGTGTATGTTCGTGTGTTCTTTGTTGTTGTACTCTACTTTTTGAATGCTCCATATATATAGATAATTTATAGTGTCCGTTGGAAGCAATTCAAACATGTCCGTTAGAGTCTCGTAGGAACAATTGACTATTCTTCTAATTTGAAAACTATCCATTTGCAGTAGGTAGTAGTAGGTGAGTGTTCAGACCTTTTATATGGCTTTTCACTCCTGGCATGATCTCTTCATTGTTTCTCTGCAAATGTACTTAGGATACTAGCGTAATGAAGAGTAATCATATAGATAACAAATCAATAAAAATTAGATTAAAAAAATGATTTCTGGACTGCCCTAGTAGAGTAGCTACTCGAGTGATCATGCTCATTACTCGAGTAGTCCCTCAAGTAAACCTATAAAAAATATGGGAGAGTAATATAATTCATAAAGTATTACTCAGGTAAGACATGGAGTAAGATAACTCACAAAACTTGGAAATACCAGATTACTTGAGTGGTCATGTCTTTTCCTCACAAGTTACTCAATTGCCCCCTCCAGTAAGCTGATTACTCGAGTGGCCATGTCTTTTCTTCACATGTTACTCGCGTGAGCCCTCGAGTAAATTTCAAATAAGTTTGCAGATTACTCGATCACTCTCTTGAGTAATATCATTCAAATCTTGGCTGAGAGTTTGGCTACCTGATTACTCGAGTGACCCCTTGAGTAATACTTCAAATAACTGGCAGATTACTTGAGAGCTCCCTCGAGTAAACCCTTTTTCTCACCTGGTTACTCAAGTGGCTACTCGAGTAAATTGTTACATTTCTTGGATGAGATCTACTGGAAGATTTTTGACCTGGTTACTCGAGTGGCTACTCGAGTAATGATTCATATAACTTTACAGATTACTCGAGTGGCCCCTCGATTAACTACTTTCGAATTTTGGCAATGCCTTCAAAAACATTTTCTTTCAATATTACTCAAGTGCCCACTCGAGTAACAGTGTTTCTTACTCGAGTGGTCACTCGAGTAAACATAGATAAAAGCTGCTAGTGATGTTCTTCCTTTGTTCTTTCTCTCAGATCTTCTTCATTACTCCAGTACTTACTTTAAGTAATGCTTTGTCTGCCATTTATTTACTTTGTTCAAATTCATTTGTTATCATATCCTCTTTTATCATTGGTTCAATCTTTGTTATCATCAAAACATATAGGATCTAACACAAAGAATGTGGTAGCTGATCACTTGAGTAGGATTGAATCACCTCCGGTAACATCTTTACCCTTAGATGATTTTCCTGATTAAAGGCTCTGTGAGGTTGTTGCTTCTATCCCTTGGTATGCTGATATTGCAAATTATTTAGTTGCTTCTGTTTTACCAGCTGACATGAACAAACATCAATTGAATAAGTTTAAGAGAGATGTTGAATTCTATATATGGGATGATCCTTACTTGTGGCATATTTATAGTGATCAAATTATTAGGCGATGCATTTCTAATGATGAATGAGTTTATCTTATCTTTTTTCCATACTCTTGCTTATGGGGGACATTTTAGTTTTAAGCATACTGCTAGGAAAGTTTTGGAAAGTAGATTGTTCTGGCCTTGTCTATTTCGTAATGCCCATGAATTTTGTAAGAAATGTTCCAGGTGTCAATTTATGGGTAATATTTTTAGGAAGCATGAGATGCCCGAACAACCCTTATTATTCTATGAAGTCTTTGATATTTGTGGATTATGTGTCCAAGTAGGTTAAGGCTATCTCCACTTGTACTAAAGACTCTTCTATAGTGGTTTCCTTTATTCGATCTCATATTCTTTGCAGGTTTGGCATTCCCAGAGCTATCATTAGTGATCAAGGTACTCATTTTTGCAATTGGAGTTTTCAAAACTTGCTTAGCAAGTATGGTATGATGCACAAGGTAGCTACTCCATATCACCCCCAGACAAATGATCAAGCAGAACTTTCTAATAGAGAAGTCAAGCTCATTTTAGAAAAGACGGTGCAAACCAACATGAAGGATTGGAGTAAAAGGCTCGATGATGCACTTTGGATGATCGCACAACATATAAAAGTCACATTGGCATGTCTCCATATAGGATTGTATATGGCAAAGCATGTCATTTTCCAGTAGAGGTGGAGCATAAGGCGTACTGGGCAATAAAAAGGTGCAACCTTGATCTTTCTAGTGCCAGTATTGAAAGGAAGTTGCAACTGTAAAAGCTTGAAGAGTTAAAAAGTGAAGCTTATGAGAATGCCAGGATTTATAAGGAAGGAACTAATCCATGACAAACTCATTATAAAGAGAGAATTTCAAGTAGGCCAAAAATTTTTACTCTATGTCTCCAGATTGAAACTCATGCCTGGAAAGCTTTGCTTTAGATGGGAGGGCGCTTTCATCGTCATTGATGTTTTTCCATATGGAGCTGTGAAGATTAAAAGAGAGCCGAATGGAAAATGCTTCACCGTCAATGGACACCACTTGAAGCCGTTCTATGACGGATTCTCCACTCATGTAGTGGAGGTTACTGTACTATGAGACACCACATAGACCCTGGTTGTATTCCTTCCTTCAGTCTTTTATTTTGCATTGTCATATTATTGAGTTGAGTAGTGCTGCATATTACTTGTCTTTATGCTTTGCTATAACTGTTTTGCATTGAGGACAATGCACTATTTAAGTTTAGGGGAGGGATAAACTATTTTGAATGTGAAAATTGCAAGTTTTGAGTAACTTTAGTATGATGCATCCTTGATTTAAAAAGTGATTAATCATGTTTTGAGTTGGTGAACCTAGTGGCAATGAATTTGACTTGGGTGAATTTAGGCTAGTAATCATATAGACCTAGTGAGATTTTGAGCCTGATGCATTTTTTTAATATGCACCCCCTATCTCTTTACTTGATCTAGAACATGACTTGAATCTTATTTGAGGCCACATTTTATGCATGTGTATTCATGAAGATGATAAAGACATTCATTTCATTTTAGCCAAATCAGCCAAAAAAAGTCCTACCCTTTTCATGCATACATCCTTTGTTTAGCCCCCTTTGAGCCTATATTTTATATTTTTTTCTCACCCTATATAACAAAAAAAAATCCCACCCTTTTGAATGTCCTAGGAGTTGAAGAGCATTGCATTATATCCATTTTGGATAGAAGAATATATATAAAATGAAGAATTGGGTCATTGTGAAAAGTTTGGTAGGTATCTTTATAAAAAAACGAAGAAAAAAAAGCAATAAAATTCCACTCCGATAGTTTGAGATGTGCTTAGTAACCGGGGGTCTTCATCACCAATGTTGATCTTTGCGTCAAATGGCCAGTAAGAGCTATAAGCGTGCTAGTAGCATCTTGGTGCTATTGAGTTATAAATGTTTGAATAACCGGGCCTTTGTATCACCAATACATAGGTTTGCGTCTAAAGAACATATATATAACAAACCAAGAGAATTGCAAAAAAAAATAAAAAAGAAAAAAAACAAAGAGAGAAGAAAAGTAATGACCCAGTTCAAGTGTGGTTTGGTTTCCTTCATCCTGTTTCATCATTCTCTTCATCTTTTGGGATATTTAACTTTGTTTCTCCAAACACACTACCCTTTCTTTCTTAACTTTAGCCCCATTACAACCTAATAAAAGTCCTTTGGATTTATGTTTGCATTTACTTTACTAGTTGTGGAGAACTTAGATCCTTTGTCAAGCCGATGGAAAGAGTACTAGATAGGGTGGATTTGAGTGTAAACACAAGCCTATACACTTTTGAGTGATGAGTAACATACACACATCCTTGGTGAGGGATTTCTAGCTGAAATAATCCTTTGTCAAGTAAATTGCCATAAAGTTTGTTTTCTTGAGTCATAAGTATTAGTGCAAGCGTTTCACCCAAAAGGGGGGTGAATTGGGTGATTCCAGAAATTTTGTTGCGTATAAGGAAATTTACGAAATATTAAAAGAAGTTAAGAGCAAGGAGAAATATCACCGTAGTGTACACCGGGAGTTATACTGGTTCAGCCACAACCACTTTGACCTACGTCTAGTCCTCAAAGCGTCTCTGAGAGTTTCACTATATTCTCCAAGATTCAATGGGTTCTTAGCACCTCAGTACACAATAAGTTCCTACACCTGGACACTCACTCCCCCTTACACGTTGCAATCAAATCCCCAACTCAAGGTTCCACTACCTTAAGTTGTCTCAATAACAAATATTGAGTTTGTAATGAAAAACTCTCTCACAGAGTAAATATATAATCTCTGAAGTACAAATGAATGAGTATATGAAAACAAAGCACTAAGTGTATTGATCGATATGTGTTCTTAGTTCGTGTCTCATTGTTTTCTTCTCTTTGAATACTCCATATATATAGATGATTTGTAGTGTTTGTTGGAAGCAATTCAAACTTGTCCGTTAGAGTCGTGCAGCAACGGTTGACTATTCTTCATATTTGAAAACTATCCGTTGGCGGTAGGTAGCGTTAGGTAAAAATTCGGACTTTTATTTGACTTCTCTAATCTATCATACTCTTTCATTGTTTCTCTACAAATGAACTTAAAACACTAATAAAATGAAGAGTTAATCACATAGATAACAAATCAAGAGATATTCGATGAAAATATAATTTCTGGACTGCCTTACTCGAGTGACTACTCAAGTGATCAAGTTTGTTACTCGAGTGGTCCCTCGAGTAAACCTGTCAAAAATATGGCAGTGAGCAAATCAACATTTTGCATCAGAGATCACTCGGGTAAGACATGGAGTGATATATTACAAATATTGAAAATACTTGGTTACTCGAGTGGCCATGTCTTTACCTTCACAGATTACTCGGGTGATCACTGTGGTAAACTGCTTACTCGAGTGGCTACTCGAGTAGGCTTCATTTTTCTTCACACCTTACTCGAGTGGTCCCTCGAGTGGCTTTCAAATAATCCGATAGATTACTCGATTATACCCTCGAGTAATGGGATCAAATTCTTGGTCGAGAGTTTGCTTTCTGGTTACTCTAGTGACTACTCGAGTGGTACTTCAAATAACTCTGTAGATTACTCGGGTGGTCCCTTGAGTAATGCTATTTTCTCACTGGTTACTCAAGTGGCTACTCGAGTGACATGCTGCATTTCATGGTCGAGAGTCACTGGAAGATTTTGGACCTTGTGACTTGAGCGGCTACTCGAGTAATGCCTGTGAAAATCTTGTTACTCGAGTGGCGACTCGAGTAATGGTCTATATAACTTTGCAGATTACTCGAGTGGTCCCTTGAGTAACTTCGTTCAAAATTTGGCAGTGCCTCACTGGATGAAATTCTCTTAGCTTACTCGAGTGGCTACTCGAGTAATGGCTTCTGTTACCTGAGTGGCTACTCGAGTAAGCCTTCTTAAAAATTATTGATTACTTCCAGTGCTGACTCCAAGTGATTCTTTGCTACTTTGTTCAAATCCATTTGTCTGTTATCAAATATTTTCATATTATTGATCCAATCTTTGCTATCATCAAAATATATGGGATCTAACAATAAGAAGATCACATGGATAAGAGAGGTGTTGAAATGCTTTTGTTTACTTTTTAATTGTAATTGGAACATTCACTTTTGAAGTTTGTTTTATTTTGTTTTGTTATTCTCCCTTGGTCTTGATTTGTTTTGCCCATGAGTACAAATGATAAGTATGGGGGAGTTGATAAATCCTAAATTTAATATATTTTATCCTACCTTATTCATTTATTTTGGGGATTTTTTAGGCTAATTTAGATTTATTAGATAATATTTGGATAGTTAGCC
The DNA here is from genome assembly GCA_963242795.1 of Inga leiocalycina. Classification (NCBI taxonomy): domain Eukaryota; kingdom Viridiplantae; phylum Streptophyta; class Magnoliopsida; order Fabales; family Fabaceae; genus Inga; species Inga leiocalycina. The sequence continues at coordinate 32,826,791 of OY725323.1, forward strand.
AATTTTGGAAAATAATATAAATCTGAATTGATTATGATATTATTGGGCTTAAATTGATAATATTTTGATTGTTATCTTGTGATAATATTTTTAAATATATGATAGATCACTATTTTATTTAATTCTTGCAGAGTAAGGAAAAGCAAATTGAAAGATCATACGGTGCAGAAATTTTCTTGAAAGCTAAAAGAATATCTAATGGTTGAATTTTATTTGGGCTTCTTAAATTTTAATGGGCCTAAGTTGGTACCCAAAAACTCTCCTCTCCTCTCTTACAAATTAACCTAACTGCTGCTATTAAGAAGAGAGCCGTCATTGAGAGCCAGTACTCGCAGAACGCTGAAACGGGATACACGGACTGACACTGAAGCAGGAGACGGAGAGGCACTCGCAGACAATGAGATGAGGTACGAAGGAACGATATTGCAAGGAGTTCTTGGCTTGAATATCATTGACGCACTCTAGGGGATATTGATTCATTGAATTGCTATTCTTTATCCACATGGGTCCCATGTCCATTGATCAATCATCAACCAATTTATTCTCCTATTCTCATGGCTGTGTCATGTTTGGGGATTGGAGGGAGAACTAATATCATGGAAGCTTAAACTCTTTAGGGAGGAAATTTGAGAGGGGCATGGAGGAAGCTAAGGCCTAAGAGCTTACACTTGAAAACCACAAGGGAGTGTCTTTCTTTTTATCGTTTTGATTCAAGACTTGAGATTGTTTAGTTTTAAATGATTTTGGGTTGTACTAATTGAGAACAATCTATTTTTAGATTGTAGACTTATTATTGATTTGAATTGAATTGATATTTTGAATTTAATTTGTTCTTAAATGATTGTTAGGATTTTTGTTTGCAAACCCTTGATTGTCAATTAGATTATTAATTGAGTTTTCACTACTACAAAAAAATAAAACTGTGGCGCTTATATTTGAATTAGCTGTGGCGCTTAGTAAGTACCACATATCAAGACGCCACTAAAACAAGCTGTGGCGCTTGGAAGCGCCACAGCATATATATATATATATATTTAAAAAAACACTTCATGTGGCGCTTCCTTAAAAAAGTGTCAAAAGAAGTCAATAATTATTTTTTTAAAAAAAAAAATATCAAGGGTGGCGCTTGTTTGAACAAGTGCCACAGGAAGTGACCTCCTGTGGCACTTGTTCAAGCAAGCGCCACCCTTGGTTTTTTATTTTTCATTTTTTTAAAAAATTACCTAGGGTGGCGCTTGCTTGAACAAGTGCCACAGGAGGTTTTTATTTTTTTAAGAAAATACCTAGGGTGGCGCTTGCTTGAACAAGTGCCATAGGTCACCTCCTGTGGCACTTGTTCAAGCAAGCGCCACCCTAGGTATTTTTTTTGAAAAAAATTATTTTCTTATTTTTCTTTTAAAACCCTATAATTCTTTTTTTTTCAAAAGAACCCCATAATTATAGTTGATAACACACTTTAAACGCATTTTCATATCCACAACAAAATTTAAAAAATTACCAAATAAATAATTAACAAAATCACTACTAAGTAAAATATAAGTGTTAAAATAAATAATTATTTTACTCATGCAAATCATCAATATTAATAATTATAACTATTAAATAAATACAACTTATATATAATAACATTTAATTTTATCTCATTTATTTTTTAGCATATACAAATGAGAATAATTTTTTTAGGAATAAAATGATAAAAGAAATTTCAGAAGCATTCTTCATCAAGGAAAATTAAAACAATTAAAAGTAGGAAACTTGAAAGTAAATATGAACGTTCTTTACCAACGTAGCAAATGATAAAACAATACGAACACCATTCCCTCCGTCATAAAAAACCAAAGATTTCTTCTCCTGTAGAAACATATGCAACATAATAGTAAGAAACTATTATTCAAAATAAACTAGTAAGTTATATATGTGATATAATGCAGCTAAAATAGCAATTAGATCAAATAAACTTACTACTTCGTGGCTAATGCTAAGTTGGACGACGCAGATCTAAAATTTGAAGCTTAATATAAAAATAATGGAAGAAGAAACAAGTGAAAAGAGAGAGAGTGTGCGTGTGTGAAGGAAGGAAGTGTCACCATCTTCATAAGATCTCCAGGGAAGGGAAAGAGATTGAAGATCTATTATTTATAGATGTAAAAATTTGGCAGACAACAAATTTTTCAAAAAAAAATCCTCACAAAGGTGATGAGTGACAAAGGAATAAAGAGGAAGTAGCGATTGAAGTAGAGACGGTGATGAATGACAAAAAGAAGAGAAGGAGAAAATATGGGGACTAGGAAGATAAAGAGTGATGGCACGTGTTAGATGGGGAGTGGAGATTAAGAGGATAAATGTGATAGAACCAGATTACAGGAGAGAGAAAAATTTAAAAAAAAATTGCTTTGTGTGGCGCTTCCTAAGGTAAGTGCCACACAAAATATATAGCAGCTGTGGCACTTCCTTCAGCAAGCGCCACAGCTGCTACTTCTTCTTCTTTTTTTAAAAAAAAACACCTTAGGTGGCCCTTCTTCAAGGAAGCGCCACCTAATGTCACCAAGCAGTTGTGGCCCTTCCTTGAGGAAGCGCCACCTAAAGTATTTTTTTTAAAAAAAATAAAAATTTAAAAAATCTAGAAAGAAGCTGTGGTACTTCTTTAAAGAAGTGCCACAAAAGGTGCGCCACTAATCTCTATTTTTGTAGTAGTGTTTCATTATTAATTTAATTGTCAAATTGGGGTTAATCTCTTGATTGTTTAATTAAGGTGATTAATTGTCGAATTGTTTAATTAGGCAATTGTGAACATAATTTCCAAAACTATCTTAAACAATTGTGATTGGTTTTTAATAGATTTAATTAACCACCACTTTTTCCATTATGAGTTTTCTAGTGGATTAGGTGTTATTGAGCTTGAGGGTTTCCCATGTTTCAATTAGGTGATTAAGTTTATTAATTCCAATTTTTCATCAACCTCCCTTTGCTCTAATAAATTGAATGGCTAAGAAAGCTAAATCCATGTGAATCCTAAGCTATCCCATTCATCATCATAACTGAACTAAACCCTTGTTATTTGTCTTGCTTTTGATTATTCTCTTTACTTAACATCTTAATTCACTTTCATAAAAAACCCAAAAGTTGCATTTGCATTCATTTAGGTTAGTTTCATTCTCATATAGGTTTTTGAGTCATTTGAGTCTTGCATTTAGTTAGTTTAATTGCATTTAGATAGTAGAGTCTTGCATTTAGTTTAGGTCCATTCCATTGCATTTTTTATAACCTAAATTCAATTATAGAGAAAAACCACATATTGCTCCTTGGGAGAATGACCAAGGTTGCCACTATATTGCATTAGTAGGTTGTCCTAGTTATTAATTGATTGCTTTAGTGACAAAAGCACGCATCAATGAACTATTATACCATAAATATTAACAGGGAGTGAGAATTACATGGTCTGGAATTGAGCTATAAGAATTGTGCTTTGAGGAAAATAGAAGTTAAGGTTCATTTATGGGTCCTGTATGAAGGAATCTCAACAGGAGTGCCTCTATAAGTAATGGGAATAATGCAGTGCAGTAGTTCTCTCATCGCATTTGAACTCTCTTTCTAAGAAATTGGCAAATAGTGTCATATTATGTCAAAATGCTTACCTTGTTGGGTTGATTTGCAAGAACGCTTTGATAAAGTGACAAGGTCTCAAATTTTTTCACCTCATTGAGAGCTTAATTATCTATGGCAAGGCACCTTGTAAATGTGAAACTTCCAAGGTTTATTTAGAAAGAACACAATAGTAGAAGTTGTTACTATTAGATATGATTAGTTTTGATGATATCAAATGTATATGTCAAATATTAAGAGCAAAAAGTTTGCATAATATACTTATCTTCTATATTGACTAACTACTATATTTAATGTGGCATATCATGTAGATTAGTCAAGCAAAGAAAGAAGAAGATTGAAGATATTCAAGAAGATATATAGTTGGGTTATAAAGAATAATCATCAATTCAAGAAGATATCTAGTTGGGTTATAAAGAATAATCATTAATTCAAGAAGATATCTAGTTGGGTTATAAAGAATGATCATCAAGAGAAAAATCAAGAAGAAAGAACTTATAAGGTCAAACAAGAATATCAAGATTCAAGCTTTTAGAAGTGATACTAGAGGTTGGAATGGGCAATACTAAGCAAAAATGACATATATGGAAGTTATGGAACTTCCCCAAGGTGTTCCCTTTAGTATTAGCGCTCTGCCAGGTTTTGGAGGGCATCACTCGAGTGGCCACTCAAGTGATGGACAAGATTACTCGAGTGACCACTCAAGTGATGAGCATTCTGGAGTGCTCTGTTTTGGAGCAGCATAACAGAGGTCCGGTATTTTGGCCCCATCTCTCTATCGATATGTCATATTGAGCTGAAACTAATTTCATATGAAACTAGACTCCCAACACAAACAATAGACAATGAAATCACATTAAAAAGAGTTTAAATGAGAGAGATATGATCTATTGAAGTTGACATATAAATCACCGTCATATTTTAGGACAGTTTTGGTATTTTGGACATAACTCTCAAACTACACATCGGATTGAGATGAAAATGTTGTCATATGAAAGTAGAGTTAAAGAGCTTTCCATGGATAGTATACAATGAGTTTAGAGTTGATTCTTGTTGCAATAGAATGTAGATAATGAGAACATTCCAATGATATGTAATTTGCCATGTTTCGAATCAAAATCAAGAGACCACTTGAGTGTTGTCCATGGATCACTCAGGTGACCACTTGAGTGATTAAGTTGGAAAATGACTCCGATACTCTCTACCACATTTTGAAGGGGCTCACTTGAGTGATCACTGTAGTGATGACCCAGGATAACTTGAGTGACCACTAGAGTAATGCGACAAATAACGTACTGAAGATTATAAAAATCAACGGAATGATCATACAATTCACTCTTCTTGCTTCCAATCACTCTAATACTTCATTGTATTAGTGTTTAATGTATTTCTCTAGGAATACAATGAAGAGACGATGTGAAGAGACAAAAGGTGACTTTATGGAAGTAAAGTGTCAACTTTCATAACTGCTAGTTTTCTAATTCAAACAAATGGACAAGCGAAGTAGTTGCACTCTAATAGATAGGTTGTAATACTCACATTGGTCATATCCTACACAGCTATAAATACAAGAGATTCAAGCAGAGTGTAACAACAATGAGAGCTCAAGTACGCCAAAAGTTCTACGATAATGAATCATCCACTTCTACTCTAATCCTCTCTATTTATCTAGCTTCATATTATTTACCTTAGAAAGCGAGATTGTTTATATTGTATGTCAATGATTCTAATATCCACTCTGTGAGAGAGTTTATAAACACTTTCAATTGTATTTCTCAATTGATCTCAAGGTAGAGGGACCTTGAGATGGTTGATTTCTTTACCAAGAAACTGTAGAGAAAATTCCTAATAAGTCTTTTTTCTTATAAGACTTACAATATGCAAGCAGTAGAGAACGTTGTTACTTGTAAGACTTACAGGGATGTAAGAATGAGAGAATGTTGTTACTTGTACAACTTAGACAAGTAAGTGAGAGAGAAAAGGTCTTCAAAATTGTTCTTCTTGTAAGACTTACTGTGTGTAAGTGGGAGTACCTCAACTATAACTGTACAGTGTATAAAGGGAGTAATTCAGTGAGACATTTGTAAAAGGCTTCACAAGTGCTCAGCTAAACTTGTGGGATTGTAGCGGTTCTCAAGTACCCAGTTAAACTTAAGGGACATAGTGATTGAAATCTTAGGAGGAGCCTGAGGCTGGATATAGGTCATTGTAGATTGGGTCGAACCAGGATAAATCATAGTTTGCATCTACTCTTCCCTAAGATCTTATATTTCTAGCATATATTATTTAATATATAACTATTGATTTATGATTCATTACTTTTATAGTTACTGCTTCCACTAAGATGAGAAAAGATTTTTGAAGTTCTTAAGTTTTTATCTTACACCCAATTCACCCCCTTTTGGGTGTCAGCTGGTTCTAACATTTGGTATCAAAGCTAAACTCTTGTTTAAAGGATTTAACTGTCTTAAGAGTTTATAATGGTTGAATTTGGGTGTTATATGCTTTCGTAAGGTTTTGACTATACAATTTCACATATTTTAGAAGATATTGATTTTTTGTTTGGAAAGCTAGAATGACATCTTTTATAAAATGCTTTGATTATGATATGTGGGATGGTTTTACAAATGTCTTTGATTTTAAACTGAGAAAGGATTGGATAGAAGAGAAAAGAAAATGTTTTCATTGAACATTAGAGGAATGAAAATTTTGTATAGTGCTTTTAATCGAAAATGATTTTGAGAAAATTAGATTTTGCTCTACTGCTTGAGATATTTGGGATACTCTTGATTCTAGTTATACTTCTAATAAATGTGTTGAAGTTAAAAGTATTAACAGTTCATGTGAAACTATAAGCTGCATACCTACGGTTCATAAACAAGTAAAAGTTAACAATGAAGAAGGAGAAATCATAGAACACTTCCTTGATCTTGTCAACATAGAAGAACAAGAGGAAGATGATCCTAAGAAGAATTTGATGGATCATCCTCTAGAGCTCAAGATGCACATATGGTAAACAATTCCAATTCTTCTAGAGTTATTTTAAAAGATGATTTTCAAAGTATGCGTAAAATTATTTTTTAGCCAATTATTGATTTCATTGAGAAAAGCAAAAAGGTTTTTAATCATGCTGGAAATTCATGTTGGAAGAAAGAACTTAGGCAAATTGATCATTTGAGATTGTCTTTTCTTGTTCGACACAATACTTGATTGAATCTCATAATGCATATCATCATATTATTTACAATTATTGTGGTAAATCAAGTAATATTTCTCACACATGATATATTCGGAGAAATTCTAATATGAGAAATAAATTTGTTTGGATTCCTAAAATGATGCTTTAATTCTTAAACAAGGGAAATATATTGGCTGCAACATTCAAAGCAATAAATAGATATGCCAATATAAAGAAGTATTAAGCATGATGTATAGAAAGCTCAACTCAGTAAGAGCATCCTGGAGACACCATGAATATACATTAGAGTTGCATAGCGAAAGCAGGGTGAACTGGACTTCATGGATCTATCATCAACTTGTCAAATCCAAAATGAGTTTGCCAAATCCAAATGAGCATTCTAAACCCTTTCTTTATTTTTGAGAATACCATTTATATCTTTAATTTCAATTTGTCTTGATTATGAAAACTTTCTTGAAAATCTTTGCAAATTGTTTCAAATTTGTTTTCTTGAAAACCATTTTTCATTTTCATCAATTACCTTCAAATCGGGGGAGAGAAAATTGTTTTCTTGACACATTTATTTTGATTAATGGGGGGAAAGATATATCTAATGTTTTTCATATTTACTTTTATACAAGCATTTCTTCCTTATACTTCAAACTTTTTGTTCATGTCAAATAAGGGGACAAGGGCAAAAAAAAATGTTGCATTTAAATTGATGTCATATTCACACATTTTTCTTAAAGGATTTGTCATCATCAAAAAGGGGGAGAATGTTATATATGATTAGTTTTGATGATGTCAAATATTAAGAGCAAAAAGTTTGCATAATATGCTTATCTTCTATATTGACTAACTACTATATTTAATGTTGCATATCTTGTAGATTAGTCAAGTAGAGAAAGAAGAAGATTGAAGATATTCAAGAAGATATCTAGTTGGGTTATGAAGAATTATCATAAAGAGGAAAATAGAGAAGAAAGAGATTGAAGAAAGAACAATTTGCCAGATCAAATGAGAATATCAAGATTGGAAGCGAGAAGATTGAATTGTACGATCATTCCATTAATTTTCATAATCTTCAATACGTTGTTTGTCACATCACTTGAGTGGTCACTCAAGTGAGCCCCTTTAAAATGTGGTAGAGAGCATTAGAGTTATTTTCCAACATCATCACTCAAGTGGTCACTCTAGTGACCATTGGACATCACTTGAGTGATCATTCAAGTACTCTCTTCATTTTGATTTGAAACATGGTAAATCACATATCATTGGAAAGTTCTTATCGTCTATATTATAATGTAACAAGAATCAGCTCCAAACTCATTATATTCTATCTATGGAAAGCTCTTTAAGTCACTTTTATATGGCACCGTTTCATCTCAACCCGATGTGCAATTTGAGAGAATACCAAAGCTGTCTTGGTATATGACGGTGATTTATATGTCAAATTCACCAGATCATATCTGTTAGATATTAGTTTTGATGATGTCAAATATAGATATGAAATGATAAGAGCAAAAAGTTTATATAATGTATTTCTTTGACTAACTACTATATTTAATGTTACATATTTTGTAGATTAGTCAAGCAAAGAATGAAGAAGATTCAATTAATGAAAATGAACAAGAGGAAGAAGAAGGAAGAAATTGAAGATAGTCAAGGAGATGCTTATTTTGGTTATGGAGAATTATTATCAAGAGGAAAACTAAGAAGAAAGATATTGAAGAATGAAGAACTTGGAAGATCTATTATGAATATCAAGATTCAAGTTGTTAGATGTGATATTAGAGGTTTCTATAATGATACCGGAGGTTTCTATGATCAAATGATGGTTGGAATAGGTTAATACGAAGCTAAGATGACTTATATATGAGTTTTGGCACTTCTAGAGGTGTTATGCTCGAGCACGAGGTGTTTCACTCGAGCACAGGAAGAACACACTCGAGCACAGATGGATTCACTCAAGCACGGGATGAATACTCTGTTCTACTCTGTTTTACTTTCAGCCTGAGCGAGGTCTGGTATTTTAATCATATCTCTCAAACCAAACGTCGGATTGACCCGAAACCGGTGGCATATGAAAGAGGACTCACAACACGTAAAATTGGCACCAGGATCACATTGAAATAAGATCAAATAAAGGAGGTATGATTCGTGGAAAATGAAACTGAAATCACCGTCACTTTTCGACACAGGTTCAGTGTTTTGCACATAACTTACAAACTACACATCGGATTGAGACGAGACCAGTGCCAAATGAAAGTAGACTCAAAGAGCTTTCCATTGATAGGTAATTTGTCTTATTTGAACGTATATTCTAGGAGCTATGCCTTCTGGAAGCTGATGCTTGTGCAGACTAGCGAAATATACACTCTTTCGATCATAACTTGCAGAATACAAGGAGTTTGGAGCTGATTCTTGTTGCATTGGAATGCATATTGTAACACCCTGCCTTTAATCACGTAATTATAATTCGATATTAGATAATTAAATTAGATTAGAGACCTTCGGATAACTTAAACTCATTTCAATCTCCTACTTTGTAGTAGGGTTTTCACAAGATCATTCAAAATCTCTTCCTGTTCCTGGTCTCCATTTCAAAGTTCGAATATAATTACCTGTGCAGTTTATCTACATTCACGTATGACAGAGTGTATAACCAAACCCCCGGCAACTCCCGGGTTCTATACATATATAATCTGAAGTTTATAAATATACACTAGGGGATTACACAACCAAAATCAAATATAACACCCATATCTCAAAATATACAGTAATCCCAAGTTCTAAATGGATAACCAAGTCCTAAAAGGATAACCAACGTCTCCAAAATCGAATATACCCCTAAGGGTCCTAATTGCTCCGGGTTGGCCGCTTTTCCTTTGAGCCACATGCCCTATCTGAAATGTTAGTCATAGGAAAGAATGAGATTCGAGAGAATCCCAGTAGTAACAAACCACTCATACAATGTATAAATACCAAGCATGCACAACCAGCAACAACAGCAGCATCAATCTCAAAGATACATGGTTTTCACCACATACGACAGCACTCACGGCTGTATACACAATACGACAGCTCTCGCTGTAATCTTCATCACGACAGCTTACGCTGTAATCACAATAACGACAGCTTGCGCTGTAAACGACAGCTTGCGCTGTAAACGACAGCTATCACCAGCTGTAACCTCAGCAACATCAAAGAAATCATCACAGAACCATGATAACACACACATACAAAGCATTACACACAGTATAAGAGAGAGAGTCACTACCTGATCCTTTCCCGACGTTTCTTGGCACTGCGGGCTCACGAGGACGGCAAATATCAAATCCTGTAACCAAGTTAGGGACAACCCGTCAATCTCTTTCCCAAGTTCTTTTCTCTATAATACTTTAAGTTGATTATCACTATGGTCAATTAATCAAGTCAACTAAGGAGCTAAAGTGGTCAATTAACCTAAAAGGCTAATTTCTAACCTCAAAGTTCCACAATATTACATTATGCCATAAAATCTTCAATTTTCGCATAGGTGACCAATCTGCCAGAATTTTCCAACATCTTTGAAAAATCATAACTAATTCTAGAAAAATCAAAATGAGGTGATCCCAAAGCCTATTGAAAGCTCTTGAAGTCCTCTTCATAGGAAAAATATGAATCACTACCATAAATCACCACACAATTCCAGAATTAACAACATTCCACACTGCTCCAGAATTAGGTCCAGTTTCGACACCAAACTTTGGGCAACTAGAACTCCCAGCTCAAAAACCGAAATGACACAAATCATATGTCCATTTTGAATCTTGAAATGTGAACTTTAAGACTGGAAAGTTTCAGAATTTTTAGACACCAATTGCCCATTCAAAATGTCCCTACAAACTGACTGCCCTGCACAAAGTTACACTTGACAGTTTTTTCCAATTTTCAACCAATGTGTCCAATGACTTCAAAATCAACAACCAAACCTATTCCCACATAATTTTTCATGTAGAACACAATGGTAACATCAAAATGAACAAATTCCCACTCATTCCCCATGTCCTGTTTTGGCAGAATTTTAGGGTATTTCACAACAAACAACCACTTCACTATCTAATCACTAAGCTTAGCTCATTTGCCTCCAAACCAACATATAAGCACATATATAGGATGAAAGCTTTATGATCCCTAATATACCCTAAAAAACGAAATTAGGGCTGTCACAATAGCCCACCACAACTCAACCAATTAAAGCATCATATACATCAACATAATGCTCTTACTCACCTCTTGCTTCTTCTTGTGTTCTTTTCTTGATTCCTCAACTTTTGTTCTTGCAAGGTGGCTGAAAACTCCTCCTCTTCAAAAACAAAAACCATAGAAATGAAGCTAAGGAAGAGAGGAACAAGTTTCATGAAGGTCACTTGAGCTATAGATGAGGTTAAGGAGGTGAAAATCCATGTAGAAGATCTTACCTCAACTTTGTTCTTCACTTTCTCTTTCCTCTTCTTGGTTGGACGAACATGGCTGCTGAAGTGAGAGAGAGAGGTGATGAAATGAGATCAGAATTTTGGCCTCACATACACCTCTTAACCGACTTTGCAAGGAGAGAGGGAAGGGAGTTGAAATTTTTGACTTTTCAACTCTTTGCTTGACATCATATTTTGTTTCTTTATTCCCTTAACCTTTGACCATGAGATTTCCACCGAATTATGGCTCTTGAATGAGTTAAAAGACTTCTTAAACTCTCATGGTTTTTGCCTCCACTTATATTGATTTTAGCATGATATATTTGACCAAAGTCCAAATGCCTCCATATGCTTTAATTATGAACCAAATATCATTTTCTCTTGCCTTTCCTTTATGTTGGACGAAATATCATTCAAGAAAGGGAAACATATTGACCAAGTTACTCTTTTAGCTATTAGTCCTTAATTATAATTTAGGATATTACACATATGGCAAGAGCATTCTTATGATACATCATTTGAATCAAATGAATAAAATTTTTCTAAAGTGTCCCCACATCACCCGCGAGTGCAAAAACTTTCTTTCTGAAAATGTTGTGCGAGTGATGTCCAGAAGCAGCTGAAACGTGAAGAAAATTGCATCACTCGAGCACTAGGATCCATGCTCGAGCATTGGATGATTTCTTACTCGAGCACTTGCAAGTTTTGTCATGGAAGTGATAACCCGAGAAGAAGCTTGTACGTGAAAGCATGAAACGCACTCAAGCATGACTGGTTGTGCTCGAGTGATTCGAGAATTCACTCGAGCATATGCGAGTGAAGTTCAGCGAGTGCTTGCCCGAGAGGAAGTCAGAACGTGAAAATATGAACTGCACTCGAGTGAGCCATATTGCACTCGAAGTGAAGTTCTGACAGAAGCAACGAAGAAACACAGATCCTCATAGCAATCAATCCAAACGTGGTTAAATGTTATACAATCATTATGTTTTCACTTGTTATTGTTCCTAAACATTAACTAACATATATTTCAAGTGTAAAACAGGAGATTAAATATTTGGGTTGCATCTTCAAGAATGGAGGTCACGGCGAATATCTTCACTCAATGTGATGAGTCACAGAAGCCAGAAATTCATCTTTTGACCAATGATCAACATACCCATGACTAATATTTCATCATATTAGTGATTAAGTATTTTGCAGTGTGAAACAAGAAATTTAACGTTGAGATTACATATTCAAATGAAAGAGTCAAGAATGGCGGGCGACATCATTACACACCGAGCATCAGCTACCTACCACGACAAGTAACTGACCCACCATGAGAGATTGTCTGGAAACTCAAACAAATTCATCCCGCTCCACAACGTGATGTACAGCTCAAAATGAGACATGCGGCTCCTCAACGTGATGCTCTGCTTTGCAATGGAAAGCTCATGGTAGCTCATTTTTCAAATATGCTCAAACGGTCAAAATGACTCCAACGAACGAATGCTCACAACAGTCATCATCTTCATCAACTATAAATGAGAGAGCATTCAACTTTGATGGGTAACGGAGAAAACAGAGACAGCAAGCAACTACAAGAAAAATGATAGAAATGTGAATCCTCTACTTCTACCCAAACACTCTCTGTTTTCCAGCTTCTGTATTACTTATTAATGAGAGAGTGATCATTTGTATTGTACTTCAGTGAGTATTATATCTACTCTGTGAGAGAGTCTGTAAACACTTTCATCTGTATTTCTGAGTTGATCTCAAGGTAGAGGGACCTTGAGAGGGTTGATTTCCTTACGGGAGAAGCTGTAGAGAGAATTGCCAGTAAGACATTCTGCTCGTAAGACTTACAAGGTGCAAGCCGTAGAGAACGTTGCTGCTCATAAGACTGATAGGGGTGTAAGCAGAAGAGAACGTTGCTGCTCATAAGACTTGCACGAGTAAGCAGGAGAGGAAGATCTTCGGGATTGCTCTGCTCGTAAGACTTGTCGTAAGGGGGAGTATTTCAGTGAGAGATTTGTAATAGGTTTCACAAGTACCCGGTTAAACTTGTGGAATTGTAAAGGCTTTTCTTGTGCCTGGATTAAACAAGAAGATAGTGGATTTGAAAATCTCAGGAGGAGCCTGGGGACTGGACGTAGGCAATCACAAATTGGACCGAACCAGGATAAATCACAGTTTGCATATTCTCTTCCCTAAACTCTTATATTTCCAGCATATATTATTTAATCTAACTGTTGATTTATAAACCTTCATACTTACCACTTTTGTTAAGATGTGAAAAGATTTCCAAAGTTCTTAAGTTTTTATTATACACCCAATTCACCCCCCTTTTGGGTGATAGCCGGTTCTAACAATATCCCTCTCATCTAAACTCCTTTTAAAGTTATTTTGGTGCCTATAGTTAGTGTTGGGAGTCTAGTTTCATATGAAACTAGTTTCAGCCTAATCCGACATGTGGGTAGAGAAATAGGGAGAAAATACCAGACTTCTATTATGCTGTGCCAAAATAGAGCACACCAAAATTCTCATCACTCGAGTAGTCACTCGAGTGATCATGTGCCAAAATAGAGCACACCAGAATTCTCATAACTCGAGTGGTCACTCAAGTGATCACTTGAGTGATGCCCTTTAAAACTTGGCAGAGAGCCATTACTCAAGGGAACACCTTGGGGAAGTTCCATAACTTTCACATAAGTTATTTTAGATTAGTATTGACCCATTCAAACCTCCGATATCACTTCTAAGAGCTTGAATCTTGATATTGTCATTTGATCTTGCAAGTTCTTCACTCTAACACTTTATTGTATTAGTGTTTAATGTATTTCTCCAAGAATACAATGGAGAGATAATGTGAAGAGACAAAAAATAACTTTACAGAAGTGGAGCGTCAACATTTGTAATGACTATTTTTCAAATTTAAGAGAATGGATAAGAGAAGCAGTCACACTCTAACGAATAGGTTGAAATACTCACAACAGTCATATCCTACTCATCTATAAATACAAGAGATTCAAGCAGAGTGCAGCAACAACGCCAAAAAACTCTATGATCATGAATCATCTACTTTTACCTTAATACTCTTTGTTTATCCAGCTTCATATCATTTATCTTAGAAAGAGAGATTGTTTGTATTGTACTTCAGTGATTATAATATCCACTATGTGAGAGAGTTTGTAAATAATTTCAATTGTATTTATCAATTGATCTCAAGGTAAGGGACCTTAAGAGGGTTGATTTCTTTACTGAGAAACTGTAGAGAAAATTCCTAGTAAGACTTTATTCTCATAGGACTTGCAAGGTGCAAGCAGTAGAGAACGTTACTACTTGTAAGACTTATAGGGCTGTAAGTATGAGAGAAATTTGCTATTCGTACAACGTGCACAAGTAAGTAGGAGAGAAAAGGTCTTCAAAATTTTGTTGCTTGTAAGACTTATAGTGTATAAGTAGGAGTACCTCAACTATAACCTTACAGTATGTAAGAGGAATAATTCGGTGAGAGATTTGCAGAAGGCTTCGCAAGTGCTGAGCTAAACTTATGTTATTGTAGTGGTTCTAAAGTAACTAGATAAACTTGAGGGACATAGTAGATTGAAATCTCAAGAGGAGCCTGAAGACTAGATGTAGGTCATCGTAGATTGGGCCGAACTAGGATAAATCACAATTTGCATCTTCTCTTCCATAAGATCTTATATTTCTAGCATATATTATTTAAATATATAACTGTTGATTTATGATTCATGACTTTTATAGTTACTGCTTCCATTAAGATGCGAAAAGATTTTCAAAGTTCTTAAGTTTTTATCTTACACCCAATTCATCCCTTCTTAGGTTTTATCAGTTTTAACAGTTACAATTTCTGCTTGGCTTAAATGAGTCTTATAATATGGTTAAGAGTCAAATTTTGCTTATGAACCCCTTGCCCTTTATGAAACAAGCATTTGCTATACTTATGGAAGATCAGGCCAAAAAGCCTCACTAATAAAGTGAAATCTAATTTACTTGAAAGTGAGGCAATGATAGCCTGAGGCCATGGACATGCCAGGGGGAGGGGGAGGGGCGATTCCCTTCTAGATTATTCATATTGTCATTACAAGGAACATTACTGGTTTTTTATTAGCCTTCCAGCTAGCTTCGAAGGAAAAAACCCAAAAATTACTCAAGAGGAAAACTTGACTCAATCTAAAAATGTTATAACTCCTTACTCAATTGACATGATATTACCAAACTTCACTAAGGAGTAATATGAAAAGCTGATGAGTTTTTAAAGAAAGACCCTGCAGAGAGCACTACTATCCATGTACTTGCAAGTACTGGTATAATTCACTCTTCTGCTCATCATACATATGTCACTTGGGTTATTGATTCAGGGACTATTAAACATTTGGTAGGAGATTTATCTATATTAAGCTAATATAGAACATAGGGCACAAGTGCAAATTTAGTAATGAACAATTTGCTATAAGCATCAATAAGAACTATTTTCAATACAAAAAGTAGACGTAAACAAATTATTTGGGAGCAGATATAGCAGTACTGTTAAGGAGACTTAACTTCCATTACTTTTTGCATCGAGTCCCACCAATCTTATCTCTCTTTATTGTTTTGTTTTTTTAATGGGGGCATATCACTTAGACCACATGAAACCAATTTTATTTCAATTAACCTCTAAAAGATTCTAAAATTTTACGGCACCCTCTTGGGTCAAAATGAAATTAAGTTTTTAGTAAAAAGATAATAATAACCTTGTTTTTTTCAAAGAGCATTTATAAGACAAATATGGACATTTTAAAGATAAATAAAGACATTTACAAGACAAACAAGTGAATGACCATGGAGTTAAAAAAATTTGATCATTCACATATTTTTCTTATAAATATTTTTATTTGTCTTAAAAATGCTTTATGAAAAAAAAAGTAAGGGGCATTATTGTCTTTTGACTGAAAAAAGTAATTTCATTTTGACCCAATGATGCAATTTAGCAAGTTGAGCCTTCAAATTCAAGCGATCCTTTGCAAATTCCAAGTCGACAAATTACAAAAGCAAGAACCCAATAAATTAATGAAGCATTAAATGGGCTAGTGTAAGAGACCTTAACAAAGCAAGTAGCAATTGGATCAAAGTTGAACAAAACTGCTGAAATTGTTGCTAACTTCATATGGGCTATAAAGGAGACACTGATTAAGTTTTGGGCTTGGCGTATTGAAATTGAAGAGCTTGGGCCTAGTACTACACATGGGAAGACTCATTTGGGCATAAATAAGCACATTTTGAGCTTTAAATGCTTATTACAATTTATGGCTTTTATTTGTACGAAAATTAGGTAGTTGCTAGATTTGACTTTTGGTGTTTTCTAGAAGATTGTATTAGACTTTTGGATTCCTTAACACATTGTATTAGACTTTGTAGTTCTTATTTCCTAAGTTGTAATTATTGCAATTAGGTCATGTTTCCCTATAAATACTTGGTGCTTCATCATTTGTAAGACACTTGAGATTTGAATGATAAATGAAAGTTGCTCTTCTGCACTTTGTTTATTGAGAGTGAATTCTCTCTAGGATTCTTCTTAGAACTAATAGACTTATCAAGGCTTGATCAACCTTGTGGTGTCTTCCAACACTTCGAGTCCTTGTTCTTTCCCGTTCAAGGGTTCAAGTGGATCGTCGATCTATGCTAGCTTTCTTGGGGTGTGTATATTTCTTATTGATTTTGGGTTTGTGGGATCTTCCCTTATGGGTTTGCACCATCTTGGTATCAAAGCTTTGGATCTAATCTTAGGTCATACCTCTATGTTCTTTGTTTCCATTTTTGTTTTAAGTTTTATACTTTGTTCTTGGGTCTATTTGTGTTCAAATTTTTTGCCTCTGTTAATTATACTTTTCTCTATGTTTTCCAATATTTAGTAAATCATTTTCATAGTTCAAATCGTGTCTTTCTTTTCTATTTAGAATCATTTCAATCCGATTTGTTATTTATGAGTTCTATCCTTTTTAATCTAGTGTGTTGTTTGGAAAATTTCTATGTTTGTTCATATTTATTTTTCTAGAATGTCCCCAAAAGTTTTGTCCTTGTTTGACCACATTTACTTTGTGTTTTCCATCATTAAATAAGTTATTTTCACTATTTAGAATCTCTTCTTTCTGTTCATTTTGATTGCATCTCAATCCAAAATTTCCACAGTGAGTTATAGTCTTTTCAAAACATACCATTTTCTAGAATTTCTTGGTTCAAATTACTTGTTTTGTGTTGTTTGTGATAGATTTTAAATTCTCTTTAAATTTCAGTAGAAAATAGAAGAAGTAAAAAAAAAGAGCATCAGAAAAAGAAGAAAAAAATTGAAAAAAAAATCCTAGAAAAACAAAAGGGAAAACAACAATTGTTGTGTTGGAAGTATTTTCAGCAATATCTATTGTCATACCCAAAATTTTCTTTAATCAGTAAAGTCAATGTCATTTGAACTCTTGATTTCCTTGAATTTCCTGTCCCAATACTTACTTTGATATTTCATATTTCTAAGTGTTAAGTTCATTTCTGCAAGTTGCGATTGTATTGATTAAATTACTTAGTTCTTTAAAGAGCCTCAAGAGGAATCTAAGAATGGAAAAAGGTAAGAGTGAAATACATCAATTTAAAAGACAAATTTGAGTGAAACACAAGTATAGAGTGACATCCTTGAGGAAAACATGTGAGGAATTTGTGAGGAAAATTATTTCTCTAACATCTTTCATATAGATACAATGTTTAATGTAGAGGAAATATCTGATGGTAATCCAACAAATATAGATGACCACCTTAAGGCAATGCAGCAACATTTTGCACTTATGGATGTTGTTTATGGAGAAATCAGGGATAGGATGGATAGGCAAGTTGAAAGGATTGCTAACCTGTAAAGAGTTCGACTAAATCCTAGAAGGAATAATAGGTGATGGGATACTTCTATGGATGAATTTGAATATGAGAATGATGAGGTTAGTGGTGCTTGTAAGGAAGACTTTGAATCTAACTATGAAGTGGGAAGAAATAGGCATAGAGGAGATAGGATGTATGGGAGATGACATAGCAGAAATATTCCTAGGGAAAGAAATAGAGTGGATGGGAACCTTGGGAGCATCAAAATGAAAATACCAGTTTTCCAAGATAGGAGTGATCCTTAAGCATATTTAGAGTGGGAGAAGAAGATGGAAATGATTTTTAAGTGCCATAATTATTCTGAGGCTAAAAAAGTGAAGTTGTCAACAATAGAATTCACTGATTATTGCATTGTTTGGTGGGATAAATTGGGCATTAATGGGAGGTATATTGGTAAGAGGCCCATAGCAATATGAAGGGAAATGGAAACTCAAATGAGGAGGAGATTTATTCCTAACCATTACTATAGGGAGCTTTACCAAAAGTTGCAAATCCTTACACAAGGCTCTGAGAGTATGGAGGAATATTAAAAGAGATGGAGTTAGCGTTGATAAGAGCTAATGTGCAAGAAGATAGAGAAGCTATAATGGCTTGTTTCCTAAATGGGCTTCATAAAGAAATTGTTGACATAATGGAATTGCAACATTATGTGGAGTTGGAAGACATGGTGCATATGGCAATTAAGGTGGAAAAGCAACTCAAGCATAAAGGTGCTTCAAAATTCCATTATGGATCAAGTTCTTCACAAAAATAGATTTAGAAGAAAGGAGAAGGAGCTTTCCAAAAGGAGACAACTAAAAGCAAAGAAGCAGCTACATCAAAGAGCAAAGCTAAATCTGATTCCCAAACTTCTAAAAATAGAGATATAAAGTGTTTCAAGTGTTAGGGTATAGGTCATATAGCTTCTCAATGCCCTAACAAGAGAGTCATGATTCTTAAAAATAGTAAAGTTGTGACAGAAAGTGAAAATGATCACGATTCCATGACTTCACTTGAAGATACTAGTGATGATGGGGTTGAATATGCTATGGAAGGAGAATGCCTTATAGTTCGAAGAGCTTTGAATTGCCAAGTGAAGGAAGATGAGATGAATGAGCAAAGGGAAAAAAATTTTCGTACTAGTTGCCTTATTAATAACAAGGTTTGTAGTTTGATCATTGATGGTAGGAGTGTAACAAATGTTACAAGCACTACATTGGTTAAGAAATTGAATTTGCCTATAATTAGACACCCTAGACCATACAAGCTGCAATAGTTGAATGAATGTAGGGAAATTAAAGTTGATTAGCAAGGTCTTGTTTCTTTTTCAATTGGCAAATACTATGATGAAATATTGTGTGATGTTGTTCCTATGCATGCTGCACATATACTTTTAGGAAGACCATGGGAGTTTAATAGAAAAGTAAAGAGGGATGGGTCTGTAAATAGATATTCTTTTGTAATGAATAGTAAACCCATGACTCTTGTACCATTGACTCTAAAGCAAGTGTATAAGGATCAACTCAAGATGAAAAGAGAGAGATATAAGACAAGGAGTGATATGGAAAATAAGAAAAATAAGAGAGAGAGAGAGAAGAAAAGAGAGTGAAAAAGAGAGAAAATCTGAAAATTCAAAAAAAGAAATCCAAAGAAAGGAAATGAGTGAAAAAAGAAAAGAAAATAAGAAAATGAGTTTTTATGCTAAAGAAAGTGAAGTGAAGAGTGCATTTCTTACTAATACCCACTTACTTCTCCTTGTTTACAAAGAATCCTTTTGAACACCGATGACATTAACTCTTCCTTTCCTAGTATTGTTGGTTCTTTGTTGCAGGAATTTGATGATGTGTTCCCTAAAGAAATTCCACCAAGTTTACTACCTATTAGAGGAATTGAACACCAAATTGATTTCATTCCTAGAGCAACAATTCCTAATAGGCCAACATATAGAAGAAATCCTAAAGAAATAAAAGAGCTTTAAAAGCAAGTGGGAGAGCTCATGGCAAAAGGATACGTTAGAGAAAGTTTAAGCCATTGTACAATTCCAATACTTTTAGTCCCAAAGAAATATGGAACTTGGAGGCTGTGCATTGATTGTAGAACTATCAACAATATCACTGTAAGGTATCGCCATCCCATTCCTAGATTAGATGATATACTTGATGAATTGTATGGTTCTATTGTCTTTTCTAATATTGATTTGAAATCTGGATACCATTAAATTAAAATGAGAGAAGGAGATGAGTGGAAAGCTGCTTTCAAGACCAAACATGGATTGTATGAATGGTTAGTTATGCCATTTGGGTTAACTAATACACCTAGCACTTTCATGAGATAAATGAACCATGTTTTACGTTCTTTCATTAGGAAATTTGTTTTGGTTTATTTTTATGATATTATGATTTATAGCAAGAATCTGGATGAGCATTTGAATCATTTGCTTTGTGCGCTTGATGTTTTAAGGAAGGAAAAACAGTTTACAAATCTAAAAAAGTGTGATTTTTGCATAGACAAAATTGTTTTTCTTGGTCTTATAGTGGGTGCTAAAGGAATAGATGTTGATGAGGAAAAGATAAGAGCTACAAAAGAATGGCCAACACCTAAAAACATAACTGAGGTAAGAAGTTTTCATAGTTTGGCTAGTTTTTAGAGGCGATTTGTGAATGATTTTAGCACACTTACTGCACCACTCACTTAGGTCATTAACAAATCTGTTGGTTTTAAATTGGATAGAGCACAAGAAGATGCATTCCTTGAACTTAAGGAAAAATTGTGTTCTGCACCTGTGTTAGTATTTCCTGACTTGAGCAAAACTTTTGAGATTGAATGTGATGCATCTGGAGTTGGGATAAAAGCTATTTTAATGCAGGAAGGAAAGCCAATTGCCTATTTTAGTAAAAAGCTAAATGGAGCAACATTGAAGTATCTAACTTATGAGAAAGAGCTCTATACACTTAAAAGAGCATTGGAGCATTGGCAATACTACCTTTGGCTAAAACAGTTTGTGATTCACACTAATCATCAATCCTTGAAGCATATTAAAGGTCAAGGTAACCTAAATAAGAGACATGCAAGGTGGCTGGAATTTATTCAGACATTTCCATATATCATCAAATACAAGAAAGGTAATGAAATTGTTGTTGCTGATGTATTGTCCAGTTGGTATACTCTTCTTTCTTCCCTTAATACTAAGTTGCTTGACTTTGAATATATTAAGCAGTTGTATGCAAATGATGCTGATTTTGCTGAATTATTCCTTGCTTGTGAAAAAAAAGCATTTGATAAATTTTACAGAATTGATGGGTACTTGTTTAAAGGAAATAGATTATGTGTACCTCAATGTTTATTTCATGAATTGCTTGTAAGAGAAGCATATAGGGAGGCTAAATGGGTCACTTTGGTGTGAAAAAGATGTTGGATGTTTTGCATGAGCATTTCTTTTGGCCTAAAATGAAACGTAATGAGGAAAGAATTTGTGCTAAATGCATAACATGTAAAAGGGCTAAATCTAGAGTTTTGCCACATGGTTTGTATACTCCTTTACCTGTGCCTAGTGAACCTTAGGTTGATGTATCAGTGGATTTTGTTTTGGGTTTGCCTAGGTCAAAAAGAGGAATGGATTCCATATTTGTGGTTGTTGATATATTTTCTAAAATGACATATTTCATTGCATGTCATAAAACTGATGATGCTACATACATTACTGATTTGTTCTTTAAAGAAATTGTGAGACTTCATGGTGTCCCTAAAAGTATTATTTCTGATAGGGACACACCATTCTTAAGTCATTTTTGGAGAGTTTTGTGGGGAAAGCTTGGTACTAAATTGTTATTTTCTATTGCTTGTTATCCATAAACTGATGGACAAATTGAAGTTGTTAATAGAACATTGTCTCAATTACTCAGCATTGTGATTCAAAAGAACTTAAAAAATTGGGAAGATTGCTTGCCATTCTTTGAATTTGAATATAATAGAAGTGTGCATTCATCTACTGATTATTCTCCTTTTGAAATAGTGTATGGTTTTAATCCACTAACCCCTTTGGATTTATTACCATTACCTATTGATGAGAGAGCAAGTCTTAATGGAAAAAAGGAAGCTAAAAGAGTGCAGCAACTTCATCAGCTTATGAAACAGCAAATTGAAAAGAAAAATGAGCATTATTCATCTAAGGCCAATAAAGGAAGAAAGTGTGTTCTTTTTGAACATAGAGATTGGGTATGGGTGGATAAAAGAAAAGATTTCCAGCTCAAAGAAAATCACAATTAGCCTTAAGAGCAGATGGTCCATTTCAAGTACTGGAAAGAATAAATGACAATGCTTATAAGATTGATTTGCCTGGTGAATATTCTATTAGTGTTACTCTTAATATAGCTGATTTATCACCTTTTGATGTAGGTGAAGATTCGAGGATAAATACTTTTGACGAGAGAGGGAATGATGCAATTTATCAAGTTGTGCCTTCAAATACAAGTAATCCTTTACAAATTCCAAGTGAACCATTCACAAGGGCAAAAGCCAAACAAATTAAGGAAGCATTGAATGGGCTAGTGCAAGAGACCTTAACAAACAAAGTAGCAATTAGATCAAAGCTAAACAAAAATGCTAAAATAGTCGCTAACTTTATATAGGCTACAAATAGAGATACTGATTAAGTTTTGGGCTTGGATTATTGAAATTGAAGAGCTTAGGCCTAGTACTACACATGGGAGGACTCATTGGGGCCTAAATGAGCATATTTTGAGATTTAAATGCTTATTATGTTTTATAGCCTTTAATTGTGTGAAAATAAGTAGGTAGTTTCCATATTTGACTTTTGGTATTTTCTAGAAAATTGTATTTGACTTTTGGATTCCTAAGCATATTGTATTAGATATTGGGCTTCGTAGCAGATTGTATTAGAGTTTGTAGTTGTTATCTTCTAAGTTGCAATTATTGCAATTAGGTCATATTTCCCTATAAATACTTGGTGCTTTATCATTTGTAAGACACTTGAGATCTGAATGATAAATGAAAGTTGCACTTCTGCACTTTGTTTATTGAGAGTGAATTCTCTCTAGGTTTCTTCTTAGAACTAACAGACTTATCAAGGCTTGATCAACCTTGTAGCATCTTTCAACACTTCGAGTTCTTGTTTTTTCATGTTCAAGGGTTCAAGTAGATTATTGATTTGTATATAGCTTTCTTGGGGTGTGCATATTTCAGATTTATTGTGGGTTCGTGGGATCTTTCCTTGAGGGTTTGCACCACCTAAGGGGGTGCAGTGAAAAATTGTATAATATTTTGGGGATTAACTGAAATAAAATTGTTTGTATGGGGTCTAAGTGATATTTTCCCATTAAAAATATTAAAATAATAGAAGAGAGAGAGAAGACCGGTAGGACCCACAGTGGAAAAAGTAATAGAAGTTAAGTCTCCTTAACAATGTTGCTATATCAGCTCCCAAATAAGTTGTTTATATCTACTAATCATCGATATCTTTATGGGTCATTGAACAAGTCTCCAACTTTATCTCTTCCTTCCTCAAATGCCTTAAGCTACAAGGTCTATGCCATTGGGCAACTAGTGGTTTACATCCACTCATCCCTACTCTGTAATTAAATCTAACACATACTTTTGTTGAGAAAAAATAATTTCTTACTTCGACGTAGCAACTTCAATTACAAGAAAGTACTTCATTAAACCTAAATCCTTAACTTCAAAGTTATCATGAAGAAAGTCTTAAACCTCTTTAATTCTCTTCTTATAAGAGCTAATAATTATCATGCCATCCACATACAAAAGGACTAGTACAATACCTTCATCAAAGTTCTTAACAAATAAGAGTAATCATGCTTACTCTATTTAAAACCTCCACAAATCAATGCCTTAGACAATTCATCATACTATTGTCTAGACACTTGTTTTAGCTCATATAATGACTTTCAGAGTCTACACACTATATCATGCCCCTTACCTTCATATCCTTAGGGAATGGTCATGTAGACTTCCTCTTTTAAATCTCCCTGTAAGAAAACAATGTCTACATCCATTTGATACAAGTTCCAACCATTTAATACAGCCAATTTAAAAACAATCCTAAAGAAAAAAGGTTTCATGGTAATATGTCCCTTCCTTTTGAGTGTATCCCTTTACTACTAGCCTAGCTTATATCTATGTATTGTCCTATCATATTTATATTTAATTTTATAAACCCATTTGCTCCCAATCGATTGTTTCCCTTTTGGTAGATGCACTATCTGTTAAGTCTTATTTTTTTTCCAAAGCTCTAATCTCTATATTCATGGCTTCTACCCACTCACTATCTTTCATAGCGTCCTTATAAGTATTTAGCTCAGAAACAAAATCTATATTGTATAGGAAACAAATATAGGATGCAAATACATTTTGATAAGACATGTAGTTTTCAATAGGATGCAAACACTTACTATTTTATTAGTTCTTAATCCCTGAGTTCGATGCAACCAAACTAGAAACATGTCCTTAGCCTAAATAAGGGGTTTTCGATCTCTGTTGGACCTACTATTCAGCTGAGGTGATGTTTGTGGCTTTCTCATGTGGTTTCCATCACAAGAATCATGTTATATGTCATGGCATTCAGTATAAGAAGTAGTTAGGAGTGAAAAGCCGTAAGCTTTGGGTGTTGGATTTCAAAAATCACATCTTCCCTTTTTTATGCATAAGTTTCAGCTAGCACTAGAAATAGGGGCTAGGGCTAGAATTTCATTAATCTAATGGTTCCATTGTGTTCAAGAGGGAAAATTGTATAGGGTTGATGTTGATCACTTTATAAGATAAGCTCTAGAAAGTGAAATTACAAAAATACCCTTAAAACCCTAAATAGAGGTTGTCAAGGGCAAAATTGTCATTTGGCAGTGATTTTATGAAAACCTAGGTCAAAACTAGATTCTACAAGCAAAACTATGTAGGAATAGACTAGATCAAAATTTCTAGAAAAGTACGGTCATATCGAGTTAAAAGGGGCTTGGACCGGGTCCCTAGCGGCATTTTGATAAATTTGTTGTTTTAGACTAATATAACCAACAAAAATGCTTTGGAATAGTCTAAAGCAGTACATGAATGGGTATTAACATAATTCTTGTACATTTGGAATTTTAAGACTGGATTGATAGCTCGAGCCGTCGGAACAAAATTCAAGGAACAATTTTCGAACAAAAGGGGTTTAAGGCAGTAACTTTATCTCGCATACACTATGTGAATGTTAATATGTTGTATGTTACTATATTTTGTAATATGAACACGGTGCCTGGGTCACATTACCTAGCTATAGTCTAGGACCCAACTGAGGTACACGGACAAGTGGGGATCCAAACAATCATTTAGCCCTAACCATTATACACACACACGATATAGTACGGATTTTCATTCTACATTATATGGTGCATTGCATATTCAATTTTTTTCATTTTATATGATCGATTGCATGTTACTACTGAGATTCTTTTGAATCTTACCCTTTTTCAAATATAAAAATATTCCATCAGAAGCTAGAGCCTTTTAGAGGAAAATGGTAAATTCTGGCAACATGATAGTATACTGATAAGGTTTTGATTATATGGTAAAATAAAATATTCACATAAAGGGGCAACAGAGACATGAGTCACCCCTCTTCTATGAATTAGCACTCAAACGGTTAGTATATACTCAGAGGGCTGCCAGTATCATAATACCGGTTTAAGGGTGGTAAAAGGATGTCATGTACACTGAGGGAGCGGGTCTAAATAACAACTTGGTGGAATTTAGGAAGCATATCATCTGGTATGTGCTCAAGTACATGTATCAGCTTTTATATACCATCCAGACACAATATTTAGTCAGTTGAAGGCAGCTGGCACTATGTTCGAAACAAGAGTAGTCTCAAGTTACTGTTGGTCAGGAGTATATAGAGCTGGTATCTGCATTTTAGCATGGGCAAACAAAAGTTAAGCGTGCTCAACCCAGGGAAATCTCAGGATGAGTGAACCCCTAGGAAGTTAAGTTGGTAAGGTCATGGAGACTTGAGGAATGGTCATTGTCTTAAGGTTTCTCCATGACTAATGATCATCTTAATTAGATGATTTAAATGATGTTTCGAAATATAGAGATGATGACGATGTAAGTATTAATCTGAATTCAAACCATTTCTATTGCAGTAACCACTACACAAAAAAGTTCATTTGATAAAGTGATGGGAAACTTGGGGTGTAGTAAATGTTTGAGATTTCTTCATCCTAAGTGATGATGCTTAGTAATACCATAATGTTAAAGGAATGTAGACATGATATATGATTCTATATGGTGAATGGTGATTATACCATATATTGATCTTAGAGGATCCGATCTGATGATACTGATAGTTGATGATAGGCTTGTATTTGATCTAAGCTGAAATAATGCTTAGGTCGAAATATGAATTGTTGCATTATAGTTCTGTTCCATGATAAAAGTTTGAACATTGTGAATAGGATTGAAGGTTCAGTACTATTTTGAGGATAATACTCAAACACCATGGTGGTTAGAATAGGCACTATTGATCCTGATTCTTAGAAAACCTATTAGGTATACTTGAGGAAAATAAGGTTCTAGATTTCTTGATGAATCTAAAAATTGGGTTAGACACCTTAGGCTGTAAAATCCTACATGCTAATGATATTGTAACAAACTTGTGTGTCATATGCCCTAAGACCTAGTGGACCAGTGTGTCCTTAGGCTGGTAAATTTATTCAGTATTTTGTTAGGTTAGTGATGATCCGTGGAATGGTGAAACAAGTTTCTTATAGACATGAACCGTTGCAGAAAGGGATTTTGAAAATTTGCTAGTTGTTAAGTCTATAATAGGGAAAGATTATGATCATAAAATGTTCTATTGAGGTGATAGCTCTCTAATGAAATGAGATACAGAATTGATTTACCTGCTATTCTACTAACTTGAGGCTATGCTAGGAGTTGATTGGTGGATGTAAAATGAGATGATGAAGGGCATGAGTAGAAGGGTTACCAAGTAATCCGTAACCCAAGAATCAATTATTAAGTTTTGATTCCACAATAATTTGAAATGGCCCATAATGTTTTGAGTTGAAACGGGCCAGGAACTGGCACAAAGAAACACATATTTTTAGTACAACAGTGTTATAGAAGGTTCCTGTGGGACTCTTACTAAATCATCTTGACATTATAAAACCTCATATGAGGAGATAAATATCAAAGTGTACAGCGAAAATCTATGACTCTGTGTTGATTATAGGAAGTTGAATAAGGTGATCATTGAGGTCAAGCACCTACTTCCAGAATAGATTATTTGCTCCATCAGTTGTCTAGTTCCTATGTGTTTTCCAAACTGAGTTGAGATTTAGGTATCACTAGCTTAAGGTAAAAGCATAAGATGTATCAAAAACTGCTTTCAGGACCAGATATGGCCATTACAAGTTTTGTGTAATGCCATTTAGGGTGACCAATGCACTGCTGTTTTTATGGACTGCATGAATTGAATTTTTCATCTGTACTTAGACCAATTCATAGTAGCCTTTATTGATGATATACTGGTATACTCGCAGAGTAGAGTAGAACATAAGCAACATTTGAAAATCATATTGAACATACTAAAATCTAAGAAACTCTATGCCAAGATGAGCAAATATGAGTTTTGGCTTTCAGAAGTTAGACTTTTGGGCCATATACTCTCACAGCAATGATTCGCGGCAGATCCTTACAAGGAGGGAGCAATACAGAACTTTTAGGGACGCAATTTATTTAAGAGGGGGAGAACTATAACACCACAATTTTTATCACTAGTATTCCCTTTACGTAATGAGATATTCAATGGGATAAAATGGTGAATGGTGATGTACATAAAAGGATAAATACTCCAACTAGGGGTCACACAAACAAGAGTAAGATTAAAATAAAGTGTAAGCAATTGTATTTCCTGCCAGTGAGTTTTCCTTGTATAGCAGCCTTGTTGTGTGACATTTTTAAATAGGAAAATGATGTCCAAAAATAATGAAATTTTACAAGATGAAAGTACACATCTTAGGCTTTAATTTGATTGTCATATTAATTATTTGGAGTTGTACACAAAGAGTTATGTATTTTTGAAGTTTACTTAGTGAAATTGAACAATTTGTGGGACAGAGTCACAATATTTATATTTTGGGAATGTTGAGCTTCTAGTTGGTTAAAGGCTATATTTTTCTTTAAAACTATACTCAGTAAGGGTTTCATATCCTTTAGAATCACTTCAATTCGATTTCTATAAATAAAGTTATGATTTTTCAAAGTTTGGATAGAAAATCTGCTAGAATTACCAACTACTGCGAATTTGGGAAAAAATGTAATGGCAATTGTGTAAACTGTGGAATAAAGTAAAAGCCCTTATTTTCCCTTATTGGTGGATATTTTCTTGGATATTAATCATGCCAAGTGGCATAATCTTAAGCTAAAGGATTAAAATTGTTAAAGTTTGGGCACTAATAGGATGAACTAATGGGATGAAGCCCAAAAGGGGATTATGAAGGGGCTTAATATGATTTCTTTTAGGACAAGAGAAATGAAGCAAACTTTGTTCAATTGCAATGGGAGATTATGACACAAAGTTATCAAAAGATAAGGTCAAGTACATATGCTTATGTCATAAATCAAATTTAGCAATAAAATTAATAAGGGTATGTAGAGATATTTTATTAAACACTCTCTTCATCTTTTTATCTCCACTTTCATGCCTAAACACTCAAAGAAAGTGAGAGAGAGAAGCTTGGAGACATAGAGAAACTAGAGACAAAGAAAAGCAAAATCAAAGGTAAGCATTATGTTTCCAAGAGATTAAGCTTCCTAACTTGTGTAATCTCTATTCTAATCTCTTGATCTTCAAGGAATTCATGTGTAGTCAAGCAAAATCTCAACGTTGAGTAGAGAAAGGGATGACAGTTTTAGAGAGATAAAGTAAAGAAATCAAAGGTAACCTCAAGAACTTCAAATACTTTGGTATATTGTGGTTGTTGTTATGGTTTTTGACTTGGCTTGTGGATTGTTTGGTTATTTTGTAAATTTGGAAATAGGAAATACTAAGGTGTATGCTGCCTAAATTTCCTCAAATCATGAATGGGTATTAACCTAATTCTTGTACATATTTGAAAGTTTAGGACCGGATTGATAGCCTGAGCTGTCGGAACAAAATTTGAGGAATAGTTTTCAAATAAAAGGGTTTTAAGGTAGTAACTTTATCTCTCATACACTATATGAACATTGATTTGTTGTACGTTATTATATGCTATGATATGAATATGGTGCCTGGGCCATATTCCTAGCTGTGATCTAGGACCCAACTAAGGTACACGGACAAGTAGGGGATCCACATAGTCATTTTGCCCTGATCATTATGCACACACATGATACAGTATGGATTTTCATTTTACATTATATGGTGCATTGCATATTTAATTTTTCACATTTTATAGGATTGATTGTATGTTACTACTGAGATTCTTTTGAATCTCACCCTTTTTCAAATATAAAAATATTCCAGTAGAAGCTAGCAGCTCCAAGAGCAAAATGTTAAATACTGGCAACTCAGGTGTGCGGGTTAAGAGAATGGAGTTGTTGGTTATATATATTTTATTTTTTATATTTTGGACAAAATTGTATATATTATCAAATCCTGTGGGGACAACCTGTAATGTAATCAAGTACCTTGTATCAATCTATTAGTATATTTATGCTATTCTTGTATTGCTCACTGAACTGCGCTCAAATACTCTGGAAAATATGAAAATAAGATAAGGGTGTGACACTGTTGGTTCCTCAAACATAATAACAGTTTTCAAGATGTTAAGTGCACTGTTATTATACTTTTTTAGCCTTTGACTATTCATTTTGAATTTTTGATCACCATCTGGAAATTCCACGGTTCTATATGGCTATACTTGAGTCACAGTAAAAGGTCCTGACCACCTAATCTTTGCTTTCCTGGAAAGACCTTTAACCTTGAGTTATATAAAAGCATTTTTTTGTCTCGGTGTAAAACCTCTCTCAAAATTCTTCTGTAATGCCACATTTTTGTCTTCTCCTTGTATAACTTAGCATTTTCATAAGCTTGTTGTCTAAATTCTTCAAGCTTATTGAGTTAGAGAAATCTCTTCTCATTAGCTGCCTTTAAGTCAAAATTTAAGGCTTTTATTGCCTAATATGCTTTGTGCTCCATTTCTACTAGAAGATGGAATGCTTTTTCGTAGACCAATTGATATGGGAATGTACCAATTGGTATCTTAAAGGTAGTTCTATAAGCCCAAATTGCATCATATATTTCTGTGCCAAGTTCTTCTAGTTGGAACTCATCGTCTTCTCTAAGATCTATTTTAGTTCTCTATTTGAGATTTCCACTTGCCCGCTAGTTTGTGGATCATATGGAGTTACAACCTTACAAGTTGATTCATATTTAGCTAACACTGATTGAAGCTGTTGATGGTAAAAATGCCTTTCTCTATCGCTAATAATAGCTCTAGGCACTCTAAATCTTATAAAAATATTCTTCTTCAAAAACTTCACAACTACTCGAGAATCATTTGTCGGAAAAGCAGCTATTTCAACCTACTTGGAGACATAATCAATAGCTAGTAAAATAAAATGATTGCTAAATGAGGATGGAAAAGGCCCTATAAAGTCAACCCCCATACATGAAAAAGTTCAATTTCCAAGATGTTAGTTAATAGGGCTTCATGTCTCCTTGAGATATTTCCCATTCTTTGACATTTGTCACAGGTTGCCATAATTTTATGGGGGTCCATGAAGAGTATAGGCTAATAAAACCCTGATTGAAAGACTTTAGTAGCTGTTCTATTTGCTCCAAAATTACCACCATATAGGGATAAAAGACAGTGATTTAAGATGTTAGGCATTTCTTCTTCAGGAACAAAATGCCTGAAAATTTGATCTGGGCATTGCTTATATAAGAACGAATCCTCCCAAAAGTAATGCCTCATATTAGCTAGAAACTTCTTCTTTTGCACTTTAGAAATTTCACAAGGAATTACTCCGCTTGCCAAGTAATTTACAAAATCAATATGCCAAGAGGTGAGTTGTGATTGCATGACAAAGAGTTGCTCATCTAGAAAATTCTCCTTGATTGATAATTCTCTCTTTTATTTAGATGGCTCTAACAGAGAAAGATGATATGCAATGAGATTCTCGATCCTTTTTTATCTTTGATCTCTAAGACAAATTCTTGTAGCAGAAGCACCCATCTCATTAATCTAGGCTTTGTATCTTTCTTCTAAATCAAGTCTTTGATTGATGAGTAGTCCATCTAAACAATGACCTTTGACTCGATCAAGTAAGATATGAATTTGTTAAATGCAAACATGACTGGTAATAGCTCCTTTTCTATTGTTGCATAATTCAACTGTGTGTCTGAGAGTGTCCTGTTAGCATAATAGATGGCATGAAAGACCTTGTCTCTTCTTTGGCCTAAAATAGCTCCAATTGCATAATCACTGGCATCACACATCATTTCGAATAAAAGGTTTCAGTCTGGAGTTATGATAATTGATGCAAAAGTCAAGGCACTCCTCATTAAACATAAAGGGAGTGTTTTTCTCCAATAGCATGCAGAGTGGCTTTGTGATTTTTGAGAAGTCCTTGATGAATCTTCTATAGAAACCCACATGTCCTAAAAAACTTTGAATGCCCTTAATAGAGAAGGGAGGTGGTAGCTTTTCAATTGCTTTAATCATATCTCGGTCCACTTCAATGCCTATATCAGATACCTTGTGATCCAGCACGATTCCTTCTTTCATCATAAAATGACATTTCTCCCAATTTAGAACCAAATTTGTCTCCACCCAATGTTGTAAGACTTTTGCCATATTTGAAAGACAATGATCAAATGATTCTCCACAAATTGAAAGATCATCTATGAATAACTCAATGAACCTTTCTACCATATCTGAAAAGATCACCATCATACTCCTTTGAAATGTTGTTTGTACATTACATAAACCAAATGGCATCTTTCTAAAGGTAAATGTATCATATGGACATGTAAAAGTTATTTTCTCTTGATCCTCTAGTACAATTGTAATTTGATTATATCCTGTGTACACTTGCTCCTAGGTTACAAAGTGCTCTTTTAAAGTGACATTGACCTATGGTGCAAGGTATGCAAAAGCTTCCTAGATCTTTCAACTTTGGTGGTAATTTCTCTTTTAAAATAGAACTACACTCCTCAATAAGTGAAATTGTCTCAAATTCCTTAAGCTTATGCTTATTTGAGAGAATGCCCTTCATGAGTTTTGCATAACTGGGTATTTGGGTAAGAGCGTCTACAAAAGAAATGTTGATATGTAACTTTTTTGAAACCTCTAGAAACTTGTCAAACTGCTTGTCTAGCTTTGCCTTGACAAGTCTCTGAGGGTATGGAACTGGTGGTACTTATGGATGAGGATTATCTAGAAAGCTGATTCTTCTTGGTAGCATATCATCCCCTTTAGATTTTTGTACTTCCTCCTTCTGTTCTTCTTCACTTTCTTTCTTTTGTCTGTCAATCTTCTTTTTAATTATAGGATCTTTCAATTCTTTTCCACTTCTTAGTGCAACAGCTTTCACATGTTCTCTTGGGTTTCTTTCAGTGTCACTTGGTAGATTTCTTGATTGCCTGGAATTCAGCATATTTGAAATTTGGCCCATTTGAATCTCCAAGTTCTTTATTGAGGCTACCTTGTTTTTAAGTGTTGCGTTAGTCTTAGCCATGAATTGAGATGTATTCATGGTTAGTTGAGTCAGTGCTATTGGAAATTGTGCCCTAAGGGCCAATCATTATACTTTGAGCATTATTATTTTAATGAAATTTCTCCATTATTTTCATACTAACTGTGATAATTGTATCCTTGGATAATTCATAAAGATTGTCCTAAAATGTCCCGTGTCGGTCATCTATGCAGAAGCAAAGATGAAACAAGACCAGTATGACTTTGATAAGATATGGAGATAGGAATCAAAGTCTTAGGCAATTGTACGAGTACAAGGTGCTGGACCGACCGACTGTGAGAAATATACATGGATCAAGTCATAAGCTTTTCTCATGTATAACCACATCACAATGCCCTTAGACCTAAGGTCATCATGGATTCCTACATGAGAGTTGCTAAGCTTTGAACTAGTCAAAAGTCACTTTTGACCTGGTGATAATAAAGGCTACGATCGGGCTTAGTGGTTTTCCATGCAGAGGACTATGAATGATCAAGATGGAATTTGTCCCTCACATTAGTAGACAGATATTACTAGGCCCCTCGATGAGTGAGTCTAAGAAATGTATGGCCATACTACGATGGAAAGGAGTTTCCATTTCTATTATCAGGCTACTCAGGAATCAAGAAAGTAATGGTCAGGAACAAGAGGATGACATTATCCATGCCTCATCCTTGACCGATATATCGTGTGACAAAAGGGACGTGACATGGTTATATGATAGGTTGCATCGTGTTAATGATCCTCATATGAATTGGGTAGTCGTAATGTCTTGCTAGAGACCGCTTGCAACTTATGGGTTAGTATAGTTATTGGCCCATTGCCAACTTCATATAGGCCTACAGGGTCGTACACAAGAATGGCCCAACACGAGATAATGTTTAATTTAGGATGGACGAATTTTATATTTATATATATATAATATAAAATTCGTTAATAATATTATATAGATATATATTTTCGAAATACATATCTTATATATAATATATATATATGTATATATATTATATGATATTATTATATTGTGTTAGTTTTAAATATAATTTATTAAGATATATTAAATTTAATAACTAACATGATAGAGATATAGTATCTCAGATTTAATTTATGGAGATAAATTAAATCTAATGGCTCTTTAGTTGGATTAGTTAAATAGGTTAAATTAAAACTGTTAGACAGATTTAATTTAAGCTGAATTTATTTAATTAGCTCATCAAGATAATTAATTGTTGATTAATTTTGAAATTAATGATGATTAATTTTGAAATTTGAATATAGCCCTTATAGGTTATAAATTTAATAGAATAGATAGACTCATAGGTGCATGAGAATTGAGAGCCGCAAGGGAAACCCTAGGAGATATTGGAGGCGCTAGCACACAGTCCATGTTGGAGAGCATTCGTGTGGATACCGGTAGAGGGAGCGGACTTGAGGTGTTGGCTCCTGAGATCGTGAAAACCCTAAGTTGAAAAAGGTACGAGTTCTTTCTAACCCGATTTGAATGCCATTGATAGATCATCGATTATGATCAGTAAAATTTTTTAAAATTCTTTCGTTGTGCCTGTCGTTCCTAACAGTGGTATCAGAGCCAGGTCAATTGTGCATTTAAATTGAGTTTATGTTCTTATACATGTGATATGTATAGGATATATATGTGTGTTTATAAGAAAATGTCCGACTATGTTAATTCAAAAAAGGAATATGTTCAACATCATTATGCGTTTTCGGATAGTACTGTATGTTTAAGCAATTTGGTAAGATTGTTTCGATTACATGCGATCTGTTTATGTTTCAATTCCACCACTGGCATCGCGATTTCTGTTCTGGATTTGAACCGAAGTAGAATTCATTATTTAGGTTTCAAATAGGTTGAAGATTACAGCGTATAGATACGTGAGGGTCTCTAATCGGATTTAGGGATATGAAACTATGGGGAAGACAATCTGGATCAGAAGCGTTCTGGGCCGTTGTTGTTTTCTTTTTGAAATTGGGCAAAAATCCCTTTAGAATTGGACTAAACAAATTTTTTTAAAAAATTTGTCTGATATTTTTAAAATTTAAAATTTTTAAATATTTCTTTTAAAAGGACCGCCGTGACTACCTGTTCGTAGCGCAATATAATCTAATCATGACATTTATTTCTTTTCATATTGTATGAATTCTTGTTGTGGTTTATTCTTCATACTTGTTTGGGTATAGTGAACAACATGGCTTTAGATTTTTACAAAAGGTTATAATATTTAAATACGGTCTGCGTGCCGTGCCTTTCTCTAAATACTCTCGATGTACATTCTCTTCTCATCTCACTCCCCTCGAATGTTTAAACGAGGTTTCCCTCAATGTATTTCTTTTCTTATTTAGAGAAGTCCTCTCATTGGCTTGGGAGGGTTTTAGGTTAGGTAAGTCATGTTGTGTCATGTTTAAATTATGCTTTTGATAAGATCATTGCATAAATACTTTTACATTTATATGTATTTATCTGTATGAGATATGACTACGATTGCATTCATATAAACAAGGCTAATTAATTGAGCCCTCTGAATCAAATCTTAAGTCATAATGCCATCAATTAATGAATACTTGTCAAAACCTAGATTGCTCAATTATGGAAACCACCAAAGTGGATGCACTTGAGTTATCTTGATGAGACAAGCTGAGTAATGGTGCTGCTCATAATATTCATTATGGTTTTGACTTAATTGAGATTAACAAAATGGTTTTGAATCTCAAGGCATTAGATAGGGCTAAACATGCCGGATCATATGATGATTAAATCCCATAAAGCTCTAAGAGTTACATGTGATGTAATTGGTAAATAGGTTACCTACCTAATAAATTGAATTTAAGCGTCTTGCCAAAGCGGACTTAAGTTTAAGCCAAATATGGATCTTAGCCCACTAATTATTATATTGAGGGTTGTTAATTTAGTAGGAGATTACTAACTAACTTTGCATCTTTTAATTGTAGAATCATGTCGACTAGTAATACTGCTACACTATCATTGCGATCGGTCCTTGAGAAGGACAAACTCAATGGGACAAACTTTCTTGACTAGTTCAGGAACTTGAGAATTGTTCTCAAGCAGGAAAGAAAGGCTTATGTCTTAGATCAACCCATTCCTGAGGATCCTACAGCCAATGCTCCAAGAGCTCAGAGAGATGCTTACACAAAGCATAAGGATGACTCTGTGGATATAGGTTGCCTGATGCTTACCACTATGGTTCCAAAGCTCCAAAGAGATTTGGAACTTATGGAGACTCATGAGATTATTGTCCATCTCAAGGAAATGTTCCAATAATAGGCAAGGCAAGAAAGGTATGAGACCACAAAGGCCTTACATTCCTGCAAGATAGCTGAAGGTACATCAGTTAGTACTCATATGTTAAAGATGAAAGGCTATATTGATCACCTTGAGAGGCTTGGATTTCCCATGAGCCAGGAGTTAGCTACGGATTTGATCCTGAACTCACTCCCGGAGAATTATGACCAGTTTTTCATGAACTACAACATGAACAACATGGAGAAATAAATTTTTGATCTGCATGGGATGCTCAAAACTGCTGAGCAAAGTGTTAAGAAAAAGCCCAGTATAGTTTTGATGGTTCAGAAAGGAAAGGGTATGAAAAAGAAAGGGAAGGGAAAATGGAAGGGTAATGGCTCAGGTGGTAAGACCAAAGAGTCAAACAAGCTTAAAACCAAGCCTACACCCAAGAAGGCAAAGCCTCCAAAGGAAGAAGTCTGCTACTTCTGCAATGAAGCCGGTCATTGGAAGAGGAATTGCAAACTTTACCTGGAAGATCTAAAAAAGAACAATAAGGATAGTGGTACTATCACTTTAGGTATTTATGTCATAGACATTCATTTTTCTACTTCCTCTACATGGGTATTAGATACTACATATGGTTCTCACATTTGTACAAATATGCAGGGTTTAAAGGATAGTAGAAAGCTGAAGAAGGGCAAGGTGGACCTACGAGTTGGAAACAGAGCAAGAGTTGCTACTTTAGCCGTAGTCACTTATGAATTTGTTCCACCTAGTGGGCTTTTGTTAGTTTTGAACAATTGCTATTATGTTCCTGCTTTGAGTAGTAACATTGTCTCTCTTTCTTATTTGGATAAGGAAGGTTATACTTCCATTCCTAGGAATGGTAAATGTTCTATTTATCGTAATGACATTTTCTATGATGATGGTGATTTGCATGTTGGTCATTATATATTAAATTTGGAACATCCTAATAATAGGAATATCTATAACGTAACTACTAAAAGGATAAAATCAAACGATTTGAATCCGACCTACTATGGAATTGTCGTCTCTGCCATATAAATGAGAAACGCATTTCCAAACTCCATCAAGATGGATTTCTTAACTCATTTGATTTTGAATCATATGATACATGCAAATCTTGCTTATTAGGAAAGATGACAAAGGCACCTTCTACTGGGCATATTGAGAGGGCCATTGAATTATCGGGCCTCATACATACAGATGTATGTGGACCATTAAATATAGTTGTCAGAGGAGGTTATGTTTACTTCATTACATTTATTGATGACTTTAGTGGATATGGCTATATCTATCTAATGAAACATAAATCTGAATCTTTTGAAATGTTCAAAATATTCAAAAATGAAGTACAAAATCAACTTGGCAAAACAATTAAAGCACTTTGATCTGTTTAAGGTGGTGACTATTTGTGCCAAGAGTTTATTGACCATCTTAGGAGTTGTGGGATAATCTCATAATTAACTCCTCCAGGAACACCACCACAATTGAATGGCGTTTCTGAACGGGGGAATCAAAACTATTAGATATGGTTTGATCTATGATGAGTCAAATAGATATTCCATCGTCCTTTTGGGGACATACCCAAGAGACAGCTGTGTTCATACTAAATCATGTTCCATCTAAGGCAATTGCAAAGACACCATATGAGATGAGGATTGGAAAGAAACCAAGTTTATCTTTTCTCAAGATCTGGGGATGTGAGGTATATATTAAGCAACAAGCCTCTGATAAATTAGCTCCCAGATCCTCAAAGTGCCTTTTTGTGGGGTATCCTAAAGAAACGAAATGATACTATGTCTATAATCCCACCGATAACAAAGTGTTTGTTATTCGAAATGGTAAGTTTCTAGAAAGAAAGTTTGTCTCTAAAACAACCAGTGGGAGCAAGGTATATCTCAAAGAAGTTTGAGAGTCACAAGATAGTACAAAATCATATATGGACATAAGAGAAGACTCACAACAAGTTGCTGAGCCTCCTCAAATAACACAAGGTCCATTAAGATCTGATAGGACAAGGCATCAGCCTCAGAGATATGATTTTTGATTACTGAAGGCTGTGATGTGTTGCTCATTGAGCAAAATGAGCCAACCACCTATCGAGAAGCCATAGTGCAACCAAACTCTGAGAAATGGCTAAATGCCATGAAGTCTGAAATATAATCCATGTACGACAATCAGGTATGGACCTTAGTCGATCCACCTGAAGGTGTAAAAACCATCGGGTGCAAATGGGATTTCAAGGAGAAAACTGACATGGATGGCAATGTAAATCTCTTCAAATCATGACTAGTTGCAAAAAGATTCACTCAAACTCCTGGTGTAGACTATGATGAAACCTTTTTCCCAGTTGTAATGGCCAAATCAATCAGAATTCTTCTTGTCATTGTAGTATATTATGACTATGAAATATGGCAGATAGATGTCAAAAAAGCCTTTCTTAATGGAAAGCTGCTTGAGGATGTGTACATGACATAACCTGAAGGTTTTGTGTGTCCAAAGGACTTTGGTAAAGTTTGCAAGCTTCAAAGATCCATTTATGGATTGAAGCAAGCATCTCAGAGCTGGAATTATCATTTTGATGAAGTAGTCAAAGAGTTTGGATTCATTCAAAACATCGATGGACCTTATGTTTACAAAAAGGTTAGTGGGAGCACAGTTGTATTTCTAGTACTTTATGTAGATGACATCCTACTGATTAGGAACGCCATTCCTACCTTGCAGAGTGTCAAGTCTTAGTTAAGAAAGTCCTTTTCAATGAAAGACTTAGGTGAAGCCACCTATATCCTAGGGATTAGGATCTATAGGGATAGATCCAAAGACTAATAGACCTAAGTCAGAGCACAAACATAGACAAGATATTGTATAGGTTCAGTATGCAGGATTCAAAAAGGGGATACATGACCATATCTCATGGCATCTATCTTAGCAAGGATATGTGTCCTAGTACACCTGATCAGCGAGATTGCATGAGTAAGGTTCCATATGCCTTGACCATTAGATCCATCATGTATACCTGTTATGTACTCGACTGGATGTCTCATTTGCCTAAAACTAGCAGATATCAACAAGATCCTGGTGAGGGTCATTGGACTGTGGTCAAGAATATCCTAAAGTACTTAAGAAGGACTAAGGACTTATTTTTGGTCTATGGTGGATTGGATGATAAGCTCTATGTAACTGGTTACACAGATGCAAGTTTCCAAATTGACCA
The DNA here is from genome assembly GCA_963242795.1 of Inga leiocalycina. Classification (NCBI taxonomy): domain Eukaryota; kingdom Viridiplantae; phylum Streptophyta; class Magnoliopsida; order Fabales; family Fabaceae; genus Inga; species Inga leiocalycina. The sequence continues at coordinate 32,866,144 of OY725323.1, forward strand.
AGACAACCTTAAATCGCAATATGGATATGTATTCCTCCTGAATGGTGGAGCAGTAAGCTAGAAGAGCTCCAAGCAGAGCATTGTAGCAGGTTCTACAACAAAAGCTGATTATATAGTAGCATCAGATGCAGCTAAAGAAGCCGTTTAGATCAGAAAGTTCATTATTGAACCAGGGGTAATGCTTACCATCTCAAATCCAATAGATTTGTTCTGTGACAATAGCGATGTTATTGCACAGGCCAAGGAGCCTAGGTCACATCAAAGGACCAAGCATATACTCAGGCGATTTCATCTTATTAGAGAAATCAATTATCGAGGTGATATAAATATATGCAAAGTAGCAGGAGAAGATAATATTGTTAGAGCAAGCGTTTCACCCAAGAGGGGGGTGGTGAATTGGGTGATACTAAAAATTCCGTTGCAATTATAAAACTTGACGATGAAATTAAAGCAGTAAAGAGTAAGGAGAAATATCACCGAAGTGTACACCGGGAGTTATACTGGTTCGGCCACAACCACTTTGACCTACGTCCAGTCCTCAGAGCTCCTCTGAGAGTTTTACTATAACTTTCAAGATTCAGTGGGTTCTTGGCACCTCAGTACAAGCAAGTTCCTTCGCCTGGACACTTGCTCCCCCTTACAAGTTGTAATCCAATCCCAACTCAAGGTTCCACAACCTTAAGTTATCTTAATAACAAATATTGAGTTTGAATGAAATATCTTTGTCACAGAGTGAATAAGAATCACTGAAGCATAGTTGTTGGCCTTGTTCACAAGGGATCTAGAGTAGATTTACCATAGAACCCTGTGATGATCACACATGTCACTAGGTTTGAAGTTCAAAGGACCCACAAGCTCACCGGGTTTAAGAACAGAGAAAATTTGGTTTGAATCAAGTTTGGAGTAAATGTCATCTGGGGGGTTCTCTATTCCTAACCACAGATTTATCCTAGAAGGTGAGATGAGTATCTTTTGGCCTCTAACAATAGTAGTCATTTATTCCTCTGCTGAAGTTCTATTTGGTTCATCTAGAATCTCAAGGTTGCAGTAAAAATGGGTGACTACTTTTGTGTAAAAGGGAAGTCTAATAGATAGCCAAGGCATAAATAGTTCTAAAAAGGGACTAAGATCATGCTCCAATAGCTCCTGAAGTAATTTGAGGTCCACATAGTGTGTCTTGCATACTTTTCTCCTGGAGATTTGAGTGAGGTACTTCGAGGACTCCTCTAGCTTGTTGACATTAAACCCCTTTGGAGGTTTGGTGATCTCTTCCTCTGGCAATTCTTATTTCTTTGATGATTGCCCCTTCTCAAGTTGATCTAGAATGTCAGCCATTGCTTTAGCCATATTCACATCATATTTGGGCTTTTTAGGGGGTTTTGGTGTGAAAGAGGGAGTTGAGGAATCAGAAGGTGGAGGAGAAGGAGACTTGGCACTTTTGCCTCTCCCAGTAGAGGTGTTATTCTTGAATTGAGCCCTTGTAACTACTGGCTCTTTAATCACAACACCTTTTGGTTTCGGTTGAGGTTTAGGTTGGACTTTGGCTTTGGATCTAGGAGTAAGTTTTCTTCTCTTTCTAGGAGGAGAAAAAAGAAAATCAGTGAGTTGTAGAGATCCAGAAGAGTCTGTAGGAGTGAGGTATTTGGTTCTAACCATTTTGAATCAAAGAAAGCTTGAAATTTCAGAAAATAGAGGGATAAGTCACGAGTTAGGGCTGGAAGAATCTGAACAAAATAGGAAGTTTTTGGAGCTGAAATTTGATGGGTTTTGACGAAAATCAAGTAAGAAAGAGATTGTGAAAAGTTTGTGAGAGGACAGAGTGATTTACTCGAGGAGATTTTGTGAAAATGACAGAGTTTGCGATAGATAAAGACTTAGAACCCGACGTTACTTAAGGCCTTACTCGAGTAAATTGCATGTTTACTCGAGTCCATACTTGAGTGATCATACAGAAAATTTCTAAAATAATTCATTTAAGTTGCGTACCTGGAATGAATAATATTATAATTATCCATGTATGTTCCCTCAATCATTTTATACCCAATTTAGAGCAAATTTGAGTCTATTCTCATCAAATTGGTGATCTGGACCTGCAGTTACTCGAGTCCTTACTCGAGTAAGCTTTAAGTTTACTCGAGGCTCTCCTCGGGTAACCTGTCATTTCTAGTTTTGACTGTTCATTTCTCACCAAATGAACCGTTTGATTTAAATTTCAGGTAACTTGATACATTACTTCCAGTTTTGGAAGACCATTACTCGAGTAGTTACCCGAGTAAAGTGCTCTTTTACTTCAAGTTGTTCCTCGGGTAATGCTTCATTGTATGCCATTACTACAAGTTAGTACTCCAGTAAAGGTGTCCTCTGATAACCTCTGTTTTTATTTTTTAGAACAGAGTTTCAATTTTCCTGCAAAACAAGTTTCTACATACTCCGATGCTTAAATTAGTAATCATCAAAACATTATCAAATATCTTTATCTAACATTATAAGAGACTGAAATAACTTACAATTCATTGGGATTTACCATTCCCAATTCTCTTCTAATATATAGAAATTGATCTTTTGCAAGGGGTTTAGTGAAGATATCAGCTAGTTGAAGATAAGTAGGAATGAATATCACTTTCACATCTTTCTTTTGGACATGATCTCTGATAAAGTGATGTCTGACATCGATATGCTTGGTTCTAGAGTGTTGAACTGGATTCTTTGCCAAGCTTATCGTACTAGTATTGTCACAATAGATTGGTATTTCTTTGAGATAAATACCAAGATCTTGTAGTTGTTATTTTAACCATATCACTTGAGCATAACAACTTGAGACTGCAACATATTCGGCTTCCATTGATGAAAGAGACACTGTATTTTGTTTCTTGCTAAACCATGAAACAAGAGATCCTCCAAGAAATTGTTCTTGTCCGCTGGTGCTCTTTCTGTCTGTCTTGTATCCTCCATGATCAGAATCTGAATATGCAACTAGATATTCACTTCTTCCTTTGGGATACCACAGACCCAATTCTGGTGTGTCAGCAAGGTATCTAAAGATTCGTTTGACAGTTTCGGCATGTGATTCCTTTGGTGCTGATTGATATCTTGCACATATGCCAACACTAAATTTGATGTCTGGTCTGATTGCCGTGAGATTGAGTAATGATCCAATCATTCCTCTGTATTTTGTGATGTTGTAGTCTTTCCCTTTGACATCAGCATCAAGCAACGTAGTAGAGCTCAAAGGTGTGTCCGTTCCATTTGCTTCATCCATTCCATACTTCTTTAATAGCTCTTCCAAGTACTTTATTTGAGAAATGAAGATTCCATTCTTTCTTTGTTTAATTTGCAAACCAAGAAAGAAATTCAATTCTCCCATCATTGACATCTCAAACTCTCCCTGCATTATCTCAGAAAATTCCTTACACAGAGATTCATTAGTAGCACCGAAAACAATGTCATCAACATATATTTGAACAATTAAAATATCATCATGTTTTCGTTTTATAAAAAGTGTTGTATCAACTTTTTCCTGTACAGAGCCTTGATCAATAAGAAATTTACTGAGTTTTTCGTACCATGCTCTAGGAGCTTGTATTAAACCATATAAAGCCTTTTTGAGTTTGAAAACATTGTCAGGTTTGGTAACATCTTCAAAACCTGGAGGTTTTTCTACATATACTTCTTCCATAATGTAGCCATTTAGAAATGCACTCTTTACATCCATTTGATAGAGTTTGAATCCTTTGATGCACGCAAAGGCTAAGAGTACGCGTATAGCTTCCAATCTAGCCACTGGAGCATACGTTTCTTCATAATCAATCCCTTCTTCCTGATTATAGCCTTTGGCCACCAATCTTGCCTTGTTTCTGACAATAATTGCTGATTCATCAAGTTTGTTCTTGAATACCCATTTAGTACCAATGATCGGATGATCCTTGGGTCGGGGTACCAAATCCCAAACTTGATTTCTCTCAAATTGATTTAGTTCTTCTTGCATTGCTATAACCTAATCATTGTCTGATAGGGCTTCATCAATGTTAGAAGGTTCAATCTCAGAAATAAATGCAGAACAACTTACTTCATTGAAAATTCTATTTCTAGTTTTGATCCATTCATTCATATCTCTTATGACTTGATCTAAGGGATGACTTTTATTGTATTTCCAGGCTCTAGGTTGTCCTAGTGATTGCTCTTCTTCCTTCATTTCATCAACTTCTGGAATAAGAGATTTAGAAATATATTGACCATTTTCTTGATTTAAAACAACTTCCTGTTCTTCATCAATGGTTTTGTTAGAGGATTCAAATTCATCAAATACAGTATGAATTGATTCTTCAACAACACATGTTCTTTTATTGAAAACTCTATATGCTTTACTTCGGTTAGAATACCCTAGGAAAATTCCTTCATTAGTTTTAGAATCAAATTTTCCTAAGTTATCTTTACCATTATTATGAATGAAACACTTACAACCGAAGATGTGTAGATGAGCAATGTTTGGCTTCCTTCCTTTGTATAACTCGTATGGTGTCTTTCCAAGTTTTGTTCTGATATAGGCTCTATTTGAAATATAGCATGCTGTACTCATAGCATCAGCCCAGAACACTTGAGACGTGTTCTTTTCATTTAACATTGCTCTAGCCATTTCAGTAAGTACTCTATTCTTACATTCCACTACTCCATTTTGTTGAGGTGTCCTTGGAGCAAAGAAATTTTGATCAATGCCATTAGTATCGCAATACTCTTTAAAGGCTTGATTTTCAAATTCTCCACCATAATCGATCCTAATACCTGCAATAGACATACCTTTCTCATTTTGCACTTTCTTGGAAAAAATAATAAATTCCTTAAAGGTTTCATCTTTTGACGAGAGAAAAATTACCTATGTAAATCTTGAGAAATCATCAACAATGACCAATGAATATAAGTTTTCACCATGACTTTTTACTCTTGCTGGACCAACTAAATCCATATGTAATAATTGTAGTGGTCTATTTGTTGAAATCTCATTTTTCAATTTGAAAGATGATTTAGTTTGTTTACCCTTTTGACATGCATCACAAATCAAGTCATTTTTGAAATTTACTTTGGGTAATCCAAGAACTAAATCCTTTTTGAGTAGTTTGCCTAATTGATGCATATTGACATGAGCTAATCTCTTATGCCATAGCCAACTTTCATCGGCATTACTCAGAAAACAATTTTCAGATTCATTTCTACTAATATCTAGAGTATAACAATTACCTTCCCTTTTTGCTCTAAGCTTAGCCTTGATATTCTTCTTATCAAGTACTAAGTCATTCTTGTTGATAATTAGACATCCTTCTGAGTCAAATATTACCCAGTTGTTCTTGTCTGCACTTTGACTCACACTCAGCAAGTTATGGCATAATCCTTCAACATAGTATACGTCTTTGACTTGTTTGCCTTTGTTATTTTTTATTTCACCAATTCTTGCTATCCTTCCGGTTTGATTTCCTCCAAATTTTACCTTTCCACATTCTTTAGGTTGTAATTTGGTAAAACTTTCGAAATCACCGGTCATATGTCTAGAGCATCCACTGTCTATGTACCACTTGCTATTTTTGGATGCTTTGAGACATATCTGCAATCAAATGACTAAGTCTTAGGTACCCAAATCTTTTTGGGTTAGTACAAATAAATTTCTGAACATATGAGCCTTTAGGTACCAATTTGTAGGTTCCTATGTTTCCTTTCTTCTTATGAATGCATGAAGAGGTATAATAACCTTTTCTATTACAGTAATTACAAAATGCAAAAGGATTCGATGTATGTACGGAATGCTGGAAATAATTCAAATATGACTTACCTCCTGCTTTCTTTCTACCTTTCCTTTTATCTGATTTTGGATCATATCCAATTCCAGATCAGTTATTTACAAATCGTTGAGCTTTTAAAATAACATTTAGCATCTCACTTCCTTGTGTAAATTTTTCAAGAGTTTTTGTGAGATCAGTGTTTTTCTTTTTCAAAGAAGAACAATTTTCACAATCCTTTTCTGAACTTTCTTTAAGTTTGATTTCAAGAGCTTTGTTTTTCTTTTTGAAAACAACTAATTCTTTAACTACTTTGATGAATTCAGAATGTAAAGCATTATATTCAGAAATTAATTCATCATAAGTAGGATCAGAATCATTTACCTCTTCTTCGATTTCTTCTTGAGCAACAAGACATATATTAACTACTTCTTCCTCATCACTTTCTTCATCAGAGGAGCTATCACCCCATATAGCATATACGAAGGCCATCTTTTTGTTGAAGAATTTGCCTTTTCTCTTTTCTTTGCTCTTTTGGTTTAGTTCTGGACATTTTGATTTGATATGTCCTGGTTTTCCACATTCGTAGCAAATGATATGATCTTTGCTGCTAGTTCCTCCTTTTTGAAAATTTTTGAATCCTTGACCTTTCTTGTAAAACTTTCTAAATCATTTTATGATTAGGCCCATTTCATCATCGTCAAACTCCTCATCCTCATCTTGATTCTCTTCTTTTGCTTTTAGTGCTAGACCTTTCTTTTTCTTGTCACCAATGTCATCTAGTTCCCGTTTGAACTTTAGCTTTCTTTCATATTCAAAAAGACTTCCAAATAGAGAAGCAACTGATCTCATTGATTCTCCTTTTGCTTCTTCTATCGCAGTGACTTTGGCCTCCCACTCTTTAGAAAGAATATTCAAAATCTTTCATACTTGGTTATGCTGATCATAAACTTTCCCAAGTGCTGCAAGTTGATTAACAAGATGAGTATATCTAAGTTCAAATTCAAATATTGATTCACCTGATTTCATTTGAAGTAGATCGAATTCAGTTACCAAAGTGTTGATCTGGTTCTCCTTTATTCCCGAAGTTCCTTCATGAGCTATTTCCAGAGCTTCCCACATTTGTTTTGCTGTTGGAAGTATGCAAATTCTGAAGCATTCAATTTGACTCAAAGCACTTTGTATCATCAGAATTGCTTTGTTGTTGAGAGTGATAAGTTTCTTGTCATTCTCATCATATTCCATTGAAGTCTTGGGAATTTTCTGAGAATATACAATCTTTGTAGGTTGATAGTTTATCCCATAGCCCATATTCAGTAGCCATTATGAATACCCTGAACTTTGCTTTCCAGAAAGAAAAGTGTTCGCCACTGAAACCTGGAGGTCTCGTGATGGATGCTCCGTCGGGAAGAATTCCTTCACCCATTCTTGCCATTGGATCCTTCTTAGGTCGTTATACCTTAACAAGAAGACCTACGCTCTAATACCAAATGTTAGAGCAAGTGTTTCACCCAAGAGGGGGGTGAATTGGGTGATACTAAAAATTTTGTTGCAATTATAAAACTTGACGGTGAAATTAAAGCAGTAAAGAGTAAGGAGAAATATCACCGAAGTGTACACCGGGAGTTATACTGGTCCGGCCACAACCACTTTGACCTACGACCAGTCTTCAGAGCTCCACTGAGAATTTTACTATAACTTCCAAGATTCAGTGGGTTCTTGGCACCTCAGTACAAGTAAGTTCCTTCGCCTAGACACTCACTCCCCCTTACAAGTTGTAATCCAATCCCAACTCAAGGTTCCACAACCTTAAGTTATCTCAATAACAAATATTGAGTTTGAATGAAATATCTCTCTCACAGAGTGAATAAGAATCACTGAAGCATAGAATTATAAGTATAATGTAAAATAGAGTAATGAACTTGATGATATGTTTGTGTGTGTTCTTGTTGGTGTTTTCTCTATTTGGATGTTCCCATATATATAGATATGTTGGTACTAACCATTGGAACATTTTCTTCATGTCCGTTAAAGTGTGCACAGCTACTGTTGACTTTTCCAGTATTTAAAAAATATCCGTTTGCGGTAGGTAGCAGTAGGTAGCGTTTGAACGTTGCATTTGACTTTCCTTATTTGGTAAGATCTCTTCATTGTTTATCTGTGAATATGCTAAGAATAATAATACAATGAAAGGTGAATCATATAGGAAGTAAATCAATGAACATTGGAATGATTTCTAAATTTCTAGACTTGCATACTCGAGTATTCATTTAAGTTTACTCGAGTACATACTCGAGTATCATCGGGAAAACTTTAATAAACTGCAAGTCAATAAGCAAACATAACATTACTCGGGTAGTGCATGGAGTAAACAAAATTTCAAACCTTTGGAAATACTTGTTTACTTGGGTACTTACTCGGGTATGTCACAGTTTTCTTCATAGGTTACTCGAGTACCAACTCGAGTAAACCTTCAAATAAACTTTAGGTTACTCGATGCTTCACTCCGTAATGTTGCCTAGATTTCAAGGCCGAGAGCACTTCAAGTTTGATTACTTTGTTACTCGAGTCCTTACTCGAGTAAACATAAATTTTCTGCATAGCTTACTCGCGTAATGACTTGAAGTTCTCTTCCAACTAACTCTGCATACTCGAGTAGTGACTTGATGTTTTTCTTCTAAATAACTCTACATACTCGAGTAGTGACTTTGAAGTGAAGTGTGAGAAAAGCATTTTATGTTATTCGAGTAATACCTTTAGGTTTGCTTACCATAGTGAGTTACTCGAGTAGCTCCTCGAGTAACATTGGCAGGGTTGAAAATGCCGAGAGCAACATATTTCTTAAAACAGAGTAACTCGAGTATAGACTCAAGTATCATTGGCAGGCCGAGAGCAACTGGAGGTCTTTTACATGGTTACTCAAGTAGCTACTCGAGTAACGTTATCAGGCTGAGAGCAACTCCAAGTGATTTACCTGTTTACTCGAGTAGTTACTTGAGTAATGTTGGCAGGTCGAGAGCAACTAGAAAACATTTACCTTCTTACTCGAGTGCTTACTCGAGTAACGTTGGCAGGTTACTTGAAGGTTGACCTGGTTACTTGAAGGTTGACCTGGTTACTCGAGTACCTACTCCAGTAAACCTTTAGAAAAATTGCCACTAATCAAGTTTCTCAGCTTTTTCTCTTGGCCTTTCTTCATTACTCCAATGCTTACTTCAAGTGATGATTTTCCCTGTTATTACTTTGTTCAAACTTATTTTTTAATCAATTTTTTTCATACCATTCTTTGTTATCATCAAAACATGAGATCTAACAAATATTGCTAATCCTCTTACTAAGCCACTTGCAAAGGCAAAACATGAACGTCATGTTAGGGTAATGGGAATTAGGAAAATTAATGATTATACCTAGGGCAAGTGAGAGGATGTTGGAAATTGTGCCATAAGGGCCAATCATTATACTTTGAACATTATTATTTTAATGAAATTTTTCTATTCTATTTTCATATTATTTGCATGTTAACTGTGATAATTGTATCCTTGGATAATTCATGAAGATTGTCCTAAAATCTCCCTAGTCGGTCATCTATACGGGAGCAGAGATGAAACAAGACCAGTATGACTTTGGTAAGATATGGAGATATGAATCAAAGTCTTAGGCACTTGTAAGAGTACAAGGTGCTGGACTAACCCACTATGAGAAAGCTATATGGATCGAGTCATAAGCTTTTCTCATGTATAACCACATCACAATGCCCATAAACCTAAGGTCATCATGGATTCCTACATGAGAGTTGCTAAGCTTTGAACTAGTCAAAAGTCACTTTTGACCGGGTGATAATAAAGGCTACAATCAGGCTTAGTGGTTTTTTATGCAGAGGAATATGAATGATCAAGATGGAATTTGTCCCTCACATTAGTAGAGAGATATTACTAGGTCCCTCGATGAGTGAGTCTGAGAAATGTATGGCCATACTACGATAGAAAGGAGTTTCCATTTCTATTATCAGGCTACTCAGGAATCGAGAAAGTAATGGTCAGGAACAAGAGAATGACATTATCCATGCCTTATCCTTGACTGATATATCGTGTGACAAAAGGGACGTGACATGGTTGTATGATAGGTTGCATTGTGTTAATGATCCTCATATGAATTAGGTAGTCGTAATGTCTTGTTAGAGGCCGCTTGTGACTTGTGGGTTAGTACAGTTATTGGCCCATTGCCAACTTCATATGGGCCTATAGGGTTGCACACAATAATGGCCGAACACAAGATAATGTTTAATTTAGGGTGGACAAATTTTATATTTATATATATAATATAAAATTCGTTAATAATATTATATAGATATATATTTTTGAAATACATATCTTATATATATGTATATATATTATATGATATTATTATTGTGTTAGTTTTAAATTTAATTTATTAAGATATATTAAATTTAATAACTAACATGATAGAGATATAGTATCTCAGATTTAATTTATGAAGATAAATTAAATCTAATGGCTCTTTATTTGGATTAAATAAATAGGTTAAATTAAAACTATTAGATAGATTTAATTTAAACTGAATTTATTTAATTAGCTCATCAAGATAATTAATTGTTGATTAATTTTGAAATTAATGATAATTAATTTTGAAATTTGAATATAGCCCTCATAGGTTATAAACTTGATAGAATAGATAGACTCATAGGCGTATGAGAATTGAGAGCCGTAAGGGAAACCCTAGGAGACATTGGAGGGGCTAGCACGCAGTCTGTATTGGAGAGCATTCGTGTGGATACCGGTAAAGGGAGCAGATATGAGGTTGTAACTCCTAGAGATCGTGAAAACCCTAAGTTGAAAAAGGTACGAGTTCTTTCTAACTCAATTTAAACTCTATTGATAGATCCATGATTGGGATCAGTAAAAATTTTTAAAATTCTTCCGTTGTGCCTGCTAATCCTAACAAGTGCATCTTCCACATTCACTTTCTGCTATGATGGATTTGTTTGTTAAAGTGTTTTTTGCTGGTAGTTCCCTTATGGCTTGAATGCATTTTGATTTTTCCTCCAACCAAAGTTTGAATGATTTCACCAGCTTGGTTTGTAAAAGTTTGAGAATTCGTCATTTCTTTGATTCTTGATGTAATAAGCTTGCTCCGACATGAATGGGTGTCCTTCTTGACCTTGCGTGCTCACATGAGGTCCTCCACATTGATCACAGATTTCAGTACGAGTAATAATTGCATTTTCTTGGGTTGTTAAGGAGCTTACTTAGTTGGATATATATGCAACTTGAGAAGACAAAGTTGTAAGGATATCCATCTTGTGCACTCCAAGTGCTTTCTTTGAATTGTTACGTTCAAAAGGCCATTGGTATGCAATGGTTGTCATCTCCTCAAGTAAATTGTAGGCATCATCTAGACTTTTTCCCATTAAATATCTCTAGCTGCGTCATCCTATTATAGAAAGTTTGCAGTTACCACCAATCTAGTTAACAACTCCTTTTATATTTCCCAGGCTTCAAAAAGGCTTTCTAGTTTATGCTAGGTAAATGAGGCAATTTCATTCCTCAATTTAGCAGTTTTTGCTGAAGGAAGGTACTTTACCAAAAATTTCTACGCCAAGATATCCCATGTAGTTATGCTTCCCACTGTAGCAAATGTAACCAGCTCTTAGCCTTATCCCTGAGTAAGAAAGGGAAAAGTTTAAGTCAAATGGCATCATTAGTAACATCATTTTGCTTGAATGTGTCACAGATTTCAAAGAAGTTGGATATATGTACATTAGGATCTTATTTTGGTAAACCACCGAATTGATTTTCTTGCAACATCTGGATAATTGCAATCTTAACTTCAAAGCTGTTAGTTGCTACTGGTGGTTTTCTGGTTCCAGAAGTTGTCCCCATGACTATTGGTGTTGCATTGTCATGGAGTGTTTTGGTATATGTTGCTTCTCCCTCTAGATTTTCCCTTGGATGGATTGCTTATGATTGAAGTAGATTACTTTCAAACTCTTTGATTTCTTTAACAAGTTCTCTCAATCTCCAAATCAAAAGGTTGTAGTTCAGTCTCCTTCAATCTAGTCATACACTAAGCAAAAAACTGAAAAGAAACACAAGACACCAAAAAGAAAAACAAATGTAATATGAAGACAAAATTAGTATTAAAATTACTTGGTATTGATATTAACGACAACAATCCCCGACAACGATGCCAAAAACTTGTTACAATTGTAAATGGGATATTAAAAAGTGCAAGTGTATACTGTCGTAAACAAGTAATATAGAAGTGAGTAGAGTATCGTTTCCACGAGGATTTATTACTAAGTACAAAAATTAGTAATCTTTATTCTATTAGGTTGATCGATTTGTTGGTGATTGAGATTACAAAATTAAAAATGATTAAACATGAAAGGAAATGATATGAAAATAACTATGAGAAAAAAGCCCTAAGGATCTAATTTCACTTAACAAATTTTGGATTGAATCACCTATCTATTCTTGTCCAATTTATTCCAAATGAATGATAGTCGAATTTCCTTAATTTAATTACTAGCCTCTTCTAAGGTCAATCAATTCTATAATTAATTGCTAATCTAATATATCCCTATATGAATTAAAGCAATCAATTATGCATTAAGATTTATAGAATTCATTAAGACTACACAACCCAAATGAATATATTCTTATTTCATATGCAAATTATGGTTTCAATTATAGGATCTACTCACATGCATCTCCTTCCAGTCTCAACATACATATTGACATCATTCAAAAGATGGCCAATCAATTGAAAGTATTAAGAACACTAATCAAAAGTCAATCATGAAGGAAAAATTAAACATAGATTTAATAGGTTAATATTCAATCCGTCATTAGTAAGCTACATCATCACCCTAGGAAAATGGAAATTGAGCTCATGATGAAATTAAAAACAAAACAAAAATAAATTGAAAAATTCATAAATATTGCATAAAACTCAATTATTAAATTTTAAAACACAAAGATACAACTACAAGATGCATGAAAATGGAAAAATCTAGCCTTCCATATAGGAGGTAAAACATTTCATGTAGGTGGCAACCTATACCATCTATAAAGGAGGACTATCTAAGCCTTTCATGAAAGAGGCATGCAAGAAGCAAATACAATGTATGAAATTAACTCTACGATGGTGTGTTTTCTTGTTTCTTGAGCTCCTCTATTTATAGATGGAGGGGGTGTAAAAATTTCCATATTGTTAGGCATGAATTTTGACCTTAAGCTACCAATATTGACCTTGTGGCTGCCAAACTTCTTGATTGCAGCCTAATTTTGACAATCAAAATGGTGGACTTTTATAATGTGATTTTCATGCATATCTTAGCTTGAAGACACAACTGGATCTCCTATTTCTACATTTTTAGCTCGAGTTATGGTCAAATTAGTAGGCAAAGGTCAGTATGGGACAAATTCATGTTCTCAAATTCCAAACAAAATTTGAAACCCTTGAAGGCAGAAATGGGTTTTGGTTGCAGCATAAAAGTTGTAAAGATTTTTCTTAGCTTTTTATCCATATAAAGAATGTCCCAATCGAACATCTAGAGCTCTAAATATTGCCTAAAAACTGAAACAGAGTTAAATTTAGTATTTTTCATTAATTCTATTTTACGACAAAATCATTATTTATTTATGAATTACATCCTAAGTAATGTGACATAGATGTTACACATTTATATGTTACTAATGTTATAAATTATCTTCATCTATTTGAATGACTATACTTTAATATAATTAAAGTTGATACTATCATGTATATTTTCTTTTTATTTCTATGTGTCTTTAATTGAAGAATGAGTCTTATTGACATCAATCCTGAAGATTTATATCTCATTGATAGGAAAACAAACTCCATCATACTCAGAAATGCTAAATATTTTTCTTCCTTGGTAATGTGAGAAGCCAATATTCAGACTATATCTGGAAGTTTAAATTTGATTGAAGGCTTTAGAAGAGCTAATATTTTGTTACCTGTAGGAACAAAATTATATATTGATAATACATTTTACACTACCAATTCTAAATGAAACTTATTGAGTTTCAAGGATATCGGCAGAAATGGATTTCATATAGAAAAAACAACTAAAAATAATCAAGAATGTCTTGATATTTCAAATTTAATTTCTAGTAGAAAATGCATACTATAAAGTTTTCTTGCCTTTTCTTCTAGCTTGTACTATACATTCATAAGCTAGCAGTAAATGAAGGGCTTGATCTGCGTTTAAAGGATGTCATAATTGCCTATTTACATGGCTCACTTGATAATGATATTTATATGAAAGTCTCTGAAGGACTAAAGGTGCTAAAAGCACACAAATCAAGTTCTTGAGAATAATGCTCAATTAAATTAAATAAGTCCATGTCTGGACTGAAGAAATCAGGGCACATGTGGTATAATTGTCTCGGTGCATTTTTGTTGAAAGAAGGATACGAAAATGATCCAATATGCCCATGCATCTTTATGAAAAGATTTAGAAGTAAGTTTGCTATAATTGCTATTTATGTTGATGATATCAACATTATTGGAACTCCTGAAGAGCTTTAAAAGGCAATTAATTGCATAAAGAAAAAAATTGAAATGAAGGACTTGGGAAAAACAAAATTCTATCTTGGATTACAGATTAAGTACCTATTAAGTGGGATCTTTGCATATCAAGAAACTTACACAAGAAAGGTCCTAGAACATTTTTACATGGATAAGTCACATCCATTTTGTGCCCAAATGGTTGTGAAGTCTTTGTAGGCGGATAAAGGCCTGTTTAGAACTTGAGTAATTAGCAAAGAATGAGATGAAGAACTACTTGGTCTAGAAATGTCATACCTTAGTGCTATTGGAGCACTAATGTATCTTGCTAACCACACACGTCCTGATATATTATTTGCTGTTCATTTATTAGCAAGATATAGCTCTTTACCAACATGAAGATATTGGAAATGAGTGAAGTACATTCTTTGTTGCCTTAGAGGAACTAATGACATGGGGTTATTCTACTCAGATGTATCTAAGCATGAACTGATTGGTTATGCAAATGTTGGATTTTTATCTAATCCACATGATGGTAAATCACAAACAGGATAGTTATTCGTAAGTGGTAGCACAACTATTTCATGGGGATCTATGAAACAAACTATATCAGCTAGATCATCTAATCATCTAGAAATTCTAGTGGCATGAAGCAAGTCTAGAATATGTATATTTAAGATCAACAATACATCACATAAGATCCATTATGGTTTATTTCCTACTAAGATGCCTTTAACAATCCTATATGAGGATAATACTGCATGTATTGCCAAACTAAAAGAAGGGTACATCGAGGGCAATAGAACGAAGCATACTTCACCAAAATTCTTCTTCAATTGTGACCTTCAAAAGGGTAGTAAAATTGATATGCAACAAATCCATTCTAGTGAAAATCTAGCATATTTATTTACCAAGTCACTTACTGGTATAATCTTTCAAATCATTGTTCATGGCATTAGACTTCGCAGGCTCAGAGATATCAACTGGTGTTGTCAAGAGGGGGAGTTGATACACGCCGTACTCTTTTTCCATTAACTATGGTTTTTCCCATTAAGTTCTCCTTGCAAGGTTTTTAATGAGGCAGCTCTACCAAGGGTACCAATAAACAGTGTACTCTTTTTCTTCTACTAAGATTTTATCCCATTGGGTTTTTCTTAGTTGAAGTTTTTTTAATGAGGCACATTTTTAGTCATGGACATCTGTAGGGGAGTGTTATGAAAATTATATTTGTAGATGTCAATTTCCTATTCTCCTCCATTATTTCCTATTGTAGATTAGAGAGTTGTGCCTATAAATAAAATATATATGTTATATATTTGAAACAACACGAAATAGTAAATGAGAATTTCTCTTTCTTATTTTCTACTCTTCTCATCTTTTCTCTTTATTTTATAACAAAACAGAATATGTCGTATTCGCTCAGTGTCATCATTCTCCTGTGATTTCTAAGTAGGCCTCCTTACGCGTTAATTATGCCATACTTTAGGTGTCTGTAATTTTTTTGTTTATGTTACGTACTCTTCACCATCATGCCCGACAAGAATAGTTATGGCCATTTGGAGGCTTATAAAAACAAGGTTTATCACATTTCTTGATACTACATACTTGTTGTTGGGCATGCCTATGAGGATTAAGTTAATGGGATTAGTTTACAGCATATGCTTTGGAATTATGATATAGGAAGTGCCTAAAGAGAGAAGTGATTTTGATATACAAAACCCGTTTCTTTTTCTTCTGTATTAGAATTCTGTTTTATTATATTGGTAGTTTGTCTCAATTTTTAAACTTTCAATTTCATTTGGTCATGTGAGTCTGTCTGCGAACCCCAAATGCATGTATGTTGATCTATATAATCTCTAAATTAATACTTATCAATGATTAAACTACTTATAAATTTTAAAATCCAAAGATTTCAATGCAATATTTTATTTAATTAATATGACAATTTTCACACTATAATTTATTGAGCTTTTTATACATTTGGTTATAATATTAATATTACTTTTGATAATATTATCATTTTTAATTCTCCCATGTATTGTATGCCAATCAAGATGAATAAGAATTATATATCCATTCCCGAGTTAATTGTTTTTTTTCCAATCAAATAATTTTTGATATATATATAATTGATGTTAAATCATCATCCAAATCATTATTTAATAATATTTCCTAAGAATTGATCTCAAATTTTTTATCAACACACTAGTGGAAAAATCCCTTTTTATACCGCCACATTTAGACTGATTTTGGCGGATAAGGCCTTAAAAGTTTGGGCGGTGGCAGTTCTGTAATTATATTGAACTTCTAAGACCGTTTTAAAAAAACCGGTCTTAAAAAATTTATTTAGACCGGTTATAAATAGAAGTAGTCTTAAAATGTTAAAATTTTAAGAATTTAAAATGTTTTAACATTTAAGACCGATTTTTATATAAACCGGTCTTAAATGTTAAAACATTTTAAATTCTTAAAATTTTAACATTTTAAGACTGGTTTATATTTCTGATGCAATTAAATGGTTAGCACGTGGTCCTGAGGTTGATGTCATAAGTTGGACTTCATTTTTTTGTCAATGGTTATACGTTTTACACGAAGTCCCTTGATAATAGGAGCACCATCCAGAACAGTGGGGTTATGTTAGTGGTTGAATCTATGCACTTCTCTAGTTCAAAAGATAAGAATCCTAGATTGGCAGCAATACCTTATTATGGGGTTATTGAAGAGATTTGGGTAGTTGATTATGTCAAAGTTAAACTTACCATTTTCAAATGCAACTGGGTTGATGTCAACAATGGTGTGATGATTGATCAGTTGAGATTTACATTGGTTGATTTTAAGAGTAGAAGTTCTGGAGATAAAACTTTTATTATAGCATATCAAGCGAAACAAGTGTTCTATGTTACTGATCAGGCAAATAAAATGTGGTTTATAGCTCTCTAAGGAAAAAATGTCATTGCTATTAATCAGGAAAGTCATTCAATTAATGATCTTCTTGAGACTCCTTCTTTTTCTAGGGGTTTACCAGAATTGAACGAAGAAGATAAAGCAAACAATGAACACGGCACAAGAAATGATCATCATGAAGGGATATGGGAGTATATCCCTTTATAAAAGTACATTGAAGGTTAGTTAGCTAAAATAATTATCATGAACTATATTTGAATTATGTATATTGTTATTGGTGTATATATAAAACTACTTTTTTTTTGTCGTCATAGGAAAATGAAGGATATGAGGTGTACGTCTTAGTGTAGAATCTTCGAAGCCAGGCCAGCTAGTGATCATCAGCCTGAGAAGAGTGTGTATAAAGTATTTTGGCCATATTGAATAACAGCATTGTCATTAATGTAATTTAATCTTTGATATATGTATGTAAGCGAAAAAATAAGGAACTTGGTCAAAACGTATAGCATTATCAGGGTTGTATGATTTCCTTGCATTATGATTCTGTCTATGATTGTGAGTTTATTATTCATGTTTGTTTTCCTTGCTTTTGTTTCGGCCAGCATTGTTTAAGCACAAGGGAGTTGAGTTTTAATATGTTCTAATGAGTTTTGAGTCTCTCACATGTCATTAAGATGTTAGTTATAATCTGTAAGAGAAGAATTTATTTGAATGTCGTTGAATTGGTTGCTGCTTGCTGAGTCAAATGTTTTGACAGGGGAAATAACTTGCTAGGTAAATGTTTTAAAAGAAAATTAAAAAAAACTACTTTTAAAACCGGTTCTCTCCAAAGCTGGTGTTAAAAGAACATTTAAGACCGGTTTTAAAAATATTACTTTAAGACTGGTTTACTATAAAACCGATCTTAAAAGTATTACTTTAAGACCGGTTTTATAGAAAACCGGTCTTAAAATTTCAACTTTTAAGATCGATTTTTTAGAAAACCTATCTAAAATTTGAACCTTTCAAACCGGTTCCTCTGATTACTGGTTTAAAAATATTCATTTTTAGACTGGTTTTATAATAACTGGCCTTAAAACATTTTTTTAAGACTGGTTCCATAACTGGTCTAAAAAGTAGCAGACTTTTAAGACCGGTTGTATCAAGACCAGATCAAGAACCGGTCTAAAATATCTTTTTTAACTGGTATTAAAAATGATTTTTCCTCTAGTGACATTTACATACTGTGGCTTTTTTTTCAAAAGTTAGACATTTTCCACTTAATTCAAGGTTAGAAATTTCAATGGTATAATTATAGGAGGGAAAACAGCATTAACTTTTTTTGAACCCACTTTTTTTCGCCAACCTTTTGGACCCCTTATACATCAGTGAAAATAAAATTAATATACCGGTAGAATTAGATTGTGGTAGAAGTGTCGGCTATTTCATAGATTGTACTTTGTACATACAAAGTCAAGCAACAGTATATTTTTTTTTGGGCCGGATCAAGCAAGAGTAATTATTTTGATCATGAAATTAATTAGTTGTTAGATTGACAAAAACGAGGGTAATTAATATGCTTTCTATAAAATAAAAATATGAATGAATTATTTTTGATATCTTATATTGCAAAATATATATTAGATAACATTAGGGTAGGCACCTCTTAAACGTTGAGTTAACAACAAAAGCTAATATACAATGCTGATTGTTGCCCTTGAATATTTTCTCATTACCACTCAAACTCAACATCTTAAACTAATCTTTTATGCAATTTAATTTTTGAAGTTTTTTCTTTAATAGAACTCAAGACCCTAAGCTTTTTCTTTTTGTTTTTCTTTTCCAGATACTGTAACATCCTGGATTTTAATTAAGGGATAATAACTTCAAATGATGTAATTAATGTTAATTAAGCATATTTGAAGTATATGTTGTGTGTTATGATATAAAGATCATTAGTGATGATTTAATGAGTATTGTACTAATCAGGGGTAAAACGGTAAATTTACCAACCGTCTGGTTAGCTACGGATGATAAAACCCCTTAGTAATCAAGATCAATGGTTGAGATTGAAAGATCAAGGGGTGGAATCAAGTGTGAATGGATTTATATGAAATCATGATAGGGAGAATGGGATGGTGACAAGTGGCCAAATGAGGACCATAGGATGAAGTCAAAGTTTCAACCATTGTTACTTCTCTCTTCTCTCTCAAAACCGATGATGAGCTTGGGAGTGAGTGAAGTTCATCTTCATCAATATCTCTTCATCTCTCCTCTCACCTCCATTTCCGCCGGACAAGTTAAAGAAAGAGAAAGGAAGGGTTTGAAATTTGTGAAGGTAAATGATCTTAAATACTCACTTCACCTTCATTGATATTGTTCAAAAGGGTAAGAGCTTTACTTCCATGTGTTCAGACTTTGGATTGGTGGTGTGTGGCAAATTGAGGGAATTTGAAAGTGGAGGAATCCAAGTTCTGATTTCAGCAAGCTGAAGAGGTAGGTTTGTAATGCATTTTGATATATATGTCAGGATGTTTGCATGATCAACAAAAATTCTGGAAATTTGACCTAATTATGATGTTAATTGAAGGGTAGATTTTGGTGAGAGTGTCACTGTTCATTTGGTCAGTTTTGACACTTGGGAGTGATTAGAATTTGATTTGAAGTTGAATAAGGGAAGTTGTTAGAATGAGGTTTTGAGTGGTTTGATGATCTAGAGTGAGAAGGTGTTAATGGAGTTGAATCTTGGTTATTTTGGGTTACCAATGGGTTTATGGTGAAGTTTTGGATGAGAATGAGTAATGGTATGAGTTATGGAACCATTGGAATTCATTTGGTGAATTCTGGTAAATAAACTCAGTTGCTGCGTTTTGGGTATCTGGTGTGATTTCTCGAGTGAGGGAAGAACTCACTCGAGCACAGGATGAACGTGCTCGAGTGAACATGTTTGTGCTCGAGTGAGGGTGCCTTTTTGGTGCTGCGGGTGAGTGTCTCAGGGTATCACTCGAGAGTGATTGCCAAGAGTGCGCCTGGCACTCGCGAGCATTGGGGGATCACTCGAGCACTGGGACTTGTGCTCGAGTGAATCTGTGCCTGGGGGTGAAGTTACTCTCGGGTTGTCACTCGCAGGGCCTCACTTCCGTGGTGCTCGAGTGCTTCTGGGGTCTCTGCTCGAGCACAGCCTCTTGTGCTCGAGTGAGAGTGTAGTTTTGTCGCGGGAGTGCTCTCGGGCAAGCACTTCCTGCGTCTCACTCGCATGTGTGCTAGAGTGAGAGCGGGGGGTCATGCTCGAGCACGGCCTTCTGTGCTCGAGTGAGGGGACCCAAAATCAGTGTCTAGCTTTCCAAAGAGGGATCTTTAGGGATAGTTATCCCAACCCTTTAGGCATATGAATAGGCATTTAATGGCCATCCAAAGAGTCCAAATGAATACCAACTTAGAGTGTTATTGAAGTAAGAACTTGGAAAAGGAAATTAACCAAATGTCCCTATTTTGATTATAGGATTTGATATCTGCTATCCTCGTGAGCCTACTGTGCCAGAGACCATCAGGAAAGGATCAGGTAGTGACTTTTCTTTCGTACCATATGTTATGCATTGCATGTGTGTATTATCATTGATTTGTGATAAGTTCGTATGTTGCGACTTATGTGGATATGTGTTAGCACCGTCAATCCAATAGTCCCTGAGTAGCTAACAACGGTTCGGGTGAAGGTCGTATGCCTTCCCGGCGGAGAAAGGGGATGAGGATTGTAACCCCCTGCCTTAAATAGCGTAATTATAATTCGATATTACGTAATTAAATTGGTTTAGAGACCGTCGAATAGTTCAAAACTCATTTAGAACTCCCTGTGAAGTAGGGACTTTATAAAATTTTCAAAACTTCTTTCCTATTCCGGTCTCAAGTTCAATTATCGAATATAATCACCTGTGCAGTTAATTCACATTCATTCATATCAGAATATCTAATAGCAATCCCGGCAACCCTCGGGTTCCGTTCATACACAAAAAGGGTTTACAACCTCCATATAGGGGACTACACAACTACGTTCAACTATTCTTTACAACCAACATAATATACAGACACCCTGTCCAACAGGTTTAACCAACATAACCAAAATAAATGTCCCTACAGGATTCTAACCGCTCCGGGTCGTACGCTTCTCCTTAGAGCCACTCGCCCTGTCTGAAAGGTTAGTTAAAGGAAAGAATGAGATTCAAGAGAATCCCAGTAGTAACAAAACATTTATACCACACATAAGCACACAGCATGTAAGCCAATCATCATACAGCAGTAGCACCACAAATCACACTCCACCCTCATCCCCTTTCTCCGCCGGGAAGGCACACCGCCTAACCCGAACCGTTGTTAGCTACTCAGGGACTATTGGCGTGGCAGTGCATACATATAGCCTTATAGCCCATACAGCTATTCGGCTTTCACAAATGGCCCGTCGGCCTCCACAAATAGCCTTCCGGCTCACATAATCACATATATCACACCTCATCCTCATCCCCTTTCTCCGCCGGGAAGGCACACCGTCCTAACCCGAACCGTTGTTAGCTACTCAGGGACTATTGGAATGACAGTGCTAACACAAATCCACAGATGTCGCAGCATACGAATTCATTACAAATCAACGATATAACACACATACAATGCATCATATATGGTACAAAAGAAAAGTCACTACCTCGTTCCTTTCTGACGTTCGCTGGCGTAGTTGGCTCACGAGGGCGGCAAATATCGAATCCTACAATTCCAAATGCACTATTTAGACACTTCCATAGTGTTACTTAGGGTTATATGAGTCTATAATGAAAATTTACAAAAATACCCCCGGGGACCCGGCCTGGGCCCGCCGTACCCGGTCCGGCTATACTTTTCTTGAAATTTTGACATGGGCTATCCTGACATATTTTCGCCCAAGGAATCCATTTCCGAACTCGGAATTATCAAATTCAATGTCAAATTACGAAATTGCCCTTGGCAGCCCTGCTTTTAGGGTTTTAGGGGTGCTTCCGTAATTATACTTTCTCGACCTTTTTTGAAAAAGTGACCAACTGTAACCCCACCTAATTTTCGCCCCTGAACTCAATGGAACCATCAAATCATTGAAAATCCAACTCTAAGACCCATTTCTAGGGCTGGCCGAAATTTATGAGTTCTCCAGGGAAAATCGGGGTTTTACGATTTCGGCTCCGTAAACGCGTTCCTTTCTACTCCTAACCACTTTATTAACCATTACATTAGGTTACAACGAACATTAAGACCAATTTGGGCAGCATAACCCCTAGGCCACATCATTTCCAAACTTTAAAATCAATGGCAATCCGGCGAAATTTCACCGATTAAATTGCCCACAGCAGCCAGAATAAGCAATATACGAAAGTTTGGAAGTTACCTCAAGCTCCTACTAGCTTTTCCCAAATTTGGCTGAACCCTAGCCTCTTTGAAACACCAAATTTTTGAGCTTCACAACCTTAAAGAATAAAGAGGAGTAGCTTAGAGTCGGAGTTATACGCGTTAGGAGCTAGATCGTCGGAGAAATCGGCTTACCTTGTGAGATTTCTTCCTCTTTTTCTCTCTTTTCTCCAAGCTCTCTCTCACGTTTGTGCTGCTGGAAAAGACGACGGGAAATGGAAGGGAAAAGGTGTTGTGATTGTTTTATAACATTAGGCTCATGTCATGGTATTGCTTGCTTATGTCATATTTAGGAATTTCCAAAAATCCACTTTATGTACACAAATCCTTTTTGTACATATAAATGATTCACAAGCCCAATTAAATTCCAACCACTCTTTCCTCTTCTTGGTCAGTCATATGCACGTCCAGGGGCCCAATTTTGTGCCAAAATGGGCTGATCACAAATTATCCCATAATTACAAAGTTACCATCACAAATTTTCCATTTTCGGATTTGTTGGCAGATTTTCTGCCCTAACTTTGAAAACTCATAACTAATTCTAGAAAAATTGAAATGAGGTGATCCCAAATCCAAATGAAAGATATTTAAGTCCTATTTATAGGAAAAATATGATCCATTACCAGAAATCACCAAAAAATTCCAGAATTACACAAATTTCATCATTGCCCCAAAACAGAGTCCATTTTCGACCTCAAACTTTGGACAGTCATAACTCCCATTTCCCAAAACGGAATGGCACAAATTATATGTCCATTTTGAAGCTTGGGATGTGAACTTTAAGACTGGAAAGTTTCATAATTTTTTGACATCATTTGCCTAATCAAAACATCCACACGAGAAGACTGCCCAGAATAGAGTTTCACTGGACAGAATTTCAGATTTTGCATCTTTACTTCCAATGGTTCCATTTTCATACCAAACATCATTCCCACATAAATTTTCACAAGGAATCCATTGGAATCATTAAAATATCCAAATTCCCATTACACATTCTCTAAAAGTGTTTATTTAACAATAATTACATCCACTTTTGAAGTCATTAGCCCTTAATCACTTTTTGGGATATTACAAGGATGAGGTGTGATATATGTGTTTATGCGGGCTGAAAGGCTACTTGTGAGGCCGACGGGCCAATTGTGAAAGCCGGTTAGCTGTATGAGCTATAAGGCTATATGTATGCACTGCCACGCCAATAGTCCCTGAGTAGCTAACAACGGTTCGGGTTAGGGCGGTGTGCCTTCCCGGCGGAGAAAGGGGATGAGGGTGGAGTGTGATATTGGTTACTGCTGCTGTATGATGATTTGCTTGCATGCTGTGTGATTATATGTGGTATAAATGTTTAGTTACTACTGGGATTCTTTTGAATCTCATTCTTTCCTTTGAACTAACCTTTCAGACATGGCGTGTGGCTCAAAGGAGAAGCGAGCGACCCGGAGCGGTTAGAGCTTCTTAGGGACATTAGTATGGTTTTTGTTGGTTATTCATTTTGGATAAGGATTACTGTACAACATTTTTGAGTTGTAAATAGTTAAGAAGTACTTGGTTTGTAATCCCCTAATCAGGATTTGAAACTCTATGGATATATAGATGAACCCGGGGGTTGCCGGGGTTTAAGTTATACACTCTGATATAAGTGAATGTAAATTAACTGCACAGGTGGTTATATTCGATAATTGAAAACGAAACCGAAATAGGAATGGAGTTTTGAAAATTTTGTAAGTTCCTACTGTTTGGTAGGTAATTTGATAACTTTGAACTATCCGTCGGTCTCAAACCCCTTTTTACTATGAGTTATCGAATCTTAATTACGGTAATTACGGCAGGGGGTTACAGATACAATCTTGATCTTGACGTTTTGAATGTGGATCAATTCCCAACTCGAGGAGAAAATACTCAATGCTGGTGGTGCAATTTGCGTGCCAATGTAAAATCTTTATTTATATAAAGATAAACTTCATTAAACAAATAGTAAAATATTACAATAAATTTTGGTGACATTATGTCAGCAACGAAAGCAAAACCAAGTAGCCCAAGACCACAAAGTAACAAAGGAAAACCAAAAACAACACACATGAGCACAGAAAAAACAAAGCAGAAAATGGCTTTGGTAGACAAGAAGGTTCACAACTACCAAATAAGAGCCTTCAAGAACTGCCAAAAATGCATATGGAGCTAGGAAGAGTCAAGCTAACTACCATGGATGGGAGGGTGTTGCAGCACGACATCTCCTAGAGGGCATGGACCACCTGAGTGAACTAACGTGGTTTGAAACTTCCCATAACAAGAGAGAGTAGGAAAACGGACAAGTTGCCGAAAACATAGAGGAACGAACAAACCCGATTCTGGGATTATACCACTTTTTGCCCTTTAGGTATTTGCTAATCTATCAGAGCTGATTCATAGATCGGGAGGATACACTCCTTTGGTATCCCCATCCATACATATTTCCTATCACTGTGTAATCAAGACCACATTAGTCTACTATCAGGTTTCCAGAACCGCCACTCTTCCAGAACCACTTGGGCTCTTCTAAAACCGCTTGGGGCTCTGATACCAAAATGACACACCCTTACTTATTTTGACTTGCAATGGAATATTAATGCGTGGTTCAATAGGCAACAAGAATAGCATAAATATACTGATAATATGTGCATGATTACAAAAATTTCCTATAGGGGTTAGTACATAATAATTACAATTAATGTAGTTGCACAAGGCTACTTAGGTGTCTAAACTCGTCCCAGTGAAATGGAGACATCTTCCCATCTTTGTTCCACTACTGCAATCCTCTCGTATAGTTCCCTTCTCTAATCTCTACGTACCTTCCGTATTCCCCTATTTAAGTTGTTGGTAGGGGAGGGTGAGATTGAAGAGAATATCAGTAGGAAATAGTACCAATATATATGCAGGATAAGTGCTTAATGCATGACATGCTTGCATTACATAAACTCGTGCTAAACAAACAACATATCTGCATGCTAAATGTTTCAACCAACATACTTATGGCTCTAGCATAAATAGAAATAGAGCTTCAATCATTTATATATGTTTCACATAATCAAGCAAAGTAATAGCATGCATCAATACACTAGCACAAATATCAAATACACGCAGGAGAGGTAAGTTCCCTACCTTAAGTCTTTTCTCCTTGAAACTTGTGCCTCGATTTGTATGCCAACCCCTCGGGCTCTCTACTCAGTCCAAAAATGTCAAGTGTATAATTTAGACACTTCCATAGTGTTTCTAGTGGTTATATGAGTCTATATTGAAAGATTACCAACATGCCCCTGGGGACCCAGCCTGACCCCGCCGTACCTGATCTGACTATACTTTCTCAAAATTTTGACCTAGACTATTTAGACATATTTTCCCCCAAGGAATCTATTTCTAGCCATAGAATTACCAAATTCACTATGAAAAGACATAAATGCCCTTAGCAACCCCTATTTCAGGGTTTCAAGGGTGTTTTGATAATTATGATTTTTCGGGTTTTTTTGAAAAAGTGATCTACTGTACCCTAACTAATTTTCCCTTCTGAACACAATGGAACCATTAATTTCATGAAAATCTAACTCTTAGGCCCTCTAACAGCCCTAGCCAAAATCCAAAATTCTCCGAGAAAAGTTAGGGTTTTTCAATTTCGACTCTGCAGACTTGCTCCTTTCTATTCCTAACCACTTTATTAACTATTTAATTACATTAAAACCACCATTTAGCCTCAATTTGGGTAGTATAACGTTCAAGACACCACTTTTCCAAAATTTACAAATAGAGCAAATCCAGTAGAAATCCATTGATTAAATTACTTACAGCAACCAGAACAGCCAGTGGTTGAACCTTAACTCCCTTTAACAATGAATTTTGCTTTAAAAAACCTTGAATAATATAGAAGAGAAGCTTAGAATAAGGATTATACGTGTTAGGAACCAATTTACCAGAGAAATTGACCTATCTTGTGTGATTTATTCTCCTTCTCTCTCTACAATTTCACACACACACACACTCTCTCTCTCTCTCTCTCTCTCTCTTCTATGGCTGAAATGGAATCAGTTTTATGGCTGAAGAAGGAAGAGAAAATGATTTTATCATATTTACTTTATGCCTTTAATTATTTAATTAAGTAAATTTCCAAAATTTTAGACTTTATGTACATAAACCCTTAGCTTTATGTAACAATACCATTAAGCCCAAGTACCATGTAACTAATATTTCACTCTTTATGTTACATGTAAGAGATGCCTAGGGGTCCTTCACTTTGGTCTCAATTGGCTTCAAAACTTGTTCAAGTTACGTGTACACTTTTTGTCACAATTTTGGTCAAATTTTCACTTTTGCTCCAATTTTCCATAAATTCATATTTATTTGACTAAAATACTCCAAATATATATTTCTCCTTTCTTTTTCTTAATTAATTGAATTTAACCTCAATAAATTGGAAAATAATTAATTTGGTTCTTGTTTTGAAAAATTACAAGTTTGTCATTACATTTCTCTTTATTTTCGAACTTCTGGCAGATTTCTATAAAAACTTTGAAAAATCATAACTAAATTTGTAGACATTGTATTGGAGTGATTCCAAAGTTTATAAAACCCTTACTAAGTCTAGTTTCAAATAAAAATATATATTTTTGCCAATTGGAGGCATAAAATTCCCAGAATTTAAATTTTTGAATGTTGTTCCAAAAAATCAATAGTTTTTCTGAGCTTCATTCAAAAATTCATAACTTATTGAATATAGCTCTAATTAATTCATATAACATATCAAATTAAATCTTAGGATGTCTACTTTCATTCTGGAAAATTTCATAAATGTTTGTCATTATTTGGTCATCCAAAATCACATGACAAACTCACTGCCTTGTAGGCAATTTCACTAGATGCACTGTTCACCTTTTAATTTCCAACATTTAATTCCTATGGCCATCAATATTCACCATTTATTGAATATATTAAATAATTACACTACATTCTTGGTGAACAAAATTTGGAGTGTTACAAAATCCATTATGGATAACGAACTCATACAACTAAAGATTTAGGCTTTCGTAATGGCTAATACATAATTGTTACAAGTAATAAACGCATGTATGTCGAGGCAGAGGTCACGCAAGGATATGAAATGCTTAATAGTAACAGTTAATTTTGTGCACTATCATATATTAAGAGGCAGAATTCACATAAACACAAACATAATTGTCAAAACTAATAACTATCATTTATTTAGTGACAAAAGTGAGAGTTCTTTTGAAACAATTGTCATGTAACACTTACAAATGATTTGTCTTCCAACCTTACATCAGCAAAAACACATATATAATGGTTATGTCAATTGACCATAAGGTATGAACAAAAAAAATGAAATTTCATAATAAACAACCATAATGTAAAGTATAAATCTAGAAAGCACATTTTTAGAATCTCGTTCGGTCCGATACCAAGTACCAATTCTCCTAAAGTTAAATACTTTATAATGAAGTATTCATTTTGTTTATAGTATTTTTCTTAAAAGCACCGTTTTCATAACCCGGTCCTTCTCTCTCTCATCATGGTTAGACGCCAGAGAGCTCTTTCCATTCACCCTCCTCTACCATCACCACCACCACTTCCATAAGATCTTCCTCCTCCTCCTCAAATAGAGGTTCTACTAAAGGTGTTGGCTAGTCTTGACTGCTCCACCAGGCGTCTCGCTAGACATGCCTCAGTATGGATAGGAAGTTGGACCTCATCCTTCATCATAGTCAGGCTGTATATAATCATTTCCAGTCAGACCCTTCATCTCCTTCCTTAGACGTTGATAATGTGCCAAGCAAGGGGAGGGGCAGGAGGAGGCGGAGGACAGTAATATTGGTGATGATTGAAAACCACTATTATCTTTTTATGTAATATTAAAAAGAATTAATCATTAGCGGAATGTAGCCCAAAAATATTAAAAAAATAATTGTATCTTCAAGGTTATTAGTAAAAAACCATTACAAATGTAGGCATTTTTTGTTAGTTTATCCAAAATTTCATTTTCTTTTCTTTTAATTTTTTATTTTTACTATGGGGTTGAATAATCAACTTTAAAAATTATGAAAAAAATCAAATAAGCAATAGTTATCATGTAAAACCCATTACTTTTTAAAATACCATATCAAATACCTAACGGTTATAAAGAAATCATCATCACCATTTACAAAACCCAACAACTATGATGTTA
The DNA here is from genome assembly GCA_963242795.1 of Inga leiocalycina. NCBI lineage: Eukaryota > Viridiplantae > Streptophyta > Magnoliopsida > Fabales > Fabaceae > Inga > Inga leiocalycina. Next base: position 32,894,974 of record OY725323.1, read on the forward strand.
ACACTTTGAAATTTTGTTCAAAGGTTTATTACGGTTGTTAATTACAAACCATGAGAAAAGGCCACCAATCATAATGGTTCTAAACTTAGAACCATTAGCAAGTTTCATCAAGTCTGTTGAAACACGTACCCGCTATCTCATGCCTCTTCACTTTCCCAAGTTATTACACTTAACATGCTTGTCTTTGGTCGAATGTTGCCCACCATCCTCAGAACCCAACAACTCAGTTGACTTGTCTAGTCATTAACAGTTGCATCCAGGTGAACCATATCCTCCAATGCTTTCTTTGAAGTTTGTTCCAACAACCGTACAAGTCACTTCGAATGCCCTAACTTGCTTTTTTGTTTTAGAGCCCTAGCTAGGTTGCATTCCTTTGCTTGCTCTGTTCTTTTTATTTTAAGGTATGATTTCACTTTTGCATTCTGCATTCTCCTTATTTTTTACTTCATTTTCTCGAGGTAGGTTTTGACATTAGTCTTGCATAATGTTTTCCTGGAAAACCCATTGCTCTGTTCCAAGTAGCTTATTGAATGAGTTTCATTTTCCAGTTAAAATGGCCAATTCTACTTCCCACGGCATTGATAATGACATAGTTCTAGTAGCGTCTCTAGTTCTGATGGTAATAGTACTACTATTCCTACAAGTACCGATTTTTCCCTATCAAACACCTCAAAAGAGGCATTAGCATAAGTGCAGGATATTGTTAAAAGGGGCTTCTGCTGTAATACCCCAAAGTGTGATTAAGGCCTAACGACATCAAAAGTGGATGTAATTATTGTTGAATAAACACTTTTAGAGAATGTGTGATGGGAATTTGGATATTTTAATGATTCCAATGGCTTCCTTGTGAAAATTCATGTGGGGGGAGTGTTTATTGTGAAATTGGAACCATTGGGAACAATTGTGTAAAAGTTGAAACTCTGTACAGGGCAGCCGATTTGTATGGACGTTTTAAATAGGAAAATGGTGTCTAAAAATTCTGAAATTTTCCAGTCTTAACTTTCACATGTCAAGATTCAAAATGGACAAATAATTTGTATCATTTTGATTTTTGAACTAAGAGTTATGGATTTTTTAAGTTTGCCCAGCAAAATTAATTATTTTCTGGAACAACATGGAAAAATTGAAATTCTGGGAATTTTGTGATTCCATGCAGAAATATTATATATTTTTCCTTAAAAATAGACTCAATAAGGGTTCCATAGGCTTTGGAATCACTCCAATTCAATTTTTCTAGAATTCGTTATGATTTTTCAAAGCTAGGGCAGAAAATCTGCTAGAAATCTCATTAAGTCCGAAAATAAAGAAATAATGTGATGGCAAGTTTTGAAATTATGAGGTACATGGAAAACTCATTTGGGCTGATGGAAGGACCTTCTTGGATGTCTTTATCATGGGCCAAGAAGAGAAAATATTATGCACATGTTATTTGGGCTTACAACATTATGTTTATGTACATAAAGTGTGATTTTTGGAATTTTACTTTAATGAATAATTAAAGTAAGACATAAAATATTATAAAATCATTTCTCCATCTTCCTCCTTAGCTCATTTCATGCTGAACCAGCAGCCGAGAGAGAGAGAAAGTTTGAGAGCTTTTAGAGAGAGAAAGAGAAGAGAACTTACAAGGTAGGTCGATTTCTTCGGTGAATTCGTACCTAATGCATATAACCTTGTCACTAAGTTTCTCTTCTATGTTATTTAAGGTGTTTGAGAAGCAAATTTGGTGTTCAAGGGGCTAGGGCTTTCAGCCACTCTTGATAAAAGCTAGAAGGAGCTTGAGGTAACTTCCAAACTTTCTTATATTGCTTATTCTGGCTGCTGTGGCCAATTTAATCGGTGAAATTTTGCCGAATTGCCATTGGTTTTAAAGTTTGGAAATGATATGGCCTAGGGGTTATGCTGCCCAAATTGGGTCTTAATGTTAGTTGTAACCTAATGTAATCGTTAATAAAGTGGTTAGGAGTAGAAAGGTACATGTTTACGGAGCCGAAATCGTAAAACCCCGATTTTCCCCGGAGAACTTATAAATTTTGGCCAGCTCTAGAAATGGGTCTTAGAGTTGGATTTTCAATGATTTGATGGTTCCATTGAGTTCAGGGGCGAAAATTAGGTGGGGATACAGTTGGTCACTTTTTCGGAAAAGGCCGAAAAAGCATAATTACGAAAACGCCCCTAAAACCCTTAAAGTGGGGCTGCCAAGGGTAAATTTGTAATTTAACATTGAATTTGATAATTCTGAGTACAGAAATGGATTCCTTGGGTGGAAATATGTTAGGATAGCCCATATTAGAATTTCGGGAAAAGTGCAACCGGATCAGGTACGGCGAGCCCGGGCCGGGTCCCCGGGGGCATTTTTGTAAATTTTCATTATAGACTCATATAACCCCAATAAACACTATGGAAGTGTCTAAATAGTGCATTTAGAATTGTAGGATTCGATATTTGCCCTGTTCGTGATCCACCTGCGCTAGAGCACAATCGGAAAGAACAAGGTAGTGACTCCTCTCTTATACTTTGTGTGAAACATTGTATGTATGTTTATCGTGCATTGAGAATACATTGTGACATTGTGATGCTTTGTTATCGCAGCGAAAGCTGACGCCTAATGAATACTTTGTGAATACATTGAGATCGCAGCGAAAGCTGACGCTTAGAGTTTACAGCCATGAGTGCTGTCATTTGTGGTGTGAACCACGTTACATTGTGATGCTGCTAACATGACCTTATATGCTTTGTGTTTATGCATTGTATGAGTGATTTGTTACTACTCAGATTCTCTTGAATCTCATTCTTTCCAATGACTAACATTTCAGACAGGGCTAGTGGCGCTAAAGAGAAGCGGGTAACCCGGAGCGATTAGAACCCCTTCGGGGTATATTTGATTGTAAGGTGTTGGTTATCTTCTTTTGAACTTGGGATTACTGTATATTTTGGAGATGTAAATATTACTATTGATTTTGGTTATGTAATCCCCTAGTGGAGACTTTTAAACCCTCAGATTATATATGTATAGAACCCAGGAGTTTCCGGGGATTTGGTTATACACTCTGATGTGTGCGAATATAAACTAACTGAGCAGGTAATTATATTCGAATTTTGAAATTGAGGCCAGGATAGAGAAGAGTTTTTGAAAGTTTTTAGTGAAAACCCTACTATAGTGTAGGAACTTGAAATGAGTTTAAGCTATCCGACGGTCTTTAAACCAATTTAATTATGTGATATCGAATTATAATTACGTGGTTAAAGGCAGGGGGTTACATCTGCACCTTGACTTTTATGAACCAAGCAAAGTCTTTAGGGTAAAAATTTAACGTGGCATGGAACAATGACGGTCAACCTCTTAAGCCGTCACACTTCAATAGCTATATCACCTTAACGGTAAGGACCAACGTTCTTATCATAGCAGGTAACTAGTATAAGGTATAGAGAGAAAACATAGGTGTTATTTAAGACAATATCACTGTAAGGCTTATATGCCTACCATATTATTTGTTATGCACTTGTAAAAAAAGGTTAACTTCAAATTGTGTGTTTTTCAGTCTACATATGATGTAGACGGAGATTATATCAGGGAATATGTCGTCAAAAAGCTGGAAATGCACTGCGCATATTTTATCATCCATTGACAAAGGCATATTTGAAGAATCCTAAAGAGGCCGACAAGAGAGAAACTTCTCTAGATCTTTAATCCACCATCAAATTGGATGATTGGATAAACTTTGTCATCTCACACCGTGACCTAGCATTCCAAGTAATTTTTATTTACAATTCATAAGACCTGCATGTATCTGTTTAATACTAACTAGAGTGTTTTGATGTTTTCATAGCAATTAAGCCCGGTGAATAGGAAGAGGTTGAAGAACAAAAAGTATCCCTACAAAGGAGGGTAAAAGGGGTCTGCTTAGCTTACTGAAAAGGTGTATGATAGGAGTGGGGATGGTGGTAGACCTCCCCATCATGAACTTTGGTCAATAGCAAGGCAAAATAAAGATGGCTCTTACGACGATTAGGTGGAGGAAGCCGTCGATAAAATAGTAAGTATTAACATTAATCCTTGATTTATAGAAGTAATATCTTCAATTGCCTGTCAATATTAATATTATTGTTAAATGCACAGCAAGTCAAGTCCTAGAAAGTCACAACACAAGGGGCTACCTTTCTGCGGATGATGAATTATTGGTGAAGATATTGGGGCCTAACCATTCTGATCTTCTTAGGAGTTTCGGCTTTGGATTGACCAAGAAAAAATAATATTGTCAGCAGCAACCTTCAAAGAAATAACCAAGACAAAAAGTTTGGAAAGCTCCAGAAACAATATGATGAAATGTAGGAACAAATATGGTTTCTCACACAAAAGTTGATGAAGGAGTGTGCTATGAAGTATCAAGGGGGAAATGGTAGTACAAGTACTAAAGGTAGCTACAGACCCCCCTAATCTGCCTGAGGGAAAGGCAGATGTTAAGTGTTTATCGATAGCCCTAGATATCATGCAGTTGCAATGGGCTGCATGTTCAACCTAGGAGAATAACATGCTTCACAACTAGCCTATCCCTTTTGAGCATGTAAAGGTACAAATCAACACCAACACTGATCCCAGCCATCGAACAAGGTACCAACACTTTCTCCTATATCATGTTTAATGCATTGTATATTTGTACTTATCATTGAATGAATGATTGAGTCACTGCGGGTAGCCCGACTATGAATGAATGATTGAGTCATGGTGAATAGCCTGACTTTGAATGAATGATTAAGTCACAGTGAGTAGCCCAGCTTTGAATGTTGCTGTTGCTGATTGTCATACTAATTATAAGAGTGATTATGGTAATGATTGAATGCTGCTATTAGTGATTGTCATGCTTTTCATGTTTGTGATCAAAGTCATGATTGAATGCTGCTATGTTGTTGAATTATGATATTTGCTTACATGCTTTGTTATATTATGCATCATATACGTGAAATGTTACTATTGAGATTGTTTTAAATCTCACTCTTTTCATTAACCAAATTTTAGCCAGGGCAAGTCGATCAGGGACAAACAAGTACATAAGGGAGACTAGGTAGCCTTTAGATTTTGGATTTTGGTTATCACTTTTAGACAGTTGTATATATTGATCATAATGGTATTTATTTTGTGATCCCCGATAAAGGAAACTGAGATGGGCAATGATGCCCTATAAAACCGTTTAGTTAATGAATATATCCCGGGTGAATGTCTAGAATTTTGTTAGCACTCTAATATTGATGCATGTAACAAACCAAATAGGCCAAATAGTTTTCAAAAGTGAATGGAGATCATTTTATGCAAGTTTTGTAAAATGTTTTTATTTATTCTCAATCTCTTATATATATTATGACATGTGTGCAAACGCTAATTACGGCCTTATAAGGTCGGGGGTTACATTTGTGGTATCAAAGAAAAAATTCCTGGCAAGGGTAGTTCCTTGTTATAGTACGGGTAGTTAACTCATAACCATTGTTGTATACACTTAAATGTTCCTATTATTAGTTGGTATGTGAGTTTTAAGGAACATGTGTATACACCTAGTATGATATTGGTGTGATGAATCATTTGTGTTAGAGATGAAAGAACACAATGATTCGACCAAAGATTTGATAAGGAATATGAATGATCAAGATAGAATTTGTCCTTCACATTAGTAGAGAGATATTATTAGGCCCCTTGATGAGTGAGTCTGAGAAACGTATGGCCATACTATGATGGAAAGGAGTTTCCATTTCTATTGTCATACTACTCAGGAATCGAGAAAGTAATAGTCAAGAACAAGAGGATGACATTATCCATGCTTCATCCTTGACCGATATATTGTGTGACAAAAGGGACGCAACATGGTTGTATGATAGGTTGCATCATGTTAACGATCCTTATATGAATTAGGTAGTCATAATGTCTTGCTAGAGGCCGCTTGTGACTTGTGGGTTAGTAAAGTTATTGGCCCACTGCCAACTTTGTATGGGCCTTCAGGGTCGCACACAAGAATGGCCCAACACGAGATAATGTTTAATGTAGGATGGACAAATTATTTATATATATATATAATATAAAATTCATGAAAACAAAATTAATAATACTATATGTATATGTATTTTTGAAATACATATGTATATATATATTATATTATTATATTGTGTTAGTTTTAAATTTAATTTTTTTAAGATAAATTAGATTTAATAACTAACATGATAGATATATAGTATCTCAAATTTAATTTATGAAGATAAATTAAATCTAATAGCTCTTTATTTGGATTAAATAAATAGGTTAAATTAAAAATGTTGCACAAATTTAATTTAAACTAAATTTATTTAATTAGCTCATCAAGATAATTAATTGTTAATTAATTTCAAAATTAATAAAGATTAATTTTGAAATTCGAATATAGCCCTATGGGTTATAAAATTCAGAGCAGAAAAGCTCAAATACGGATGAGAATTTAAGGCCGCAAGGGAAATCCTAGGAGACATTGGAGGCCCTAGCACGTAGTCTATGTTGGAGAGCATTCGTGTGGATATTGATAGATGGAGCTAACCTGAGGTGTTGGCTCCTAGAGATCAAAAAACCCTTAATTGAAAAGGTACGATTCTTCCTAACTCTATTTAAATGCCATTGATAGATTCTCGATTGGGATTGGAAAAATTTTTAAATTCTTCCACTATGCCTGCCAATCTTAACAATGTAGAACTTAATCTTAATGATGACAGAAGAACTTAATCTTAACGATTCTTCCTAACAATCTTAATGATGACAGAAGAACTTATGACGTTGTAGAAATGAAAGTAACTATGGATGAGCTCGAGGCGCAATAATAATGAAGGAATACAGCAGAACATGGAGTCAATAATTTGGTATTTGGGATTATCACTACAATATATCATAGAGATACGAAAGAAATATATGATAAATCTAAAATCAAGCATTTAATTATTCAAATATTGTGGAAGTTCCCCAATATACTAAAGAAATCACAAACTAAAAGCTAAACAAAAGAAACCAATATATTAAACCAAAAAGGCATAAACATGTTATGAATATTATATTTGTAGAAGTCCATATCACCATTATTTCCTATTCTCCATAGTTTGCTATTCTCTTCCATTATTTTCTATGATTATGTGTTCACCATTTAGCTTACCCCAAACGCATGGGTTGCAAGTAATACCATAGTGATAAAAAGAGTGTCATTCAACAAGGACTATGACAAAAGCGAGCTAATTATTGTAAATAACTAAGTTGAATGAAATCATTTGAAATCCAGTAAGCCAAATAAGGAATTTTGATGAAAATAATAAAGTTAAGTAATGGAAGATTGATTCTATTTCAAGAGGTTATAGGCTTAAGATTACTTCTTCCCCATTGTATTTCATAAAACTATGCAATTATCCACTTATATTAGTTAAATGAGTCTATATGCTAGTCAAAGTTTCTAAAATCATCAACTAAACTCTCTCAAGTCAAGATTGATTTTTAATTTTCATTAAAAATATTCAATCTCATGTTTATAATAAATGAAAACCATCTTCCTAAAGCAATCCGTCAATAGACTATGCTAGGTTTTTAGATATATCTCTATTATAATAACAAACTATCCATTTAATACCTAAACTTCAAGTCTAACAAGATTTTTCTTAAGTTCTACAATCAAACTAGCTCTCCCAAGAATCTTCCAATTGAACTACTCTAATCATAAGGTGATCAAGTGCAAGATAGCATTAAGCACAAAGAAAAATTAGTATATATACTCATTAACGAATAAAAGCAAGATAATCTAGAAGTTTAAATCCATATAATGGGTAAAAGTAATCCTAAATGAGAGTTTTTAGCCACTCATGGTTTGTACATGCCAAAATCTCAGCATAGAAACATCAACCATATCAGCAAAATAAGAGAAAAAGGGAGAAGAACAATAAAAACTCAAGATTTTTGGCTCAAATATCATTGAAACTTTAACCTAAGGCTCCAACTCTTCAAGGCTCCCCATTTACAAGCTCTCCTTGGCTAAATTTCAGCCTCTCCTAGTCAAAATGCTTCATTTCGATGCCCTCCAACATGTATTATCTAGGTTTTTCGATCAATAATTCAAAATGCACAGCTTCATTTTTTATCAATTTGCCATCGTTTTGCCATGGCAAACTAGTAGCAAAAGTTATATTGATTTGGTCAGAACAGTCATTGATTTTCGCTGTGCTTTTACTGTGGCAAACCTACGGCAATTACATGCATCATTTTTTCCTTTTTTATATGATTCTTGCATTCTTTTTATTCTTTCCTAAGCTTTCCATGAACTTCTCAATCTTTCATATCTAGTCATCATCCTCTTGCGAAAGGAGGATTTATAAGCTATTTAAAACATTTAAATAGTAAAAACTATTCATATTTAGCTCAATATTTTCAAAAGTTTGAACATTGTTTTACCAAATCACATTTTCGTTTATGTATGTCTATTTTATGCACAAATTGATTCCAAAAACCTATAAAAGTATGGGAAAATGTGTTGAAATGTATGAATTTCTAGAGATTATCATTATGGAATCACATTAATTGTATATTGAGAGTTGTGCCAATAAATAGAAAGCATATGTTACATAATTGAAACAACACTGAATAGTTAATGAGAATTTTCATCTTTCTTACTTTCTACTCTTCTCATCTTTTATCTTCATTTTATAACACATTATCAGCATGAAAGCTCTAACGAAGGTATACTTCTCTTTAGTTATTTTAATGATTTCCTCCACCTTTTTTTTCATTATTTTATCTAGGATAATCTGAGCACTATTATATAATTAAAGAAACCCTTTTATCGATTGTTTTAAACATAGGGTTTCATGGCTTAGAAGCCATACACCTCTAATATTATTATTATTATGATTATTTTAGTATGGCTAGATGCCATAGACCTCTAATTTCATATTCTAAAATTATATAGCCAGAAGCCATATGACTTTAATTTTTTATTCTAAAATTATATGACCAAAACTCATATCACTTTAATTTGCTATTCTGAAAATATATGACCAGAAGTCATATCGCTTTAATTTCCTATTCTAAAATTATATGATCAGAAGCAATATTACTTTAATTTTTTATTCTTAAATTATATGATCATAAGTCATATCGCTTTAATTTCCTATTCTGAAATTATATGGCTAGAGGCCATATTGCCCTAATTTCCTATTATGAAATTATATGACCAGAAGTCCTATTACTTTGATTTCCTATTATATGGCCAGAAGTCAAATTCCTTTTATTCTTATTCTAAGATTATATCACCAGGACTCATATAACTTTGATTTCTTATTATATGGCCATAAGCCATATTCCTGTGATTCCTATTTTGGTATTCTATGGCTAGAAGCCATATACGTTTTTCTTTCTTACCATGTGGCCATAAGCCATAATCCTTTAATTCCTATTTTGATATATATGGCCAGAAGCCATATACCTTATTCTTGTTGGAAATTGTGCCCTAAGGACTAATCATTGTATTTTGAACATTATTATTTTAATGAAATTTCTCCATTCTGTTATCATATTATTTGCATGTTAACTATGATAATTGTATCCTTGGATAATTCATAAAAATTGTCCTTAAATGTCCCTAGTCGGTCATCTATGTGGGAGCAGAGATGAAACAAGATCAGTATGACTTTGATAAGATATGGAGATACGAATCAAAGTCTTAGGCACTTGTAAGAGTACAAGGTGGTGGACCGACCCACTATGAGAAAGCTATATAGATCAAGTCATAATCTTTTCTCATGTATAACCACGTCACAATGCCCTTAGACTTGAGGTCATCATGGATTCCTACATGAGAGTTGCTAAGCTTTGAACTAGTCAAAAGTCACTTTTGACCGGGTGATGATAAAGGCTACGATCGGGCTTGGTGGTTTTTCATGCAGAGGAATATGAATCATCAAGATGGAATTTGTCCCTCACATTGCTAGAGAGATATTACTGGGCCCCTCGATGAGTGAGTCTGAGAAATGTATGGCCATACTATGATGAAAGGAGTTTTTGTCTCTATTATCAGGCTACACGGGAATCGAGAAAGTAATGGTCAGGAACAAGAGGATGACATTATCCATGCCTTATCCTTGATCGATATATCATGAGACAAAAGGGACGTGACATGGTTGTATGACAGGTTGCATCGTGATAACGATCTTCATATGAATTAGGTAGTCGTAATGTCTTGCTAGAGGCCGCTTACGATTTTTGGGTTAGTATAGTTATTGCCCACTACCAACTTCATATGAGCCTACAGGGTCTCACACAAGAATGGCCCAACACGAGATAATGTTTAATTTAGGGTGGGCAGATTTTATATTTATATATATATAATATAAAATTCATTAATAATATTATATAGATATATTTTTTGAAATATATATATCTTATATATATATGTATATATATAATTGTATGATATTATTTTATTGTGTTAGTTTTAAATTTAATTTATTAAGATATATTAAATTTAATAACTAAAATGATAGAGATATAGTATTTCAGAGAGATTTAATTTATGAGGATAAATTAAATCTAATGGCTCTTTATTTGGATTAAATAAGTAGGTAAATTAAAACTGTTGGACAGATTTAATTTAAACTGAATTTTTTTAATTAGCTCATCGATATAATTAATAGTTAATTAATTCCAAAATTAATTATGATTAGTTTTGAAATTTGAAAATAGCCCTCATAGGTTATAAACTTGATAGAGCATATATATTAAAACACACATGAGAATTGAGAGCCGTAAGGAAACCCTAAGAGACATTAGAGGCGCTAGCACATAGTCTTGGTTGGAGAGTATTCGTGTGGATACCGGTAGAGGGAGCGGACCTGACGTGTTGGCTCCTAGAGATCGTGAAAACCCTGAATCATAAAAGGTATGAATCCTTCCAATTTGGTTTAAACGTCGTTGATAGATCCTCGATTAGGATTGGTAAAATTTTAAAATTCTTTCGCTGTGCCTGCCGATCCTAACAATTCTATCTTACAATATGGCCAAAAGTCATATAATTTAATTTATATTTAAGATAAAAAGCCATAAGCCATATAATTTTATTTATCCTGAAGATAAAAGGCTAGAAGCCATATAATTTTATCCTGAAGAAAAAGGGCCAGAAGCTGTTTGATTCTAAATTCTCATCTTGAGATTAATTGGCCGAAGCCACGTGAATTAAATGGCCTAAGCCATAAAGGTTTAAATTTTTTTGTAATATTTTACTTTATGAATTATTTTTTGTATTTACGAATTTCCTGTATTATTATTATATTGCATTTTCATATTTCATATTTTAAGAGTTTCCTTTTATTGCATTGTCTAAATCATCTTAAATCTTACAAAATTTGAAATTGTGGCTCTTGTTATTACCATAAAGAACTATTTCTCTTGCTTGATCCATGATTTTGCATAGTCACAGAGCGTTTTGGTATCTGTTGCTTCTCCCTCCGGATTTGCCATTGGTTTGCTTAGGATTGAAGTAGACTGCTTTGAAACTCTTCGATTTCTTTCACAAGTTCTCTCGATCTCTAAATCAAAATGTTGTAGTTTAGTCTCCTTTGATCTGGTCATGCACTAAGGAAGAGCCTAAAAAGAAACACAGGACACAAAAAAACAAATGTAATATGAAGACCAAGTTAGTATTGTTAGATCTCATGTTTTGATGATAACAAAGAATATTATGAAAAAGATTTAATTAATAAATAAGTTTGAACAAAGTAATAACAGGGAAAAGCATCACTTGAAGTAAGCATTGGAGTAATGGAGAAAGGCCAAGAGAAAAAGCTGAGAAACTTGATAAGAAGCAAGTTTTCTAAGGCATTACTCAAGTATGTACTCAAGTAATGAGACATAAACTTGAAGTAACCAGAGACACCTTCAAGTAACCTGCCAACAATACTCGAGTAAGTACTCGAGTAATAAGGTAAATATTTTCAAGTTGCTCTCGGCCTGCCAACAATACTCGAGTAGCCACTCAAGTAACCAGGTAAATAACTTGGAGTTGCTCTCGGCCTGCCAACGTTACTCGAGTAGCTACTCGAGTAACCATGTAAAAGTCTTCCAGTTGCTCTCGGCCTGCCAATGATACTCGAGTATGTACTCGAGTCCCCTGTTTCAAGAAAACTGTTGCTCTCAGCATTTGCAATCCTGCCAATGTTACTCGAGTAGCTACTCAAGTAACTCACTATGTTAAACAAAAACCTGAAGGTAGTACTCGAATTACTTGATCTATTTTTATCATACTTCTCTCGAGGTCCTACTCAAGTATGCAGGTATTTAATGACTCATTTTAAGTGGATTACTCGAGTATGTACTCGAGTATGCAGAGTTATTTTTGAAGAAAAACCTCAAGTCATTACCCGAGTAAGCTATGCACATAGATTGAGTTTACTCGAGTATGTACTCGAGTAACAAGGTAATCAAACTTGAAGTGCTCTCGGCCTTGAAATCCTGCCAACATTACTAGAGTAAAACATCGAGTAATCTAAAGTTCATTTGAAGGTTTACTCGAGTTGGTACCTGAGTAACGTATGAAGAAATGAGTGCATTACCCGAGTAGGTACCAGAGTAAAGAAGTATTTGCAAAGGTTTGAAATTTGGTTTATTCCATGCACTACCCGAGTAATGTTATATTTTTTTGTTGACTTGCAGTTCATCAAAGTTTTCCCGATGATACTCGAGTATGTACTCGAGTAAACTTTAATGAATACTCGAGTATGCAAACCCAGAAATTTAGAAATCATTCCAACGTTCATTGTTTTGTTTCCTATATGATTAACCTTTCATTGTGTTAGTATTCTTAGCATATTTGCAGATAAACAATGAAGAGATCTTACCAAATAAGGAAAGTCAAATGCAACGTTCCAATATCACCTACCGCCACCTACCGCAAACGTATATCTTTCAAATACTGGAAAAGTCAACAGTGGATGCGCACGCTCCAACGGAGATGAAGAAATATGTTCCAACAATCATTACCAACGTATCTATATATATATATATGTGAATATCCAAACAGAGAAGAACAACAAGAACACTCACGAATGTATCATCAAGTTCATTACTCTGTTTTACATTATACTTGTAATTCTATGCTTCAGTGATTCTTATTCACTTTGTGAGAGAGATATTTTATTCAAACTCAATATTTGTTATTGAGATAACTTAAGGTTGTAGAACCTTGAGTTGGGATTGGATAACAACTTGTAAGGGGGAGCGAGTGTCCAGGCGAAGGAACTTGCTTGTACTGAGGTGCCAAGAACCCACTGAATCTTGGAAGTTATAGTGAAACTCTCAGAAAAGCTCTGAGGACTGGACGTAGGTCAAAGTGGTTGTGGCCGAACCAGTATAACTCCCGGTGTACACTTCGGTGATATTTCTCCTTACTCCTTCCTGTTTTAATTTCACCGTCAAATTTTATATTTGCAACAAAATTTTTAATATCACCCAATTCACCCCCTCTTGGGTGAAACACTTGCTCTAACATTTGGTATCAGAGTGTAGATCTTCTTGTTAAGGTATAACAACCTAAGAAGGATCCAATGGCAAGTATGGGTGAAGGAATTCTTCCCGACGGAGCATCCATCACTAGACCTCCCTGTTTCAGTGGAGAACACTTTTCTTTCTGGAAAGCAAAATTTAGAGTGTTCGTGATGGCTACTGAATATGGGCTATGGGATGTAATTGAGAGTGGAAATTATCAACCTACAAAGATTGTAGATTCTCAGAAAATTCCAAAGACGCCAGCGGAATATGTTGAGAATGACAAGAAACTTATCACTCTCAACAGCAAGGCAATTCTGATGTTACAAAGTGCCTTGAGTCAAAGTGAATATTTCAGAATTTGCACACTTCCAACAGCAAAGGAAATGTGGGAACCTCTGGAAATAGCTCACGAAGGAACTTCGGGAATAAAGGAGAATCGGATCAATACCTTGGTCACTGAATTCGATTTACTTCGAATGAAATCAGGTGAATCATTATCTGAATTTAAACTTAGATATACTCATCTTGTTAATCAACTTGCAGCTCTTGGGAAAGTTTATGATCAGCATACCCAAGTACGAAAGATTTTAAATATTCTTTCTAAAGAATGGGAGGCCAAAGTCATTGTGATAGAAGAAGCAAAAGGAGAATCAATGAGATCAGTTGCTTCTTTATTTGGAAGTCTTTCTGAATATGAAAGCAAACTAAAGTTTAAACGGGAACTAGATGACATCGATGACAAGAAAAAGAAAGGCCTAGCACTAAAAGCAAAAGAAGAAAATCAAGATGAGGATGAGGAGTTTGACGATGACGAAATGGGCCTAATCATAAAACGATTCAGAAAGTTCTACATGAAAGGTCAAGGATTCAAACACTTTCAGAAAGGAGGAAATAGCAGCAAAGATCATATAATTTGCTATAAATGTGGAAAACCAGGACATATCAAATCAGAATGTCCAGAACTGAATCAAAAGAGCAAAGAAAAGAGAAAAGGCAAATTCTTCAGCAAAAAGAAGGCCTTTGTATCTGCTATATGGGGTGATAGCTCCTCTGACGAAGAAAGTGATGAGGAAGAAGTAGTTAATATATGTCTCATCGCTCAAGAAGAAACAAAAGAAGAGGTAAATGATTCTGATCCTACCTATGATGAATTACTCTCTGAATATAATGCTTTACATTCTGAATTCATCAAAGTAGTTGAAGAATTAATTGTTTTCAAAAAGAAAAACAAAGCTCTTGAAATTGAACTTAAAGAAAGTTCAGAAAAGGATTGTGAAAATTGTTATTCTTTGAAAAAGAAAAACACTGATCTTACAAAAACTCTTGAAAAATTTACTCAAGGAAGTGAGATGCTAAATGTTATTTTAAAAGCTCAACAATTTGTAAATGACCGATCTGGGATTGGATATGATCCAAAATCAGACAAAAGGAAAGGTAGAAAGAAAGCAGGAGGTAAGTCATATTTGAATTATTTCCAGCATTCTGTGCATACATCGAATCTGTTTGCATTTTGTAATTACTGTAATAGAAAAGGTCATTATACCTCTTCATGCATTCATAAGAAGAAAGGAACAATAGGAACCTACAATGGGTACCTAAAGGTTCATATGTTTAGAAAATTATTTGTACTAACCCAAAAGGACCCAAAAAGATGTGGGTACCTAAGACTTAGTCATTTGATTGCAGGTATGTCTCAAAGCATCCAAAAATAGCAAGTGGTACATAGATAGTAGATGCTCTAGACATATGACCGGAGATTTCAAAATTTTTACCACATTACAAACTAAGGAAGGTGGAAAGGTAAAATTTGGAGGAAATCAATCCGAAAAGATAGCAGGAATTGGTGAAATCAAAAATGACAAAGGAATACAAGTCAAAGATGTATATTATGTTGAAGGCTTGTGTCACAATTTGCTGAGTGTAAGTCAAAGTGCAGATAAAGACAACTGGGTAATATTTGACTCAGAAAAATGCTTAATTATCAACAAGAATGACTTACAACTTGATAAGAAGAATATCAAGGCTAAGCTCAGAGCAAATGAAAATTGTTTTATGAGTAATACTTATGAAAGTTGGCTATGGCATAAGAGATTGGCTCATGTCAATATGCATCAATTAGGCAAACTACTCAAAAAGGATTTAGTTCTTGGATTACCCAAAGTAACTTTCAAAAATGACTTGATTTGTGACGCATGTCAAAAGGGTAAACAAACTAAATCATCTTTCAAATTGAAAAATGAGATTTCAACAAATAGACCACTACAATTATTGCATATGGATTTAGTTGGCCCAGCAAGAGTAAAGAGTCTTGGTGACAACTTATATTCATTGGTCATTGTTGATGATTTCTCTAGATTTACATGGGTTATTTTTCTATCATCAAAAGATGAAACCTTTGAAGAATTTATTGTTTTTGCCAAGAAAGTGCAAAATGAGAAAGGTATGTCTATTACAGGTATTAGGACCGATCATAGTGGAGAATTTGAAAATCAAGCCTTTGAAGAATATTGTGATACTAATGCCATTGATCACAATTTCTCTGCTCCAAGGACGCCTCAACAAAATAGAGTTGTGGAACGCAAGAATAGAGTACTCACTGAAATGGCTAGAGCAATGTTGAATGAAAAGAATGTGTCTCAAGTTTTCTGGGCTGATGCTATGAGTACAGCATGCTATATTTCAAATAGAGCCTATATCAGAACAAAACTTGGAAAGACACCATACGAGCTGTACAAAAGAAGAAAGCCAAACATTGCTCATCTACACATCTTCGGTTGTAAGTGTTTCATTCATAATAATGGTAAGGATAACTTAGGAAAATTTGATTCTAAAACTGATGAAGGAATTTTCCTAGGATACTCTAACCGAAGTAAAGCATATAGTGTTTAATAAACAAACATGTGTTGTTGAAGAATCAATTCACGTTGTATTTGATGAATTTGAATCCTCTGACAAAACCATTGATGAAGAACAGGAAGTTGTTTTAGATCAAAAAAATGGTCAATCTATCTCTAAGTCTCTTATTCTTGAAGTTGAAGAAACTAAGGAAGAAGAGCAATCACTAGGACAACCTAGAGCCTAGAAATACAATAAAAGTCATCCCTTAGATCAAGTCATAGGAGATGTGAATGAAGGGATCAAAACTAGAAATAGAATTTTCAATGAAGTAAGTTTTTCTGCATTCATTTATGAGATTGAACCTTCTAACATTGATGAAG
This sequence comes from Inga leiocalycina, assembly GCA_963242795.1. Classification (NCBI taxonomy): domain Eukaryota; kingdom Viridiplantae; phylum Streptophyta; class Magnoliopsida; order Fabales; family Fabaceae; genus Inga; species Inga leiocalycina. The sequence continues at coordinate 32,911,714 of OY725323.1, forward strand.
CCCTATCAGACAATGATTGGGTTATAGCAATGCAAGAAGAACTAAATCAATTTGAGAGAAATCAAGTTTGGGATTTGGTACCCCGACCTAAGGATCATCCGATGATTGGAACTAAATGGGTATTCAAGAACAAACTCCATGAATCCGTAATTATTGTCAGAAACAAGGCAAGGTTGGTAGCCAAAGGCTATAATCAGGAAGAAGGATTGATTCTGAGGAAATGTATGCTCCAGTGGCTAGATTGGAAGCTATACGCGTACTCTTAGCCTTTGCATGCATCAAGGATTCAAACTCTATCAAATGGATGTAAAGAGTGCATTTCTAAATGGTTACATCATGCAAGAAGTATACATAGAACAACCTCCAGGTTTTGAAGATGTAACTAAACCTGACCATGTTTTCAAACTCAAAAAGGCTTTATATGGTTTAAAACAAGCTCCTAGAGCATGGTATGAAAGGCTCAGTAAATTTCTCATTGATCAAGGTTTTGTACGAGGAAAAGTTGATACAACACTTTTTATAAAACGAAAATGTGATGATATTTTAATTGTTCAAATATATGTTGATGACATTGTTTTCGGTGCTACTAATGAATCTCTGTGTAAGGAATTTTCTGAGATAATGCAGGGAGAGTTTGAGATGTCAATGATGGGATAATTGAATTTCTTTCTTGGTTTGCAAATCAAACAAAGAAAGAATGGAATCTTCATATCTCAAACAAAGTACTTAAAAGAGCTATTGTAGAAATATGGAATGGATTAAGCAAATGGCACGGACACGCCTATAAGCTCAACTACGTTGCTTGATGCTAATGTCAAAGGGAAAGACTACAACATCACAAAATATAGAGGAATGATTGGATCATTGCTCTATCTCACGGCAAATAGACCAGACATTCAATTTAGTGTTGGCATATGTGCAAGATATCAATCAACACCAAAGGAATCACATGCCGAAACTGTTGAACGAATTTTTAGATACCTTGCTGACACACCAGAATTGGGTCTGTGGTATCCCAAAGGAAGAAGTGAATATCTAGTTGCATATTCAAATTCTGATCATGGTGGATACAAAAGAGACAGAAAGAGTACCAGCGGACAAGGACAATTTCTTAGAGGATCTCTTGTATCATGGTTCAGCAAGAAACAAAATACTATGTTTCTTTCATCAACGGAAGCCGAATATGTTGCAGTCTCAAATTGTTGTGCACAAGTGATATGGTTAAAACAACTACTACAAGATCTTGGTATTTATCTCAAAGAAATACCAATCTATTGTGACAATACCGGTAGAATAAGCTTGGCAAAAAATCCAGTTCAACATTCTAGAACCAAGCATATCGATGTCAGACATCACTTCATCAGAGATCATGTGTAAAAGAAAGATGTGAAAGTGATATTCATTCCTACTCATCTCCAACTAGCTGATATATTCATAAAACCCCTTGTAAAAGATCAATTTCTATACATTAGAAGAGAATTGGGAATGGTAAATCCCAATGAATTGTAAGTTATTTCAGTTTCTCATAATATTAGATGAAGTCATTTAATAAAGTTTCGATGATTACTAATGTAAGCATCGGAGTATATAGAAACTTGTTTTACAGGTAGATTGAAACTCTGTTTTGAGAAACAAAAACAGAGGTTATCAGAGGACACCTTTACTGGAGTACCAACTTGAAGTAATGACTAACAGTGAAACATTACCCGAGGAACAACTTGAAGTAAAGAAGCACTTTACTCGAGTAATAGTCTTCCAAATCCTGAAGTAACGGATCAAGTTACCTGAAATTTAAATCAAACGGTTTAGTTGTTAGGAAATGAACAATCAGAAGTAAAAAGATAGGTTACCCGAGGAGCACCTCGAGTAAACTTGAAACTTACTCGAGTAAGGACTCGAGTAACTGCAAGTCTAGTTTACCAATTTTTTGAGAAACAACTCAAATCTCCTCTAAATTGACTACAAAATGATTGAGGGAACATACATGGATGATTACAATATTATTCATGCCAGGTACGCAATTTAAATGAATTATTTTAGAGATTTTCTGTATGATCACTCGAGTAACCATGAAGTTTACTTGAGTAAGGCCTCGAGTAACGTCAGGTTTTAGGTCTTTATCTGTCGCAAACTCGGTCATTTCTACAAAATCTCCTTGAGTAAATCACTCTACTCCCTTACAAAAAATTTTCACAATCACTTTCTACTTCATTTCCGTCAAAACCCATTGTTTTTCAACTCCAAAAACCTCCTATTCTACTCAGATTCTCAGTGCCCTATCTCGCGACTCTTGGCTCTGTTTTTTTTCTGAGATTTTCAACTTTCACTGATTCAAAATGGTTAGAACCAAAAACCTTACTCTCACAGATTCCTCTGAATCCCAACGACTTTCTGACCCTCTTTCTTCTCCTCCCACAAAAAGAAGAAAACTTACCCCTAGATCAAAAGCCAAAATCCAACCTCAACCGAAACCGAAACCGAAACCAAAAGGGGTTGTGATTAAAGAACCAATAGTTACAAGGGCTCAATCCAAAAAGAGCACCTCTACTGGGAAAGGCAAAAGTGCCAAATATCCCTCTCCTCCACCCTCTGATTCCTCAACTCCATCCTTTACACCAAAGCCTCCTAAAAAGCCCAAATATGATAAGAATGTGGCTGAGGCAATGGCGAGCATCATAGATCAAATGGAGAAGGGGCAGTCTTCAAAGAAATCTAAACTGCCAGAAGAAGAGATCACCAAACCTCCAAAGGGGTTCAATGTCAACAAACTGGAGGAGTCCCCAAAGTATCTCTCTCAATTCTCCAGGAGGAAAGTGTCAAGACACACTATGTGGATCTCAAGTTACTTCAGGAGGTATTGAAGCATGATCTTAGTTCCTATTTAGAACCTTTTATGCCTTGGCTTTCTATCAAACTACCTTTCTGCACAAAAGTGGTCACACACTTTTACTGTAACCTTAAGATCCTAGCTGAACCAAACAAAACCTTAGCTGAGGAAGATATGACCACCATTGTGAGAGGCCAAAAGATTCTCATTTTACCATCTAGGATAAATTTGTGGTTAGGGATAGAGAACCCCCCAGATAACATTTGCTCCTAACTGACTTAAACCAAATATTTTCTGTCCTTAAACTTGGTGAGCTTGTTGGCCCTTTAAATTTCAAACCGAGTGATATGTATGATCATCACAGGGTTCTATAGTACATCTACTCTAGATCCCTTGTGAACAAGGCCAACAACTATACCCACTTCTCTGATAGGGACTTTAGATGGTTTGCTTCATTACTCCTGAAGGAATAGAAAGACTTGGGGGAGTATATCTTTTCTGAGATGAAAAGATACAGAGTGAACGAGAAAGCTACCATACCGATGCCATATCCTCAGATTGTTTCTCTTATTCTAAAGGAGAATAATATATGGTATCTGGAGAGCAAGGAACATATTGAGAGGATTACTCCGGTTGAGAGAAATCAGATTAGCAAGCTCAACATTGACATTCTCTCAAAGGACCTCTGGAGTCTGGGTCGAAGAAGAAGAAAAAGACTGAGACCGAGACTAGCAAGATGGATGACACTCAGTCATCAGCTCCAGCTGCCACTACATCATCACCCTCCTTCCTCAATACCACACTTTAGCATTTTATGGAGAATATGCTCCAAGGATTTCATGTTGATATTGCCAAAACAAATGCTGAATTGATAACCAACATGAATCACAAGATGGCGGAGTTGGTAGAAAAGATGGATAAGAGGCACGAGGAGTTGCTAGCTGAGCAACATGCCCAGGGTAAGACATTAAGATTGATTCTGGCACAACTGGATTCCTTGGGTCCTGGACCTTCTGCTGGTCCTTCATCTTCTGCACCACCACCACCTCCAGAGAACATTCCTTCTGATATTCCTCACACTGAGGCTGAGCCTTCTATCCCTCCGGTCTCTAGTCCACCTAAGCCACAACCCAAAGATATCCTATACTCAGTGGATAACCCCGACACCATTGAGACCATTCATATCATCATTGATGATTCACCACCCAAACCTCAGCCTGAACCCACTCCTAAACCTGTTCCATCTCCTACTCATACTGAGGAAATCTCTACCTCCTCATCATCTGATCATCATACTTCTGAGGTTGAGACCACCACAATGATCGTCTACCAGCCTCCTTCTATTCCTCCCAGAGACGACATCCATATTCCTCCACTTAATCTTCCTGAACCAGTCTCTTCTAGTTCATTTGACTCTTCTGGTTCAGATGCTTCTTTGGTTCTTCCAGTGAAGCCTATCTCCATGATCAAGCCTCCTAGTCCTCCACTTGATTGATGAAGACAAAAAGGGGGAGAAGAGCTTGAGTGTGATTTTTTGGAGTGACTGTGTTTACTTTTGGGTATATGAGTGTATATGGGATTTAGGGAGCTTTTGAACTTGTTAAGCTTTTCATCTTGTCATCTTGTAATGCAATTTTAAGTTTAATGTAAGTTTATTTAAGTTATGATTTCATTTCAAGTCTATTCAAGTCCATTTAAGCTTTAAATTATGATACATTGTTGGACGAATAAAGTTTATTATGTATGCAAGGTGAATATGTTATAATCTTAATCTTTTTCAAAACATTTTGAATATAAACTTAACAAGTTTTTTTTCTCAAATTTTATCTTTGAATTCAAGAAGTGTTTATTTGAGAACTTACTTTCAAAAATCTTGTTCAGGATCACCAAGTTTTGTCATCCTCAAAAAGGGGGAGAATGTTAGATCTCATGTTTTGATGATAACAAAGAATATTATGAAAAAAATTTAATTAATAAATAAGTTTGAACAAAGTAATAACAGGGCAAAGCATCACTTGAAGTAAGCATTGGAGTAATGGAGAAAGGCCAAGAGAAAAAGCTGAGAAACTTGATGAGAAGCAATTTTTCTAAGGCATTACTCAAGTATGTACTCGAGTAATGAGACAGAAACTTGAAGTAACCAGAGACACCTTCAAGTAACCTGCCAACAATACTTGAGTAAGTACTCGAGTAATAAGGTAAATATTTTCAAGTTGCTCTCGGCCTGCCAACAATACTCGAGTAGCCACTCAAGTAACCAGGTAAATAACTTGGAGTTGCTCTCGGCCTGCCAACGTTACTCGAGTAGCTACTCGAGTAACCATGTAAAAGTCTTCCAATTGCTCTCGGCCTGCCAATGATACTCGAGTATGTACTCGAGTCCCCTATTTCAAGAAAATTGTTGCTCTCGGCATTTGCAATCCTGCCAATGTTACTCGAGTAGCTACTCGAGTAACTCATTGTGTTAAACAAAAACCTGAAGGTAGTACTCGAATAACTTGATATATTTTTATCATACTTCACTCGAGGTGCTACTCAAGTATGCAGGTTTTTAATGACTCATTTTAAGTGGATTACTTGAGTATGTACTCGAGTATGCAGAGTTATTTTTGAAGAAAAACCTCAAGTCATTACCCGAGTAAGCTATGCATATAGATTGAGTTTACTCGAGTATGTACTCGAGTAGCAAGGTAATCAAACTTGAAGTGCTCTCGGCCTTGAAATCCTGCCAATATTACTGGAGTAAAACATCGAGTAATCTAAAGTTCATTTGAAGGTTTACTCGAGTTGGTACCTGAGTAACCTATGAAGAAAAGAGTGCATTACCCGAGTAGGTACCAGAGTAAAGAAGTATTTCTAAAGGTTTGAAATTTGGTTTATTCCATGCACTACCCGAGTAATGTTATATTTGTTTGTTGACTTGCAGTTCATCAAAGTTTTCCCGATGATACTCGAGTATGTACTCGAGTAAACTTTAATGAATACTCGAGTATGCAAACCCAGAAATTCATAAATCATTCCAACATTTATTGTTTTGTTTCCTATATGATTAACCTTTCATTGTGTTAGTATTCTTAGCATATTTGCAGATAAGAAATGAAGAGATCTTACCAAATAAGGAAAGTCAAATGCAACGTTCGAATGTCACCTACCGCCACCTACCGCAAACGTATATCTTTCAAATACTGGAAAAGTCAACAGTGGCTGCGCACGCTCCAACGGAGATGAAGAAATATGTTCCAACAATCATTACCAACATATCTATATATATATATGGGAATATCCAAATAGAGAAGAACAACAAGAACACTCACGAACGTATCATCAAGTTCATTACTCTGTTTTACATTATACTTGTAATTCTATGCTTCAGTGATTCTTATTCACTTTGTGAGAGAGATATTTTATTCAAACTCAATATTTGTTATTGAGATAACTTAAGGTTGTGGAACCTTGAGTTGGGATTGGATTACAACTTGTAAGGGGGAGCGAGTGTCCAGGTGAAGGAACTTGCTTGTACTGAGGTGCCAAGAACCCACTGAATCTTGGAAGTTATAGTGAAACTCTCAGAGAAGCTCTGAGGACTGGACGTAGGTCAAAGTGGTTGTGGCCAAACCAGTATAACTCCTGGTGTACACTTCGGTGATATTTCTCCTTACTCCTTCCTATTTTAATTTCACCGTCAAATTTTATATTTGCAACAAAATTTTTAATATCACCCAATTCACCCTCCCTCTTAGGTGAAACACTTGCTCTAACAAGTATTAAAATTACTTGGTATTGATATTAATAACAATAATCCCCGGCAACGGTGCCAAAAACTTTTTATGAGAGTAAATGGTCAATTAAAAGGTGCAAGTGTATACTGTAGTAAATAAGTAATACAGAAGTGAGTAAAATGTTGTTCCATATTGATTGATCACTAAGTACCAAAATTAGTAATCTTAATTCTATTAGGTCGATTAGTTGGTGCTTGAGATTAAACAATTAAAAATGGTTAAATATGAATGGAAATTATATGAAAACAACTATGAGAAAAGGCCTTAGGGATCATATTTCACTTAACAAATTTTGGATTGAATCACCTATCTATTCTAGTCCAATTTATTCCACATGATTGATAGCCGGGTTTCCCTAATTTAATTACTAACTTCTTCCAAGGTTAAGCAATTCTATCATTAATTGCTAATCTAGTATATCCCTATTGAATTAAAGCAATAATCATTCTTTAAGATTTACGGAACTCATTAAGACAACACAACCCATATGAAGATATTCCTATTTCATATGCAAATTATGGTTTCAATTATAGGATCTACCCACATTCATCTCCTTCTAGTCTCAATATATATTGACATCATTCAAAAGATGCGCAACCAATTGAAAGCATTAAGAACACTAATCAAAACCCAATCATAAAGGAAAACTTAAAACTAAATTTAATAGGTTAAGATTCAATCCGTTATTAGTAAGTTACATCATCACCCTAGGAAAATGGAAATTTAGCTCATGATGAAATTAAAAACAAAACAAAAATAAATTGAAAATTTAATAAACATCACATAAAACTCAATTATTAAATTCTAAAACACAAAAATACAACTACAAGATGCATGAAAATGGAAAAAACTAGCCTTCCATATAGGAGGTAAAACCTTCTATGTTGGTGCCAACCTATACCATCCATAAAGAAGGACTACTGAAGCCTTCTGTGAAGAAGGCATGCAAGAAGCAAATACAATGCATGAAATTAACTCTAAGATAGTGTGTTTCCTTGTGTCTTGAGCTCCTCTACTTATAGATGGAGGGAGTGTAAAAATTTTCACATTGTTAGCCATAAAGTTTGACCTTAAGCTACCAATATTGACCTTGTGGCTACCAAACTTCTTGATTACAACCTAATTTTGACAATCAAAATGATGGAATTTCATAATGTAATCCTCATAAAAGTTGTAGCTCTAGATCTTAACTTGAAGACACAACTAGAAGTTCCCCATTTCTACATTTGTAGCTCATGTTATGGTCAAATTAGTAGGCAAAGGTCAATCTAAGATAAATTTATGTTCTCAACTTCCAAGCAAAATTTAAAACCCTTGAAAGAAGAACTAGGTTTTGGCCTCAACATAAAAGTTCTAGAGCTTGTTCTTAGCTTTTTATCCATATATAGAAACGTCAAAATTTGACATCTAGAACTCTTGATATTGCCTGAAAAAATGAAATAGGGTCAAATTTAGTATTTTTCCATAAATTCTATTTTAAGCCAAAATCATTATTTATTTATCAATTACACCCTAATTCATTAAATTAAGCTCAAATATCATCCACACAATCATCATATAAGGGAAAATAAATATGCCAATATTTTATGTATTAAATTCCCCCATACTTAGCTCTTGGACGTCATCGAACAACAAGGAGTGACTAATAAGTGCTTCCAACAAAATCAGAAGTGTCAAGTCATAAGTAAGAACACAATTGAAAAATAAAGAGATCATAGTATTTATGAATCAACAGAAATATAAACTGGTAGCTTTATTTGAAAATGAATGAATCGAGTTCGTAATTGTAACTCATTCTCTCAATCTCTCAAGTGTTTAAGGGTAAGTGTTTCGCTCAAATTCAATCAAAAATATTGCATTACCATAGGCTTACAAAAAATCTCAATCTCAATTACCTGATTCACATGTATAACTCAAATCAAAAGGACTTATTTAAGATTGTAATGGGGTTAAGGTAAAAGGAATGTAAAACATGATATGAAAAGCTACATTTAAGAAATATAGCAATTGAAAAAATGGACCAACTTATGAATAAATCTATCTCATCACAACAACCCATGATTTTTATTCAAATACTTAATATCTTTTGTTTTTCTCCTTCTTCTTCTTCTTTTATCTCTTTTTTTTCCTTTCTGCATAATTCTGTAACTCTAAAGGTGATGATATATACACCCCCATACTTGTTAAAAGCCCATTTCACAAAAATTTCAAATACTCTCTAATCTTCTAAATGAGGTAAAAGCAATTGATATATCATTAAAACACATGTTAATGGGTTAAGAACAAAGAAGAAATCAATAGGTTCAAAGGGGCTTATCAACGATATAATTACAAGGTTGGCTATTTGGCTCTGGTTAAAGACAAAAAATGAATGCCTTTACTATTTTTGAATGTGCATGTGAAACGTAATCTCAACCATATTTAAAGTAAGTTCTAGAGCGACAACTTAATAAGTGAATATCATACACAAGACAAATAATCATTATGGATCAAATAGGCTTAAAAGCTCACAGTCAGGGACTTTCAAACTCAGCTCATTTAATCTCAAAATTCAACACCAATTGCAACAATTATTTGTTTAATCATGCTATGAAATTTCTAAATTCAATTGATCTATACTTAAAACTTGCATACTTCTTAAGATCATTAAAAAGCATATAAACAATAAGATTTTTTTTAATTTTTTTAATTTTTTTGATAAGGAATTAAAAAACATGCAATTGATAAAATGCGTCTCAGGAGTTGAGAATAACTCCTTACTCTACCATTTTTCACACCCCATGCATGTAATGGTTTTACTAACTAACTAAACTTTTGCTACTACTCCCCCAACCTAAATTAGACATTGTTCTCAATGTCTTCTAGAGCTTAGAGAAGGTTTTTTTTACACATAAACACACAATAAAGTAAACAAAAATGCTAAGAGTAAAACCAAAAGATTAAGGAAAGTTACAATCGAAGAGTAGTATCTAGATTTTGCTTCTGACCGCTATCTGAAGATTGTCCACTTATTTGCTTAACTAATAGATCTAGTTTAAGTTTATAGGTTTGCAGTTGATCAAGTAGTTGATCAAGCAGTTGGTGCAGAAATTATAGAATGGCGAGTCACTTGGGGTATGAATCCTGTTTCCACAGCATGATCAAAAAACTACAACAAATCTTCATAAAAACCATGAACATTTAACAATCCTAATGGCTTTTTGTGAAATTTTAACTTAGTCTAATATACAATGCTAGAAATCTCATCCAATGTCTCTAAACCATTGGGTAGAGAAATAAAAGTTTCATCTTGGTAGAACATATGTCCCATACGTTTAGGCAAGCTTGAGCCCTGTAACTCTTGTCCTAAGAAAAAGATGTGATCTTCCAACTCCTTAACCCTTACACTTAAACCCTTGCTTCCATTAATGGTTGCAGTAATGGCCACACTTCCCCTTAGGCCCTGGATGCCTCTCCCATATACAAAGTTGATCTTTTTGGCAAATAATGCATTGCCAAGTTCTTTTGCTATAGTTAGAAACTCTCCATCCTTTCTCGAATCAGTTTCACCAAATATGTAGATAGATTTAAATCTACATTTTAGTGTGATACCCTTTTTCTCTTCTTTTGTCTCGAACATTTTTGTGTTTACAAGTGGAAGAGTGCATATTTGTACTTCTAAAATAGCGACAACAAGATCATGCAAATCATGCATTTTTCCAAGTAGTTTGAAAACATTTCCGACACGAATGACCGGTAGGCCGTTGTATAAAGAAATTAAACAAAATGGGAAAGAAAGTCAAAAGTTACTGAAAATATAACACAAATTAGACAAAAGCATGATTATGAATAGTAGTTGTGATTATGACTCACATCTTCATCTAGTTTTACATCTAGTAATAGCTTAAACACTTTCAATAAATCGAGGATATACTTCCCATCTAGTTTTCTTATGAACTGGCAAACATGGTCTTTTAAAGTCAGATTCCTATGACAGTAACGCTCTTTTTCTTTGTTAAATATGTTTAGTAAATCTAGAAGAATGTGATGAACATCACTACTTAGATGCGTCTCAAGAGTTTGAATGATATCATATAATGACTCCTTCCTCAGTTGATCCTTTATGAATTGAATTTTATCTTCTCTATTTATAGAAGCCATACCTTTACTCTTACAGCACTGATCACATGTCCATCTTGCACATTTATGGTAGACATTCATTCTTTTAGCTCTTCTCTTTTTGGAGTAAGAACTTCTTTCCCTTCCTGGCATAGGTTTAATAAATGATGTATGAACTTCACCTGCTAAGTGTACCTTAGCTTTAATGATCCAACGTACGTCCTCAAGAAGGCCTAAACGCTTGAATATCTTCATTCTTTCAAGTCAGCAGCTATAGATCTTCCTGAGTACATCCTTAGGAATAGTAGGAAACCTAGTTTTAATCTGTTTGTAACACCCTAAATTTTATCACCAGTATTCCCTTTATGTAATGAGATATTTAATGGGATAAAATGGTGAATAGTGATATACATAAAAGGATAAATACTTTCGCAAGTGGTCACACACAACAAGGGTAGGCTTAAAACAAAATGTAAACAATTGTATTTGCTGCTAGTGAGTTTTCCATGTGTTGAAATCTTTTTGTGTCACATTTTTAAATAGGCAAATGCTGTCTACAAGATGGAAGTAGACATCCTAGGCTTTAATTTGATAGGTCATATGAATTATTTGGAGTTATACACAAAGAGTTATGTATTTTTGAAGCTTACCTAGTGAAACTGACCAATTTCTGGGACAACATCTAAAGATTTAGATTTTGGGAATGTTGAGCTTCTAGTTGGTTAAAGGCTATATTTTTTCTTAAAACTAGACTCAATAAGGGTTTCATATCATTAGAATTACTCCAATTTGATTTCTACAAATAAAGTTATGATTTTTTAAAAGTTTGGATAGAAAATTTGTCAGAATTGCCAACTATTACTAATTTGGGAAAAAATATAATGCCAATTGTGTAAATTGTGGAATAAAGTATATGCCCATATTTTTCCTTATTAGTGGATATTTTCTTGTGTATTAATCACACCAAGTGGCATCATCTTAAGCTAAAGGATTAAATTATAATTGTTAGAGTTTGGGCACATGTGTAATTAGAATAAAGTTTCATAAACTTGTACATGTGGTTGAACTAATGGGATGAAGCCCAAAGGGGGATTATGAAGAGTCTTGGGACATTTTCTTTTGGGCCAAGGGAAATGAAGCAAACTTGGTTCAATTGTAATGGGAGATTATGACACAAAGTTAGCAAGAGATAAGGTCTAGTACATATGCTTATGTCATAAATCAAATTTAGCAATAAAATTAATTAAGGGTATGTAGAGATATTTTTTTAAACACTATCTTCATCTCATTCTCTCTACTTTCATGCCTAAAAAATTAAAGAAAGAGAGAGAGAAGCTTGGAGACATAGAGAAACTAGAGAGAAGGAAGAGCAAAATCAAAGGTAAGCTTTGTGTTTCTAAGATATTAAGCTTCCTAACTTGTGTAATCTCTCTTCTAATCTCTTGATCTACATGGAGATCATGTGTAGTCAAGCAAAATCTCAAGGTTGAGGAGAGAGAGGGAGAACGGTTTTACAGATAAAAAGTAAAGAAATCAAAGATAACCTGAAGAACTGCAAATACTTTGGTACATTGTGGTTGTTATTGTGGTTTTTGGCTTGGTTTATGGATTGTTTGTTGATTTTATAAATTTGGAAAGTGGAAACTCTAAGGAGTTATGCTGCCTAAATTTCCTTAAATCATGTCTAATGAGGGTTTAAATGAGTACAACCAGAGGTGGAAGAAATAAGCCACAATCCACCTGATCTCATACAGCAGATGATGGGTATGTTGTTAGAGCAGTAGGATGTGATCTATAAATTGAGTGATGAGCTCCAGAAGGTAAACACAAAAATAAATGAAGAAAGAGTATAATTGACACTGGAAGAAATGAATCATGAAGAAACAGTAGAAGGGTAGATTCAACCTTAGGAGTCAGAGCCACACATTGAGCCAAATCAGGAAATGCATGGGGTGCCAGCCCGGAATGAAAGAAACCTATAGTTTTGGATTTTCATGTTATATAAGCAACTTCCTCTAGAGTTTAGGGGGAAAATTTGATTTCCAAGCTATGGAAGCTTGGCTACTCTGACACGAGAATTTTTGAAGTGTTAGAATGCCCAACTGAGAAAAGGGCACGACTGGCCATCTACAAGCTTGAGGGAGACGCGGATAGGTGGTGGCGGAACATTGCCATGACTTTGTGGACCCAGAATGTGTCATTGACCTGGGACCTGTTCTAAGAGAAATTTGATGACAAGTATTTTACCAAGTTAGTGAGACTCAGGAAGGAGTTAGAGTTCTTGTTGATAAAGCAGGGTGGTGAAAAGATGTTAAATGATTATCTATCTTGATTCCTCCGACTGGCCATTACTCCTCATATCTGTGACGCATGGATGATAAGGAGTAGAGCTCTGATATGTTGATATGAGGATTGAGGTATGAATTGAGGAAACAGTTGGCTTCTAGATAGTTTACTAAATTCAATAAAGCTGTAAAGGAGTACTGAACTATAGAGAAGTGCACGAAAGTTGAGCGTGCTTAACCTAGGGAAATCCTATGATGGGTGGCCTTGAGATGTTAAGTTAGTAAGGTTATGGAGACTTGAGGAATGGTTATTATCTTGAGGTTTCTTCATGACTAATAACCATTCAAGTTTGATGGTTTAAAGGATAAGACTCAGGAAGGAGTTAGAGTTCTTGTTGATAAAGTAGAGTGGTGAACAGACATTTGATGATTATCTATCTCGATTCATCCGACTGGCCATTACTCCTTGTACCTACGACGCATGGATGATAAGGAGTGGAGCTCTGATGTGTTGATTCAAGGATTGAGGTATAAATTGAGGAAATGGTTAGCTTCTATATAGTTTACTGAATTCAATAAAGCTATGAAGGAGTGCCAAATTGTGGAGAAGTACGTGAAAGTTAAGCATGCTCAACCCAGGGAAATCCTAGGATGGGTGGCCCTGAGATGTTAAGTTAGTATGGTTATGGACACTTGAGGAATAGTTATTATCTTGACAGAAAATTCTTGGCCGTTGAACTGCCATTGTAATCGACATGGAACTTTGTGAATCCGACCCGTGGGGTGGCGTTTGTTAATCCAGCTGTGGGCTGTGAGTTTTGAATCTTGCCTGTATGGCTTATATGATGAAATGCTTTATATAAATCCCAGCTGTGGTGAAATATATTGTGTGGATTGTGTTGTGCAATGCAGCATGAGCAATTCAGCATGAGTAATCGTAAGGGATGACATGTGTCATACTAACCATTGTCGTTGTAACTGCCGTTGTAGTTGCTTTATGTGGATAATGATTTGATTTCATGCCTTATTGTTATGCATATTATGAGTGATTTGACACTATAGGGGTTCCTTAGAACCTCACTCTCCCAAAATTAAACATTTTAGACAAGGCAAAAGGATCGAAGGGAAAGCAGGTGACGAAGAGCGGGTAGAGCTCATTGCTATTAGTCTATTTTGGAAAAGAAATTGGTTATCATTTTGTAAATCATTTGGATATATTTTGTTAGGAATTACATGTATATATATTGGATAGTACTTATGTAATCCCCTTGTATAGGAAACTACTTGGGCTTTGTGCCTTATATAGACCCTGAATTAGTAATTGAACCCCGAGTGTGTCAGGAATTTACTGAGTACTCTGATATTTATAAATGGAATCAAATTGTTTAGGCCATTTGTGTCTTGAAATGTGAATAGGATACCATTGTTGACAGGTTTTAGAAAAGGTTTTATAAAAGCATGTTTTGGGCAAAACTTGTTGTATTAAGTCCCAAATCATTTACGGTCTCTAATTCCACATTAATTACATGTTTATGAACTTAATCTCGGCCTAAGCACAGCGGAAGCGTGGTGGGCCCATAACCCATAGGTCATAGGATCAAAACCTGACTATGATACCACAAATATAACCCCCTTCACACTTAGGCGATGGATTAACAAACGCCGCCCCACGGATTGGATTCACAAAGTTTCATGTCGATTACAACAGCAGTTCAACGGCCGACCTAGAGATGACTAGCGTCAATCCCTACACGACTCACGCTGACCTGCTCACGCTGTAATGGACCATGGTACATGCAGTTCACAGTTCAATGATAGGTTATGCATACAAAAATATCATACACAACATGAGAGAAAAGTCACTACCTGGTTCGTTTATGTCCTGAGGAGGACAAATATCGTATCCTATAATTATAATTAGGGACGAAGAGTTATTCTCTATTCCAATACTCAATTGACTTCACAATATTTAGATTTGGTTATCCTTTATGTCCTTTAAGTAGTTATAATTGGCTCTAATAAAAGCCCTAAAGTATTAGGAAACATCGGGTTGGAAACCACTTTTCAAAATCACAAAGTAATGAAAACAGGGGCTGGCTGCAGCCAAAAAACCTCTGGCTGCAGCCAGAAATAGCACAGAAAGTTCTGGCTGTAGCCAAGAATTTTCTGGCTGCAGCCAAAAATAGCCCAGAAGTGTTCTAGCTGCAGCCCAAAATTTTCTGGCTGCGGCTAGACAGTAGTCCGAAGGTTTTTGGCTACAGCCAAGAATCTTCTAGCTACGGCCAGGAAAATTCTGTTTCACAGTTGAACTTCCAAAAATCATAACTATTCTAGAAAAATCAAAATGAGGTGATCCCATTAGCTGTTGTAGACAATTTATTTATGAAATTTCATCGGATTGTCATTGGTTTTAAATTTTGGAAATGGGTTTGCCTAGGGGTTATCTACTGAAATTGGGTTCAAATGGTAGTTGTAACCTAATGTAATAGTTAATAAAGTAGTTAGGAGTAGAAAGGAATGCGTTTATGGGGCCGAAATCGCAAAACCCCGATTTTCACTAAAGAACCTGTACATTTTGGCTATTGCTATAAAAGGGCCTTAGAGTTGGATTTTAAATTATTTTATGATTCCATTGGATTCAATAGGGAAAATTAGGTGGGGTTACAGTTTGGCACTTTTTCGTAAAGGCCCGAAAAAGCATAATGACAAAAATGCCCCTAAAACTTGGGAAGCAGGACTGCTAAAGCCAATTTCATAATTTGACATTGAATTTGGTTATTTAGAGTTTGGAAATGAATTCTTTGGGCGGAAATATATCAGAATACCCCTAGTCAAAATTTTGAGAAAAGTGCAGTCGGCTAGGTACGGCGGTGCTAGGCCGGGGTCCCGTGGGCATTTTGATAAATTTTCACCATAGGCTAAAATAACCATAATAAACACTATGGAAGTGTCTAAAATGATACATGGATAGGTTATAGCCTATTTATTGTACATTTGATGTTTTAGAATCGAGTTGGACCCCTATAGTTGCCACGTTTTACGAGCGGACCCTTTAAGATAGGAAAGAGATTAAGGTAGGGACTACTGCCTCTCATACTATGTGACTATTTGTATATGAGTGTTATTGTATTTTGTCACATAAACATGTGCTGGAGGCACATTATCTAGCTGTGGTGTAGGACCTAGCTAGGTACAATGGTCTTACCTAGCTATAGTCAGGGACTCGACTAAGGTATATGTAGGGGTTACAACGGGTTAGTTGGCCATGAATTTTGTGTGCACACATGCAAGATATGAATTTTCATTTTACTTGATACGGTGCATTGCATATTTCATTTTCACATTTTATATGTTGATCGTATGTTTCTACTAAGATTCCTTGGAATCTCACCCCTTTTTCTAAACTAAATGTCTCAGCGGGTGCCAACGGCTAGAAAACCAAGGACGTAGAGAATGGAAACTAACAGGCACACTTCCCAAGGCAAATACAGTAGTTATATATAGCCTATAATTGAAATAGTTTTGGGATATTTTATACATATTTGTAATTATTATCGATTTCTGCTATGTTAATGACTGTCTGTAAACATATACTTATTATCAGTATAATTGTACTTTTTTGTTTGCCTATGGAACTTGTTCATTATTGCCCTGGGCATATCAAAATGGAAATGGGTGTTGACATTTTTGGTATTAGAGCCCAAACTCGTTCTAAAGGAACCTAGGTGGTTCTGGTAGAGTTAATAAGCAGTTTTAGCTTAACAGAAATGTATACTGATATTGATTTTTTTTGTATGATGGCAGGATCATGAGTAGCAATACCATTGAGTCGTCCGAGGGTGAGATATCGGTGAATCAGAGTCTGTCGGAGCAGAGGATACCTGACGGACAGCGGTATGGAGAGTACTACCTTCCTGAAGGTCTGCTCATGCAACGGATGGTTCGAAAGAGTGTGCCGGCGCTTCTCGTATATGGACCAAAACCCAAACCGGCATCTCCAGGGTAGTCTCAGGTAGGAGAGACCGGTGAGTGTCCCGAGGAGGACTCTGAGGAAGATCCAGAGGAGGATCCAGAGTGTTATCCTGATAAAGATCCAGAGGAGATCCCAGAAGATGAATCAAGCAACCGTAAGTCTCAAGCAGAGTCGGTGTAGGTTTTTGTATGATCTACAGCCATACCCAGAGTTATAGCATTATCTCCATGGCCAATATATCCAAGCGGTGTAAGAACATGTTACTACCCGTGGTTGGTACTTCACATTCTTGAGAGGCATGGAGACGATGTATCGGCTTCAGGGTGATATAGAGCTGCATTTTACTAATAAGTGTTGAGCATATACCATGATGTGATTCTTTCTAGATACAGTATTTTGGAACAGACAAAAGAATAATATTGTCGAGAGGGGTCCAAGTGGGAACTTCTGTGTATTCCTATATCACATGCATGTCCTAATAGCAAGATATATGTATATAGAGTGATATGGGACCCACGCGGTATATTTTGGTGACCTGAGCTGACTGGCACATACTTTGAGATAAGAGCAAGCAGGTGGAACCGATGGACAGAAAAATATTTAGCCAGAGTCGGTGTTTTAGAAGGGTGTAAAGAAAGTAATGGTGCTTGACCCAGGGTAATCTAGGATGGGTGACCCTCTAGGAAGTTATATGAATCTTGTGAAATGTAATGTAACAAGGAATAATATGTCATGTATAGTAGTTTATAAGTTATCTAATGTTTTTGTTTCTCTATAGCTACTGTAAATAGTTGTGTATGCTATGTGTGACATATTTGTGTACCTAAATTTTATTAAATGACGAAAATTCCCTTTCTCTTATATGTGATGTAATTTTTCTCTATCTTCATGTAGTTTGAAATATAGAGATGGCATGACCTGGAAGACCATATGCAGGACATAATAATGTCATGAATAAGCCAATAACTAATCCGGTACAACAGCAAATATTAGATATGTTAGAACAATAACAAACCACAATGAATGAAATAAGAGGTGACCTTCATGGAGTACAGCAAAGGCAGGATCATCTGGTGAATTGTTTGGATGAATTTATGAGAGGTAATGACGAAGAAATACCGAAGGAACCCTAACCAGATGATTTACTACCAGAGCCTAAAGTAGACATTCAAACCTAGCTGAGCAGGTTCAATAAACAACAGCCACCTATGTTCAGGGGGAAGTTTGACCCACAACTAGTGGAAGATTGGTTGGCACATCTGGACAAGACTTTTGACATGTTGTAATGCCCAGATGAGATGAAAGCTCGATTAGCTATTTGCAAGTTAGAAGGTGATGTTGATCGTTAGTTGGAGGGCATAGATCTCACCTTAAGGGGAAGGAATATTCCCATCACATGGGAATTATTCCAGGAGAAGTTCAATAAGAAGTAATTTCCCCTAACTATAAAATGTGAAAAGGAAAAAGAGTACCTATGTATTAAACAATATGACCAAGAGAGCTTTGACGATTATTTAGCTAATACATTCGACTGTCATGATACTCATCATACCATAAATTGTATGATAATGAAGAATGGAATGCAGATATGATGATTGAAGGGTTGAGACCTGAATTCAAAGAAAAACTGATTTCTCAACATTTTATTGAGTTCAAAAAAGTGGCAGAAGAATGCTGATATATTGAGAAGTGTATGTCGAGTCTAGCGACCCAGACTAGTAATAAAGGTGCTACTGGGAGTGGAAATTCATCACAAAAATGAAAAGAACAGGGGGCCTTCTAGGGGTGATAATAAGAGGCCGAGTCAGGCTAGAGGTCAGGGATGCCATGGACTTTCGGGTAGCTTAACATGTTGGCATTGCCATAAACCATATCATCCTGGTAAGACTTGTAGTGGTACTCCCCAAAAAATTGATCCCAACAAACTGCTCACTTGGTTTAATTTTTTCAAGGATTTCTCACAAAAGCTACAGCAGAAGGAAACTAGACCTAAGGTTTTTGGCAAGGTCTACACATTAACACAAGAAGAAGCTCGTAAATCTGCGGAATTGATTCAAGGTATGATTTCTCTCGACGGCAGTCTAATGGATGTTATATATGATTTTGGTTCTAGCCATTCATTCAATGTATATGACTGCGTGAGACGATTGAATTTGCATATGCATAAGTCCCCATATGATTTGATTGTATCTACACCCACGGACACACAAATTGAAATAGCCAATGTATGTTTGAATTGTGGGATAAATGACAAGGGACATGAGTTGACCATAACTCTGATTTGCTTGCCACTTGAAGGGTTAGAGGTGATTTTGGGGATTGACTGGTTGACATTGAACAGTATGTTATTGCATTGCAAACAAAAGATACTTATATCCAAATCCACAACCGTGGGCTGACACAAAAATCACTCTCAACCTTTTCACCACATAGGGTAGAGAGATACTTATAGAAAGGTTGTCAGGGGTACATGGTATTTTGTTGTATACAATTAAAGGCTAGAGTAGCCTTGTACAGTATCCCTGTGGCAAATGAGTTTCTGGATGTGTTTCCGGAGGACGTTGACAGATTACCTCCAGATAGGGAAGTGGAGTTCTCAATTGATCTAAGGCCTACAGTAGGTCCAATTTCTAAAACCCCATATCGAATGGCTCCAAATGATGATAAAATTAAAAAAGCAGATTGAGGAGCTACTTGAGAAAGGGTAAATACGACCCAGTGTTTCAGTATGGGGTGCTCCAGTACTTTTGTTAGTAAGAAGGATAGAAGCCTTCATCTCTGTATTGATTATCGAGAGCTCAATAAGGTGGCCATCAAGAACAAGTATCCATTCCCTAGAATTGATGACCTACTCGATCAGTTGTCCGGTTCCTATGTATTCTCAAAAATATGATTTGCGATCAGGATACCACCAGTTGAAGGTAAAAGCAGAAGATGTATCGAAGACTACTTTGAAGACCAGATATGGGCATTACGAGTTTCTAGTAATGTTATTTAGGCTGACCAATGTAACTGCTGTATTCATAGACTACATGAATCGAATCTTTCATCAATACTTGGCCAGTTCGTAGTAGTCTTTATCGATGATATACTAGTGTACTCACGAAGTATGGCTGAACACGAGCAGCATCTAAGAACTGTGTTGAAACTCTTGCAGGATAAGCGACTCTATGCCAAACTGAGTAAGTGTGATTTTTGGCTTTCAGAGGTAAAGTTTATAGGCCACGTTATCTCACAACAAGGGGTCTCTGTTGACCCTAGTAAGGTGGAAGAAGTACTGAGCTGGAAGAGGCCATAGACCGTATTTAAAGTACACAGTTTTCTAGGTCTAGTGGCCTATTACAGAAGATTTATACAGAATTTCTTTAGAATTGCTTTACCATTAATGAAATCGATGTGAAAAGCTCAACATTTTGTGTGGGACCAGAACTATGAACAGATCTTCTTAGAGTTAAAGCAGAGGTTGACTACAACACTAGTACTGATAATCCCAGATCTACATTTTACGTGTTATTTATGCTTATACCGATATATATGGATTGGGATGTGTGTTGATGTAGCATGGCCAAGTGCTAGCATACTCATCTTGTAACCCCAGCCGTAATTATATCCGAAATACACTATTAAAATGAAATAGAAACCAATAATAAACAAAACTTAATTTCATTCTCATCTTCACGATAGGGTTTTCACAAATTGCTTCTCAAACATATTTAACTTGGTCTCGTATCCATATTTTGAATATAATTACTATGTGAAGATAAATCACATTAATATAAATATCAGAGTGCACAACATAATTATCCCGGCAATCCCGTGTACATATCTTCACTAATGGGTTTCAAAGGGCACATTCGCCCATATACAAGCTCTCATACGGGGATTACATAATATCATCTCCAAATCTATATATACATTCCAAATACACATTCCCAAATCCAAATACGAATACAAATTAAACAATATTCCCATCTATGATAACCAATTATCAACATCAAACTCTAACGGGAGCCCTACCCGCCCTTGGTTACTTGCTACTTCTTTGATCCACTTGTCGTGTCTAAAATGTTAGTAAGGGGTGAGATTCGAGAGAATCTTAGTAGGAAAACAATACCAATATGCATGCAAGATAAGTGTTTAATGCATGACATGCTTGCATCACATTAACTCATGCTCACACAATCACTTATCTGCGTGCACAATGTTTCAAACAACATACTTATGGCCATAGCATAAATAGAAACGGAGCTTCAATCATTCACATATGTTCACATAATCAAGCAAAGCAATAACATGCATCAATACACCAACACAATTATCAAATACATGCTGGAGAGGTAAGCTCCCTACCCTTGTACTTTCCACATATGCTCCAGCACTGGATACTCACGATCAGGGCAAATACCAAACCCTATAAACCAAATCAAGGATATAGGGTAAATCTCTAATCCAAATCCTTACTTTCAAATCACTTAAAGTTGGTTGTCATTTAAGTCCCTTTAGTGTCTAATAATAAGCTCAACAAAAGCTTGAAAGGATTAGGAAGTACTAGGTTGGAAATCACTTTTCAAAATCACCAAGTGCTGAAAATAGGGCTTGGCTGTAGCCAAGAATCCTCTGGCAAGGGCTAAAAATAGCACAGAGGGTTTTTGGCTACAGCCAAGAATTTATGGCTGCGTCCAATACATGCACAGAAGGTTTTGCTCTTCAGCCAAGAATGTTTGGCTGCAGCCAAGGAAACTTCAAAAATTCATAACTAATTCCAAAAAAATCAAAATGAGGTGATCCAAAAGCCAAATGAAAACTATCTAAGTCCTCTTCAATAGAAAAATATGGATCAAGCTGTCCATAACCACAGAAATACAGAATTACACAAATATCAACACTGCTACAGAATCAAGTCCAGTTTTCGGCATCAAACTTTGGACCACCATAACTCCCAGCTCACAAATTATATGTCCATTTTGAAGCTTAAGATGTGATCTTTAAGACTGGAAAGTTTCAGAATTTCTAGACAACATTTTCTTAGACAAAACTTCCACACAAACAGACTGCCCAGCAAAGAGTCTCAATTGGCAGCATTCCAAATTTTGCACTAATGCTTCCAATAGTTCCCAAATTCACATCAAATACCATTCCCACATAAATTTTTATAAGGAATCCATTGGAAACACCAAATCAATGAAATTCACATTATATTGACATGTTTTCACAACAATCACAACAAGTCAACACAATTCACAATTCAACCTCAACATTGTCATTCTTCCATTTCACATTCAAAACCAATTCCAATGGCCAAATAACACAACATGACATCAATTACACCATAATACACAAGACAATACCTCCATTTTGAAATTACCACAGAATCAGGGCAAAACTCAAAATTCAAAAAACTCATCCATAAATCACAAGACTTAGATCAAAAGGCTTCAAATACTCACCTCTTCCTCTTTCCAAAACCGATTCCTTGATTCTTTATCTTTCCACTTTTGCTCAAGCCCTCAAACACCTTCTTTCACAAATCTAAAACCATAGAGATAAAGCTTTCATCACTATCAATAACATTAAAGAAGGGAATTTGAGCATTAGAGGACCATAAACCAACCAAAACTCACCTTGTTTCTTTCTCTTTCCTCCTCCTTACTAGGCAAAAATAGAAAACAAGAGAGAGAGAGGAGAGGATAAAGAAGGATCAGTTTTTGGCCTCAATTAGAGCACTTGGCCGACTAAGAAAAAGAGGAGAGAGGAAAAATGAGTTGAAAATGTTGACCCAATCCAAGGGTCCACAAATTGCCACTTGTCACACCTGCTCCATCTATCATGAGACCACATACACACATCCACATAGGATTCCACCCTTTGATCTCTTAGACAAACCAATCTCAACCATTGATCTTCAAGTTACCAATGAGTTTCCTCTTCGGTAACTGACCAATTGGTCGGTAACTTTACCATTTTACCTCTGACTATGGCAATTCCTCTTGAATCACCACAAAACACATTCTTTTCCTTATTCCATCACACATACGCCCTCCCCTTTATTTTCGTCTGAGTTATATGTTAATCCATAACTAAACACAAATACAGGGTTTGGGTATGACTCATAACACATACGAATCGCAATTCACATCATCTTCTCCAAAAGTGTTCATTTATCAATAATCACATCAACTTTTGGAATCCTTAACCCTTAATCAAAATTTGGGATTCTACTAAACCGGGGCTTAACAGTCCACTTATTTTAGGCTTATTCTCTTGCCTTAAATCTTGAAATTTGAGGTATTACATTTCTCTACCCATTTAATAAATTTGTCCTCAAAATTTGTCACACCACTTAAACCATAACTTCATATGCCTCTTCATGACTGCTTCTGTTTCACAACTTATTTCACATTGGGATGGTCCCTTCTAGACCACCCACACAAACGGCGTGCCATAAATCTAATTCACGCAAGAATCTTAAACGAACTGATGTGTCATGCTTGGTTTCACACATAAATACTTAGAATTCTCATATCATTGTACAATTTTGCTATCACCCCAAACAGGTAACAGCGCAATATCTTTGGCATATCATGAATACAAAATAATTGGCATGAAATCGCAATCGGCCTATTACACTATTGCCGCACAACTACAATCACCACACGGTTGCCAAACAAATGCAATCGCCTCTACGTACGATTGCAACAAAACACATTATCACATAACACAATATTTGAAGGCTCTAAATCATGAGCCATATCATAAGATCTTAGCAATTGGGAGGCATAAGCCACCACCCTTCTCAATCTAGTTACCCCTTCCAGAGTAACTCAAAACTTCACAAATTCATCACACATAACGACAGCCTCTGCTATACTCACAAGTACTTCATCTTTCGTTGTGTCCACTTTCACAGCATTACCCTCACCTGTACTCCCACCAATGACTTCGTTAGTGGTAACTAGGATTTTCGGGCGTCCACAACAAGATCACATCACTGTATTAACTTTCACGGTGTTACCCTCACCCATACACCTACCAGTAACTCCGCTAGTGGTAACCAGGATGTTAGGCTTCACAACATTATCTGCAACAAATTTCCACACTAATGCGTGACTTCCATCACAAGATCCACAATCATACCCCACCCTCATCCCCTTTTACCGCCGGGATGGAATACAGTCCTTATCCGAACCGTTGTTAGCAACTTAGGGACTACTGGCGTGGCGATGCATACACATAATCTTTCACACAAATCACACCTCACCTTTATCCTATTTTACTTTCGGGAAGGCACGCTATCCTTACCCGAACTGTTGTTAGCGACTCAAGGACTATTGGTATGGTAGTACATACACATTTACAAGAATACCTCAACCTTTCGCCGCATCACATAGCTTCAACACAACCCACATCAACACACATCATAGATTCTAATTTTACACACCGCCTTTTGTCCTAGGGTCAACACCGGTTCAACCAGCGTGGTGTCTAGACAGTCTGGCCATGCCGAGGTGGTGCCCTCAGAATAGAGAACCCCCGATCATGTAGTCAAATTAGCCATCAGCTGAACTAGCTCTACTCTGCTACGCAACCACACCTCGATCCCAGCTTGTTCACAACTGTCACACCCCATCCTCATCCCCTTTTATCGTCGGGAAGACGCACAGTCTTGATCAGAACCGTTGTTAGAAACTTAAGGACTATTAGCATGGCAATGCATACACATCAGATCCACAATCACACCCCACCCTTATTCCCTTTTACCGCTGGGAAGACAAACAATCTTTACCCAAACCGTTGTTATTGACTTAGGGACTATTGGCATGGCGGTGTATACACATAGCCATACGACTCACAATAGTCAATCCCCCATAAACTGCCGCCCCAGCGGAATGGTCCTTCGCCATGGGAACCACCCCATGCGGCTATAGGTGAAAGACTTCACAAATGTTTGTCATACCCTGGGCCTATGCCAACTAGGTGTAGCCCACCAGACCAACTCGATCCAACCCAAACGGGGAGATGGACTCATGATACACAATCACAACAAGCTGGAACCAAGCATCTGAACAACTTCACCTTCAAAACTACAAATTCTTTTTACATCACAATTCACTCTATCCATCAAGTTAGGTAGGGCACACCCAAACCCTTGGTTGTTCACAACACATCACAACACACCACAAAATCAAACTGGGATCGTCCAATACCCCCTTCTCACAAAATAACATAGCCCCAAAGTTTTACTTCCACAAGCTATATTTAACACATTGTTCTTACTGCCTTGAGCTCTTGCTCATTACAATTCTCAAACACATCACATTAACTACGCTTTTGTTGCACACTTTAAGGTTTACTTCCTTATTTGTTCTTTAACAATGTCAGGTTGATTTAATAGGAGTACCATAGGAATCCCCTACTACAATTGACAACATTCACAATCCATATTAGTCTGTGCCAGACCTTGGCCCGATTCAACTTGAATCATTCAAAGCCATATGACTTCTTATCTCAAGAAAATCTATTCACCGTTGGATTTATTACAATACCCAGTCACAGAGAGCCAATATTTCTATAGCGCTAATCTATGATTCAACATCACGGTGGCTGCACTCCATGGTTCTTCGTCAAGGCAGCTGCACTCTAGGGTTTGTCATCTCAGTGGCTCCACGCTAGGGTCCGTCGTCACGGTGGCTCCACACTTTTGTACCAAACTTTTCGTAGGTAGCCCTCTGTGATCAGATTTCCCATAGGTAGCCGTTTCCTAATAAAACTCTCTGTAGGTAGCCCTTTCCAATCTGAATCCTCTGTAGATAGCTCTGTCCAGTTGGTCATCTCAAAATGAAGGTATCATTGTAACGAGAACTCAGAAGCCATTCACCCATTCCATTTTCTGTCTCAACCTTGAGACCATACCTCATAACTATTAATAGTTCTACCCAGAACCACTCTCAGGTCAGTGGCATATTCTAGTTTCATATGTCAAGGCGATATTCCACCACCAGCGATCAACACCCCTCTAGCTTGTACACAACTAGTCTTGCCTTCCACACTGGTTCTACTCTTCTGATTCTAAGGTGAACCATACTGATTCACCACATCCACATCACAGACAATGTATACACACAACCCTTAACATCCACATATCCACAAATAATAGGGATACTAATATGTATACCACAAACAAACCAAGTCATCACCTATGACTCAAGGTAGCAACTACTGCCATTATCCTAGCAAATCCTATCTTTGCCAGGAACTGTAGCTTTGATACCACAAATGTAACCCCCTCTGTAATTATATCCGAAATACACGATTAAAATAAAATAGAGACTACTAATAAACAAAACTTAATTTCATTCCAACCGTCATGATAGGGTTTTCACCAATTGCTTCTCAAACACATTTAACCTAGTCTCGTATCCACATTTTGAATAAAATTACTATGCGAAGATAAATCACATTCACATAAATATCAGAGCATAAAACATAATTATCCTGGTAATCCCGGGTTCATATCTTCACGAATGGGTTTCAAAGGGCACATTCACCCATATACAAGCTTTCATATGGGGATTACACAATATCATCTCCAAATCCACATTCCAAATACACATTACCAAATCAAATTATGAATACAAATTAAACAATATTCCCATTTATGATAACCAACTACCAACATCAAACTCCAACAGGAGCCCTACCCACCCTTGGTTGCTTGCTCCATCCCCGATCCACTTGTCGTGTCTGAAATGTTAGTAGGGGTGAGATTCGAGAGAATCTTAGTAGGAAAATAATACCAATATATATGCAAGATAAGTGTTTAATGCATGACATGCTTGCATCACATTAAATCATACTCACACAATGACTTATCTATATGCCTAATATTTCAAACAACATACTTATGGCCATAGCATAAATAGAAATGGAGCTTCAGTCATTCATATATGTTCACATAATCAAGAAAAGCAATAACATGCATCAATAAACCAACACAATTATCAAATACATGCAAGAGAGGTAAGCTTCCTACCCTTGTACTTTCTACGTATGCTCCAACACCAGATACTCACGATCAGGGTAAATACCAAACCCTATAAACCAAATCAAGGATATAGAGTTAATCTCTAGTCCAAATCCTTACTTTCATAGAGTTAATCTCTAGTCCAAATCCTTACTTTCAAGGATATAAAAATAGGGCTTGGCTGCAGCCAAGAATCCTCTGGTTGTGGCCAAAAACAGCACAAAAGGTTTTTGGCCACAGCCAAGAATTTATAGTTGCAGCCAAGACGTGCACAGAAGGTTTTGCTCTCCAGCCAAGAACGTTTAGCTGCAACCAAGGAAACTTCAAAAATTCATAAATAATTCCAAAAAAATCAAAATGAGGTGATCCTAAAGTTAAATGAAAGCTATCTAAGTCCTCTTCAATGGAAAAAATATGGATCAAAGCTGTCTATAACCACAGAAATATAGAATTACACAAATATCCACACTGCTTCAGAATCAAGTCCAGTTTTTGACATCAAAATTTGGACCACCATAACTCCCAGCATAGAAAACAAAATGACAAAAATTATATGTCCATTTTGAAGCTTAAGATGTAAAATTTATGACTGGAAAGTTTCAGAATTTTCACACACCATTTGCCCAGTGAAAACATCCACACAAACAGACTGCCCAACAAAGAGTTTCAATGGGCAGCATTCCAAAATTTGCCCCAATGCTTCCAATTGTTCCCAAATTCACATCAAATACTATTCCCAGATAAATTTTCATAAGGAATCCATTGGAAACACCAAATCAATGAAATGCACATCATATTGACATGTTTTCACAATAATCACAACATGTCAATACAATTCACAACTCAACCTCAATATTGCCATTCTTCCATTTCACATTCAAAACTAATTCCAATGGCCAAATAACACAACATGACATCAATTGCACCATAATACACAAGACAATTCTTCCATTTTGAAATTACCACATAATTAGGGTAAAATTCAAAAATCACAAAATGCATCCACAATTCACAAAACTTAGATCAAAAGGCTTCAAATACTCACGTCTTCCTCTTTCCCAAACCAATTCCTTGATTCTTCATCTTTCCACTTTTGCTCAAGCCCTCAAACACCTTTCACAAATCTAAAACCATAGAGATGAAGGTCTCATCACTATGAATAACATTAAAGAAGGGAATTTGAGCATTAGAGGAGCACAAACCAACCAAAACTTACCTTGTTTCTTTCTCTTTCCTCCTCCTTGCAAGGCGAAAATGGATGACAAGAGAGAGTGGAGAGGATGAAGAAGGATAAGTTTTTGGCCTCAATTAGAGTACTTGGCCGACTAAGAAAAAAAGGAAAGAGGGAAAATGCGAGTTGAAAATGTTGACTCAATCCAAGGGTCCACAAATTGCCACTTGTTACACACTTGCTCCATCTATCATAAGCTCACATACACACACCCACATGGGATTCAACCCTTAGATCTCTTACACTAATCAATCTCAACCATTGATCTTTAAGTTACCAATGAGTTTCCTCTTCGGTAACTGACCAATTGGTCAGTGACTTTACCGTTTTACCTCTGATTATGGCAATTCCTCTTCAATCACCACAAAACACATTCTTTTCCTCATTTCATCACCCATACGCCCTCCCCTTTATTTTCATCCAACTTAGATGTTAATCAATACTGAACTCAAATACAGGTTTTGGGTACGAATCATAACACATACGAATCTCAATTCACATAATCTTCTCCAAAAGTGTTCATTTATCAAAATCGCATCTACTTTTGGAGTTCTTAACCCTTAATCAAAATTTGGGATCCTACTAAACTGAGGCTTTACAGTCCACTTATTTTAGGCTTATTCTCTAGCCTCAAACCCCAAAATTCGAGGTATTACACATCTCATCAACTGAAACCTTATGAACTGAACTATCCCACTCACGATCTTGAGTTGGTAGAAATTGTATTTACTCTGAAAATATGGAGATACTACCTCTATGGTTAGACTACACAGTTGTACTCCGACCACAAGAGCTTAAAGCACTTGTATGACCAGAAAGAGCTCAACATGAGACAGTACAGATGGATAGAGTTGCTAAAAGCTTACAATCTAGAAATCAAATACCATCCCGATAAAGCTAATATTATTGCTGATGCATTGAGCCGTATTTAGTACAGGTGACAGCCATGATGATCTATGAGCAGAAACTGATAGAGGATTTCAAAGATTTAAATCTGTCTACTCAGATTCTATTGAATAGTGGTGTTAGCCAAATATACAATGATCTGAGGATAGCAATTGAAGAAACCCAACTGCAGGTTAGTTAAGCACTATCGATAAGAGGTAGGATTGATTGAGGTGAAACTCAAGAATATGACTTGTCACCCAGTAGTCTAGTCAGGTACAAGAAGCGGATTCATGTTCCACCACAACCAGAACTGAGACGAAAAATCCTGGATGAGGCATATAAGTGTAAGTACACTCTACATCCAAGAGCTACAAAGATGTACCATGACTTGAAGGCCTAATATGGGTGGCCAGAGATAAAAAGAAGGTTACTAAGCTTGTCGATTGTTGTCTTACATATCAGAAAGTGAAAATCGAACATCAGCGACTATCAGGGCTTCTACAAAACCATGAGATTCCTGAATGGAGGTGGTAAATTGTTACTATGTATTTCATGATGGGGTTACCCAAAGTCCGAAACTACATCGCTATATGGGTCATAGTTGATAGATTTACAAAAACAGCCCACTTCTTGCCTATTAGTGTCTACTATTCTCTGGATAAATTAGCAGAAATTTACATCAAGGAGATTGTGCAACTACATAGTATTTCGCATAACATCATCTCAAATAGAGATCTATATTTCACTTACAAGTTTTAGAAGGAAGGACATCAAGCTTTGGGTACCAAGCTCCGATTCAGGACGACATATCATCCTCAAACAGATAGGCAGATAGAGCAAACTATACAGACGATTGAGAATATGTTGAGGGCATGTGTACTGGATTTTAAAGGCAGTTGGGACAAATTCCTTCCATTGGCAGAGCTTGCCTATAACAACAATTACTATTTAATAATCCAGATGGCTCTATATGAGGCATTGTATAGGAGGAAGTGTCAATCACCCTTGTACTAGATAGAATTGTCTGAGAGGCATCTGCTAGGGCTCGATATTGTCGACCAGACAATGGCACAGATAAAGTTGATTAAGCAAAGGTTGTTAACTACTTAGTATCGACAAAAAAGTTATGCGAATAATAGGTGAAAACCTCTAAAATTTGATGTTGGTGACCACGTATTTATGAAAGTATCACCAATTATGGGTATTGACAGAGCACTAAAAGTACAAAAGCTGCACCAAGGTATATTGGTTTGTCGAGATCTTAGAGAAGATTGGGCCAGTAGCGTATCACATCACTTTGCCACCGAATCTGAGCATATTACATGATGTTTTCCATGTTTCCCAGTTGAAAAAGTACCAACCTGATCTAGAACATATGATTGAGTACAAAGACGTGGAAATGCGTGATAATTTGATGTATGAGGTCACACCTGACCAGATTATCGATCGACAGCTCAAGAGCAAGAGCATTTCATTTGTTAAGATTGTTTGAAAAGGGTTAATGCCCACAGAGGCAACATGGGAAACCGAAGAAAGTATAAAGACACATTACTTACAATTTATGTCTATATAGGTGTAGCAAATTTTTGGGATGAAATTCATATAAGTGGGGGAGAACTGTAACACCCCAAAATTTATATTCACCAAATATATTATAATTATTTAATAAATTCATTTTGTAATTATTTGAGAAATTCAATAAAATGGTGAATAATCATGAATTTGGACTTTACGAATATATAAATGTTCATTTTCATGAGAAATCAAGCAAAATAATTATGGAATTAATTTGTATAATTTAAAAAGCCCAATATTAAGTTCCAAAAATTGAGAAATATTGGAGAAAATATTTGGTCCAAAAATGGCGGAAATTGGCCAAAGAAAAATAAGAAAAGAAATTGGATTAAAAAGGTAATGGCAAAATTGTAATTTTTCCAATTTAGCATAAAATAAATTATTTTCCAATTAATTGAATTTAATTTCAATTAATTAAGGAGAATAAAGGTGAAAAACATATTTAGAATATTTTGGTCAATTAAATATGAATTTATGGAAAATTTGAGCAAAAAGTGCAATTTTGACCAAAATTTAGACTTTACATGTATACGTAACTTGGACAAGTGATGAAGCCAATTAAGACCATAGGGAGGGAACCCTAGGTGTCTCCTACATGTGGTAAGGAGAAGAAAACATTAGTTTGGCTTAACGACATGATTACATGTACATAGAGTTATGTACAAAAAAATTGGTTTTTGAAATTTTTCGGAAAATTCAACAAATTATTATAATACTATAAGATATGATCATATAAGGTTCATCTTTCTCATTCAGCTGCCATATTTTGACACAAAGCAAACCTGAATAGAGAGTGGGTAGTTCAGATTTTTAGAGAGAGAAAGGAGAAGAAATCTCACAAGTTGAGCCGATTCCTTCAACAATTTAGCTCCTAACGCATACAACTGCGATCCTAAGCTACTCCTCTATGTTCTTTAAGGTTTGGAAGCTCAAAATTTGGTGTTACATCAGCTGGGGTTTCGGCCAAGACAAGGAAAAGCTAGTGGGAGCTTGAGGCAACTTCCAAACTCTTGTATATTGACTACTTTGGCTGCTGTGGATAATTTAATCAATGAAATTTTGCCAAATTGTCATTGGTTTTAATTTTTGGAAATGGGTTTGCCTTGGGTTATGCTGTTGAAATTGGGTCTAAATGGTAGTTGTAACCTAATGTAATAGTTAATAAAGTAGTTAAAAAATAAAGGGATGCATTTATGGAGCAAAATCCTAAGACCCCGATTTTTTCCAAAGAACCTGTACATTTTGGTCAGGCCTATAAATGGGCCTTAGATTTGGAATTTCAAAGATTAGATGATTCAATTGGATTCAAGAAGGAAAATTAGATGGGGTTACAATTTGACACTTTTTCGAAAAAGCCCAAAAAAGCATAATTATGAAAATGTCCCTGAAAATCAAAAAGCACGACAGCCAAGGCCAATTTCATAATTTGACATTGAATTTAGTAATTTCGAGTCCAAAAATGGATTCTTTGGGTAGAAATATGTCAAAATAAACCTAGTCAACATTTCAGGAAAAGTGCAGTCAAGCCAAGTATGAAAGGACTAGGCTGGGGTCCCAAGGGCATTTTGATAAATTTTCACCATAAGCTAATATAACCACAATTGGTGATGATCAGTGTCCAAATTGGTGATCATCATTAAAAGGAAACAAATAAACAAAGGAAAATTAAAATAAATCCCCTCATTGATGATGATTGACATTGTCATTCATTAAGGGAAAATAAAAAATAAAAAAAATCTCATTTATGTTAATAGGTTTAAATTAGGAAACTACTTGTGGGGAGAATGAAGAAAAATAGATAAAAAAACGAAAATAAGCAAAAAAAGAAAATCCTTCTATTGATGATGATCGGTGTCCAAATTGGCAATTATCATTGAAAGGGAAAAATAAAAAAAATTAAAATAAAAATAAATCCCCTAATTGGTGATGATTGGCATTGTCATTAATTAAAGGAAAATAAAAAATAAAAAATGAAAAAATAATAAATAAAAAAAATCCCACTTTTGCTGATAGGTTTAAATTAGGAAATTACTTGTAGAGAGAATAATAAAGAAAAGTAAAAACGAAAAAATCTCCACTAATGGTGATTAGGTAAAGCTAGGAAGTTTTATCAATAGAAAATACAAAAAAAATTAAAATAAAAACCAAAACTTTTTTAAAAAAAATCTCCCTTGATGGTGATTAGGTCAAGTTAGCTAGTTTTTAACAATAAAGGCAAAAAAAATCAAAAAATGAAAATTCAAAAAAAAAAAAGAATGACCATTTATGAAGAAAACCTTATTTTGAGACTATAAATACAAGTGTAAGGGATGGAGCAAAACACACAAGAATTTTGGGAGAGCAAGGAGATAAGGCAAGAGGTATGTGCTATCTTGTCTTCTTATGATACTAGGTGTCATGCTTAATAAATATAGAGAAGGTGATTCTATTTGTCACTTGTTTATTATGTGGTTCTATCACCCTATTTCTTGTTGTAATATGGTTCAAAGGATAAAAGGTGGGCTTAAATCTCCTTACCTTTGACTTCCTTTTTGTTTAACTTGTGCTACTTTTTCTTCTTTTTTCTTTATCCCTTTCTTAGTCCTCTTTCAAAAAAATAAAAGAAAAAGAATATTTTGACACATTTTGTTAAATGAAAATAGAATGGAAAAACTCTCTTTTACAAGAAAATAAAGAAAATACTTTTTTGAAAAAAATAAAAAACACAAACCAAACAAAAAAATATTTTTCTCAAATAAATTAAATAAACATTTTTTTAAAAAAACACCAACAAAGTGACACACATTTCTACCCCCCGAACTACGTGAGTTTGTTCCCTCTAAATGGTACGTAGGCCCTAGGCTCTCTTCCTAGGTCAAGTCCAACTTTGTAAATAAATATATTTTTCCTTATTTTATTCTTGTAAATAAATGTTTTTTTCTTTAGTTTTCATTTTATTTATTTTTGTAAATACTCTTTTTTTAGTTGGGTAATTATCATAAGATTAAAGGGCATATATATTTTTAAATAATTAACTTAGGGTAACTATTCTTATGAATGGGTGTTGTGGGGTGCCTAACACCATCCCCATACACAATCGACTCCTGAACCCTAAATGGTTTTTGTAGACCAGTTTCATTTTCAAAAAAGGTTTTCCAAAATTATCCTTTTTCAAAATTTTGGTGGCGGCTCATGTTTTCTAAATTTCGAGTGCTATAGCTTGGTGACTCCACTGGGGACGGTTTGAGAGTCAAGCCCATTTAAGTTAAGTGTTTAAAAATAATTTGGCCTTAATTTTATTTTAATTACCCTTTTTTTTTGTGAATAGTTGTTTGTATTTATTAAATTCCTTTTTTTTCTTTTCTATCTATCTTGTGATCTGGTTGACAGATGACGGTTGGATAGAACCTAGGCCCACAGGTTGGTATGCTCTCCACACACACTGAACACATGCACTATTTTCCTCACACACATTTTGGGCCCTATACCCGGGTCTGTGAGTTCCTTAGGTGAGTGGAAGTTTCTAGCGGTCTCCCTGTGGGGTTTTCAGAACCCCTTGAGGTTACTGTGAAGACTTCATCCTAGCTGTTACTCATTTGGTGAAGTTGATCCCTGTGGGGAATTTAGAACCCCCTGAAGGTCAATTTCGTCATATGGGCTCTTCATCTTTACAATAGGGGCATTTAGGAGACCTTTATATGTGAGAATTAGAACCACCTTGAAACCATTGCACTTATTAGTGGAAATTATCGACCTACCCAATTAATTAGTACTTGCCTTTCTTAGGATAGATACCACCAACCTAGGGTCATTCCTAAAATGGGACACTGGAGGGCATATATTTATTTATTGTTGATAATCATTATTGTTATCTATGCATAATCAATGAAACCCCTAGGATCAAGTGACTAACTGTCGCTTCACCTAAGTATGTATCTAGCATCACTTCACATAAAGATACATCACAAGGACAGTGTATGTATTAGATAGCCAATCTTATTCTAAGGGTCTATGACCCTAAAAGACCATAATCTCATTACATCAATCATGTTAGAAAACATCTCAATAAGGTATAATCTTTTAGGGCTCATAAGGTATTATTATATCATTCATTTGCATTTTAGCTTCATTTGATATAGAGCTTGGACATAATCATCATTTTTAAAACCCTTAGCTGCGTGATGGCTTAGGCCATTCGCAGGTTAAAGGGCACTTTATTCTCCCTATGATGTAATAGATCTCTTGAGGAGGTGAAGTTCTTTTTCTTAATGTCCATCACCCATATAAAAACTTGAAGTATAAGTTATCATTCTTTCATGTCTCATAAGGTATCCTTGCATCATCCATTGGCATTTAGC
The DNA here is from genome assembly GCA_963242795.1 of Inga leiocalycina. Lineage (NCBI taxonomy): Eukaryota > Viridiplantae > Streptophyta > Magnoliopsida > Fabales > Fabaceae > Inga > Inga leiocalycina. Next base: position 32,946,728 of record OY725323.1, read on the forward strand.
TTCATTTGATGTAGGCCTTGGACATAATAAACATTTAACAAAACACTTAGCCACGTAATAGCTTAGGCCGTTCGTAGGTTAATGGGCACTTCATCCTCCCTATGGGGTATTAGATCTCTTAAGGAGGTGGAGTTTTTTTTCTCAATGTCCATCACCTATATAAAGGCTATAAAGCACATGTAATCATCTTTATAGCATGCATTCGGAAATACTTTCTGACTCTTTCTTCTATTTTTTTTAATAAAGGACAAGCAAGTTATCCAACAACTAAAAATTTGGCACAAAGGTTAAATGACACAAATACTAGGTTTAAATCAAGTTCCTATAGGAAAGGTGTGTTGCATGCTTATCACTATGGCCAATGACAAGATCTTGGCTAGGACGGGACTCAGGGTTCCTCCTATCTAATGAACAACTCTAGTTCTCCTTGTGGAATAATAGATTCCTTGAGGAAGCTAGAGGATACTTGTGTCAGAATACCTTTATGCCAATATAGCATGGATAACTCGTTATGCCTACTTGAAATTGTGAGTTCAAATAAACTAATGATATTGTGTTCCTTTCTAAGAGGTGATACAATATTGCTCCATCTAAACGTCCTAACCAGCTACCCCCTACGCACTCATACAACACGTGCTAACGTAGTCATCAGATGGCAGCCAATCCTGGTGAAGCCGAATCTAATATAAATCATCGGATGTCTCATATAGAGGCATAAATGGCATATTTGAAAGAAATGATTTCCACCTTGACTATAGCTCTTCAAACCCAGAATAATGAGAAAGAGTTAGGAACATCTGATCTATTGAAAAATGTTGAGATAAGTATACCATAGATGGCGAGACAGAAAAAATAACAGAAGATCCTTAGAGTAAACAGAATCCTCAAATTCCAAGCACTAAAGAGGAATAACCAGGTGAAGATTCAACATACACTTTCAATATGCCCTCCCTATCAGGTGAAAAGGAGGGATGGAAGGAAGAGTTAAGTGAAGTAAAAGACCAACTAAAAGCCCTCCAAAGACAAAACACTTGGGGTTTACTTGATTTAAAAGATTTATGCTTGGCACCACATATCGCGATTCCCAAGAAATTCAAGATGCCAGACTTTGATAAATACAATGGTATGGGAAATCCGATATACCATCTTAAGGCTTATTGCTCCAAGATGCTTGTGTGGTCACAAGATGAAAACTTTTTGCTACTATTCTTCCATGAAAGCTTGAAAAGGCCAGCACTGGAATGGTACATGCAACTTGATCAGACAAAGATAAAGAAATGGAGAGATCTGACTGATGTATTCATGAAACAATACAGGTTCAATCTTGACACTACCCGCACCAGGGAACAACTAAAGTCAATGAGTAAGAAAGCCACTGAAGCTTTCAAAGATTATGCCCAAAGATGGAGGATGGTCGCAGCACAAGTTCAACCTCCCCTTATACAATTTGAGCTCAGCTCTTATTTCATTCTTACTCTACAAGAACCTTATTATAGGTACATGGTTGGGACGCACATCACCGATTTTTCTAGTTTGATTGAGATTGGTGATTGAATTGATGCTAACATACACGACGGTAGAGGTGATCAGTATAAAGCCCTCTACATTTCCCTAAAGTACAAAGGGTTCATTGTGGCCAAAGTGTTGATAGATGGAGGATAAGCGTTAAATGTTTTACAACTATCCATATTTGAGCAATTGTCAGTAGAGGTGTCAGAGGTTGAAAAGAGTAAGATGATGGTTAGAGGGTTTAATGGTACTTAGAGAGGCGTATTGGGAACGTTTTATTTGCCTTTGCAAATTGGACCAACTTCATTCACAGTAGACTTTCAGCTTATGAACATTGACCCATCCTACTCTATGCTGTTGGGGAGGCCATGAATACACTCAACTGGGCAGTACCTTCTACCTTGCACTTGAAGGTAAAGTTCATTGATAGCGGGAAAATAGTGATAATTAAGGGTGAAGAAGAAATCATGGTGAGCAAGCCGAGCTCTCTTCTATACATTAAGGCTGCCGAGCACGAAGAAGGAATAGTTTTCTAAGGCTTTGAAGTTGAAGGACCCAAGGGATATAAAAATGACAACTCTATAGTAACCAAGATAATAGAGAAGAATGGGTTTAAGCATGGTAGAGGATTAGGCACTCACCTCCAAGGCATCAAATCCCCCATAAATCTGAAAAAGAATCATAGGCGCCAAGGGTTAGGATACGAGCTAGCATTGGAAAGATAGTTGAAAGAGCAAGCGAGCTTAAAGATAGGGAGGGAGGATGATTACTTTGAAATCCCCCACATAAGGAAGACATTCCTGATATCCTCTGAAGTGCTAAACAAGCCGACTGTTGCAATGGTTTCAATAATAAGCAAAACAACCTGTACGTGGATTTCAGCTGATGATTCTAGAAGAGCTCTAGAAAATTGGGACTTTAAGGACACCTTCAATTCTATTATTTTAGAGTAACATGTCTATCTAAAAGTTTTCCTTTTATGTTTTGTATGTGCCTTTAAGCGAGGTCTTATATGAACCATCAATAAAGAATGATATGTGAATAAAATTTAATTATTTATATCCATTCTTCCTTTTTCTCTCCTTCTATTCATTCATTGTTCATTTTTCGGCCTCCAGGAAATCGATTTCCTTAGAACTCTTGTTCAACATAGAGGTTTCTAAGTCCTTGAATGATGATTCATTTATTGCCATTGATAGGCATGATTACGAGTGTGATGATAATGAGATCATTCAAGTATACAAAAAAATCCTCGAATCTGATGATAATAGAATGTGCCCATATGAAGATGTAATCAAAGTAATAAATATGGGCACAGAGGAAGAAAAGAGAGAATTAAAGATAGTAGATAAACCCGAAAGAGAGCAAATGGTTTAACTCTTAAAAGAATTCATGGATGTGTTCGCATGGTCCTATCAAGACATGCCAGGCCTTGATCTAGGGATTACCTCTCACAAGATTCCCTTATTCCCATACACCAAGGCTAACAAGCAAAAATTGAGGAGGCTCACTTCCGATATGTCCTTAGTGGTTTGAGATGAGGTGATGAAGCAATTAGAAGTGGGTTTCCTGGAAGTAGCTAAATACCCATAATGGATAGCAAATGTTGTTCTTGTCCCAAAAAAGGATGGTAGAATTAGAATGTGTGTTGATTATTGAGATCTAAATAAAGCTAGCCCAAAAGATGATTTTCTATTGCCTCATATTGATGTCCTAGTTGATAATACAGCCCGTAGCTATAGGTACTCATTCATAGATGGGTACTCAAGGTATAACCAAATCCCTATGGATGAAAAGGACAAAGAAAAAACCACATTTATTACACAATAGGGCACTTATTGTTATAGCGTCATGCCATTCGGGCTAAAGAATACTGGGTCAACTTATCAGAATGCCATGGTGGCAATCTTCCATGATATGATGCATAAAGAACTTGAAGTTTACTTGGATGATATGTAGCTAAATCTTCTGAGGGAGAAAGCCATGTTGTGGTGTTAAGAAAGCTGTTTGAAAGGCCATGCAAGTACAAGCTGCAGCTAAATCCTAATAAATGCGTCTTTGGGGCTTTATCTGAAAAATTGTGGGGCTTCATTGTAAGTTGAAAAGGGATTACAGTAGATAATTTAAGATAATTTAACCTAATACATTGGCTTAATCACCCATGTGACCCTCAAAGCTAACAATATAAAACAATTAATTTAAGCTAATCGTAGAGGCAAAGGAAATATATTATTCACGATTATATTGAAATCACATATTGAAGCCGAAAGGCAAATTCTCTATAAATTTGAGCTCCATACCAATCAGTTCAACATAGCTGTCAATCTCAAATACATTTTGTTTGTTCGGTTTTTCATCCTAGGACATGAAAATATTTGTCATACATAAAATTATTTTTCCGTTCGCTTTTTCATTTCAACTTACACCGATGAATAATTCCAATAATATGGAATATCTTAAAAATTCAACCTAAAATAACAAAGATTGATAATCAATAGGTTATATATGTATTTCAATCTGACAGATATTATTATTGGGTTAAGCATGAGTTTAACTGGCAAGTAAGTTTTGGCGAAGGAGTTTTGACCATCTACTTTTTTTTTGCATTAATTTGCTCCTCAAAAGTGTTACAAAAAGCTAGGAGCAATACCCCGCTATCCGTAAATATGTTAACGGTCAATTTTAATTTATTTCTTAGGACAACATTTCTTTTTTCAACCGATAGATTGAATTGAACCTTAGCTCATATGCCCAACTTTTAGGAAAAAATTTAACCTTAACCCCTAGTTCTTTTTATAGCCAATGTTAGGTTTTTAACAATTAGGACAATTTTGCCCTACTTTTTAGCACTTCCAAGGCAAAAATTGATCCAAAAAAGATTATGGATACGCATAGCTCAATTGAAAAAACTTCCGAAGAAAAATTGAACCTTTACTTTTAATATTTTTTAACGGTTGGGGAAATTTTTCCCCCTTCTTAAGACCTCCGGAAATAATTGATCCAAAAAACCTCCTGGATACCCACAGCTCTCACACAAAAAATTTTGGGCAAATTTGGACATTCACAATATTTTTATTATTTAATGGAAACTGTAGAATGTATAACAACTCCCAAAGTATACACGTAATTTGCAGTGTGATTGTTTATCAAATTGTATGCAATACATTAGTTTAATCTAAATCAAACAAAGAAAATGTACGTGGTCCTCAAGAAGCTAACAATATAACACAACTAATTTAAGATCATTTAACCTAATACATTAGCTTAATCACCCATGTGATCCACAAAGCTAATAATATAAAACAATTAATTTAACCTAATCATAGAGGCAAAGGAAATATATTATTCACGATTATATTGAAATCACTTATTGAAGCCGAAAGGGAAAATTCTCTATAAATTTGAGCTCCATACAAATCAGTTCAACATAGCTGTCAATCTCAAATACATTTTGTTTGTTTGGTTTTTCATCCTAGGACATGAAAATATTTGTCGTACATAAAATTATTTTTCTGTTCACTTTTTCATTTCAACTTATACCGATGAATAATTCCAATAATATGGAATATCTTAAAAATTCAACTTATAATAACAAAGATTGATAATCAATAGGTTAGATATGTATTTCAATCTGACAGATATTATTATTGGGTTAAGCATGAGTTTAACTGGCAAGTAAGTTTTGGCGTAGGAGTTTTGACCATCTACTTTTTTTTGCATTAATTTGCTCCTCAAAAGTGTTACAAAAAGCTAGGAGCAATACCCCGCTATCCGTAAATATGTTAATGGTCAATTTTAATTTATTTCTTAGGTCAACATTTCTATTTTCAACCGATAGAGTGAATTGAACCTTAGCTCATAAGCCCAACTTTTAGGAAAAATTTTAACCAGAACCCCAAGTTTTTTTTTATAGCTAATGTTAGGTTTTTAACAATTAGCACAATTTTGCCCTCCTTTTTAGCATTTCCAAGGCAAAAATTGATCCAAAAAAGATTATGGATACCCATAGCTAAATTGAAAAAACTTCCGAAGAAAAATTGAACCTATACCTTTAATATTTTTTAACGGTTAGGGAAAATTTTCCCCTTTCTTTACACCTTCGGAAATAATTTATCCTAAAAACCTCATGGATACCCACAGCTCTTACACAAAAAATTTTGTGCAAATTTGGACATTCTCAATATTGTTATTATTTAATGGAAACTGTAGAATGTATAACAACTCGCAAAGTAGACACGTAATTTGCAGTGTGATTGTTTATCAAATTGTATGCAATACATTAGTTTAATCTAAATCAAACAAAGAAAATGTACGTGGTCCTCATGAAGCTAACAATATAACACAATGAATTTAAGATAATTTAACCTAATACATTAGCTTTATCACCCATGTGATCCTCAAAGCTACAATATAAAACAATTAATTTAACCTAATCATAGAGGCAAAGGAAATATATTATTCAGGATTATATTGAAATCACTTATTGAAGCCGAAAGGGCAAATTCTCTATAAATTTGAGCTCCATACTGTAACCCCCTGCCTTACTTAACGTAATTAATATTCGATAACTCATAGTAAAAAGGGGTTTGAGACCGACAGATAGTTCAAAGTTATCAATTTACCTACCAAACAGTAGGAACTTACAAAATTTTCAAAACTCCATTCCTATTTCGGTCTCGTTTTCAATTATCGAATATAACCACCTGTGCAGTTAATTTACATTCACATATATCAGAGTCTATAACTTAAACCCCGGCAACCCCCGGGTTCATCTATATATCCATAGAGTTTCAAATCCTGATTAGGGGATTACAAACCAAGTACTTCATAACTATTTACAACTCAAAAATGTTGTACAGTAATCCCTATCCAAAATGAATAACCAACAAAAACCATACTAATGTCCCTAAGAAGCTCTAACCGCTCCGGGTCGCTCGCTTCTCCTTTGAGCCACACGCCCTGTCTGAAAGGTTAGTTCAAAGGAAAGAATGAGATTCAAAAGAATCCCAGTAGTAACTAAACATTTATACCACATATAATCACACAGCATGTAAGCAAATCATCATACAGCAGCAGCAACCAATATCACACTCCACCCTCATCCCCTTTCTCCGCCGGGAAGGCACACCGCCCTAACCCGAACTGTTGTTAGCTACTCAGGGACTATTGGCGTGGCAGTGCATACATATAGCCTGATAGCTCATACAGCTAACCGGCTTTCACAAATGGCCCGTCGGCCTCACAAGCAGCCTTTCGGCCCGCATATCACACCTCATCCTCATCCCCTTTCTCCGCCGGGAAGGCATACGACCTTCACCCGAACCGTTGTTAGCTACTCAGGGACTATTGGACTGACGGTGCTTACACATAATCACATAAGTCGCAACATACGAACTTATCACAATTCAATGATAATACACACATACAATGCATCACATATGGTACGAAAGAAAAGTCACTACCTGATCCCTTCCTGATGTCTCTGGGCACAGTGGGCTCACGAGGATAGCAGATGTCAAATCCTATAATCAAAATAGGGACATTTGGTTAATTTCCTTTTCCAAATTCTTACTTCAATAACACTCTAAGTTGGTATTCATTTGGACTCTTTAGATGGCCATTAAATGCCTAACATATGCCTAAAGGGTTGGGATAACTATCCCCAAAGATCCTCCTTTAGAAAGCTACACACTGATTTTGGACCCCTCACTCGCACCCCTCACTCGAGCACAGATGACCGTGCTCGAGCACAACTCCCATTTTCACTCGAGCACACGCGAGTGAGACGCAGGAAGTGCTTGCCCGAGAGCAACTCCCGCGACCAACCTTCATTCTCACTCGAGCACAAGAGGCTGTGCTCGAGCAGAGACCCCGAGCACACTCGAGCACCACGGAAGTGAGACCCCGCGAGTGACAACCCGAGAGCATCTCTCAACATCTTCCTCCTCCATCACTCGAGCACAACGCCTGTGCTCGAGCACTGATCCTCAATGCTCGCGAGCATAAGGAAGTGAGGTCCAGTGAGTGTCTACCCGAGAGTAACTCCACCCCCAGGTACAGATTCACTCGAGCACAAGTTCCAGTGCTCGAGTGATCCCCCAATGCTCGCGAGTGCCACGCGCACTCTTGGCAATCACTCTCGAGTGATACCCTGAGACACTCACCCACAGCACCAAAAAGGCACCCTCACTCGAGCACAACATGCTCACCCGAGCACGTTCATCCTGTGCTCGAGTGAGACCCTTCTCACTCGAGAAATCCTGACAGATGCCCCCCCAAAATGTAGAAACTGATATGGTTTCCAAAATCCACCAATTGCACTCCAATGGTTCTAAAACTTGTGTTAGAGCTCATTTTCACTTATTTCAACACATAGAACCCATTGGCAACCAACAATAACCCAAATTCAACCCACTCAACACATTCCCTCTCTAAATCCTCAAACCACTCAAAAACCCCATTCTAACAACTTCCCTTATTCAACTTCAGATCAAATTCTAATCACTCCCAAGTGTCAAAACTGACCAACTGAACAGTGACACTCTCACCAAAATCTACCCTTCACTTAACATCATAATTAGGTCTAATTTCCAGAATTCTCATTGATTGGGCAAACATCTTGACATATATATCAAAATGCATTACAAACCTACCTCTTCAACTTGCTGAAATCAACACCTTGATTCCACCAACTTTCAGATTTATCCAACAATCAAACACCACCAATGGAAATTCTGAAATCATAGAAATAATGCTCTTGACCTCTTGATCAACATTAATGAAGGGTAACTAAGCATATAAGATCATTTACCTTAACAAAATTCAAGCCCTTATTTTCTCTTTCTTGCTTACACCACCGAAAATGGAGGAAATGGAGAGAGAAAGGAGTTGGTGAAAGTGATGATCATCCTTCCCTTCTTCCCATGCAAAAACCGACTAAGAGGGAGAGAGAAAGAGTTTGAAAATGTTGACTTCATCTATGGTCCATAGTTTGCCACTTGGCAAAATCTCATTCCTCCCACTATGATTTCATGTAGACTCATCCACACTTGATTCCACCCCTTTGTCTTTCAATCTCAACCATTGATCTTGATTACTAAGAGGTTTTATCATCCGTAGCTAACCAGACGGTTGGTAAATTTACCGTTTTACCCCTGATTAGTACAATACTCATTAAATCATCACTAATGCTCTTTATATCATAACACACAACATGTACTTCAAATATGCTTAATTAACATTAATTACATCATTTGAAGTTATTATCCCTTAATTAAAATCCAGGATGTTACACATACTAATCAGTTCAACATTGCTGCCAATCTCAAATACATTTTGTTTGTTTGGTTTTTCATCCTAGGACATGAAAATATTGGTCGTACATAAAATTATTTTTCCGTTTGCTTTTTTCTTTCAACTTATACCGATGAATAATTTCAATAATATGGAATATCTTAAAAGTCAACCTATAATAACAAATATTGATAATCAATATGTTATATATGTATTTCAATCTGACAGATATTATTATTGGGTTAAGGATGAGTTTCACTGGCAAGTAAGTTCTCGCGTAGGAGTTTTAAGCATCTAGTTTTTTTTTTTGCATTAATTTTCTCCTCAAAAGTGTTACAAAAAGCTAGGAGCAATACCCCGCTATCCGTAAATATGTTAACGCTCAATTTTAATTTATTTCTTAGGTCAAGATTTCTTTTTTCAACCGATAGAGTGAATTGAACCTTAGCTCATAAGCCCAACTTTTAGGAAAAAATTTAACCAGAACCCCTAGTTTTTTTTTATAGCTAATGTTAGGTTTTTAACAATTAGCACAATTTTGCCCTCCTTTTTAGCATTTCCAAGGCAAAAATTGATCCAAAAAAGATTATGGATACCCATAGCTAAATTGAAAAAACTTCCGAAGAAAAATTGAACCTATACCTTTAATATTTTTTAACGGTTAGGGAAAATTTTCCCCTTTCTTTACACCTCCGGAAATAATTTATCCAAAAAACCTCCTTGATACCCACAGCTCTTACACAAAAACTTTTGGGCAAATTTGGACATTCACAATATTATTATTATTTAATGGAAACTGTAGAATGTTTGACAACTCCCAAAGTATACACGTAATTTGCAGTGTGATTGTTTATCAAATTGTATGCAATACATTAGTTTAATCTTAATCAAACAAAGAAAATGTACGTGGTCCTCAAGAAGCTACCAATATAACACAATTGATTTAAGATAATTTAACCTAATACATTAGCTTAATCACCCATGTGATACTCAAAGCTAACAATATAAAACAATTAATTTAAGCTAATCATAGAGGCAAAGGAAATATATTATTCAGGATTATATTGAAATCACTTATTGAAGCCGAAAGGGCAAATTCTCTATAAATTTGAGCTCCATACCAATCAGTTCAACATAGCTGCCAATCTCAAATACATTTTGTTTGTTTGGTTTTTCATCCTAGGACATGAAAATAATGGTCGTACATAAAATTATTTTTCCGTTTCCTTATTCATTTCAACTTATACCGATGAATAATTTCAATAATATGGAATATCTTAAAAAGTCACCCTATAATAACAAAGATTGATAATCAATAGGTTATATATGTATTTCAATCTGACAGATATTATTATTGGGTTAAGGATGAGTTTCACTGGCAAGTAAGTTTTCGCGTAGGAGTTTTCAGCATCTAGTTTTTTTTTTTTTTTCATTAATTTGCTCCTTAAAAGTGTTACAAAAAGCTAGGAGCAATACCCCGCTATACGTAAATATGTTAACGGTCAATTTTAATTTATTTCTCAGGTCAACATTTCTTTTTTCAACCGATAGATTGAATTGAACCTTAGCTCATATGTCCAACTTTTAGGAAAAAATTTAACCTTAACCCCTAGTTTTTTTTTATAGCCAATGTGAGGTTTTTAACAATTAGGACAATTTTGCCCTACTTTTTAGCACTTCCAAGGCAAAAATTGATCAAAAAAATATTATGGATACCCATAGCTAAATTGAAAAAACTTCCGAAGAAAAATTGAACATTTACCTTTAATATTTTTTAACGGTTGGGGAAATTTTTCCCGCTTCTTAACACCTCCAGAAATAATTGATCCTAAAATCCTCATGGATACCCACAGCTCTTACACAAAGAATTTTGTGCAAATTTGGACATTCTCAATATTGTTATTATTTAATGGAAACTGTAGAATGTATAACAACTCCCAAAGTATACACGTAATTTGCAGTGTGATTGTTTATCAAATTGTATGCAATACATTAGTTTAATCTAAATCAAACAAAGAAAATGTACGTGGTCCTCAAGAAGCTAACAATATAACACAATTAATTTAAGATAATTTAACCTTATACATTAGCTTAATCACCCATGTGATCCTCAAAGCTAACAATATAAAACAATTAATTTACGCTAATCATAGAGGCAAAGGAAATATATTATTCATGATTATATTGAAATCACTTATTGAAGCCGAAAGGGCAAATTCTCTATAAATTTCAGCTCCATACCAATCAGTTCAACATAGCTGCCAATCTCAAATACATTTTGTTTGTTTGGTTTTTCATCCTAGGACATGAAAATATTTGTCGTACATAAAATTTTTTTTCTGTTCGCTTTTTCATTTCAACTTACACCGATGAATAATTCCAATAATATGGAATATCTTAAAAATTCAACCTATAATAACAAAGATTGATAATCAATATGTTATATATGTATTTCAATCTGACAGATATTATTATTGGGTTATGCATGAGTTTCACTGGCAAGTAAGTTTTCGCGTAGGAGTTTTGAGCATCTAGTTTTTTTTTGCATTAATTTGCTCCTCAAAAGTGTTACAAAAAGCTAGGAGCAATACCCCGCTATCCGTAAATATGTTAACGGTCAATTTTAATTTATTTCTTAGGTCAACATTTCTTTTTTCAACCGATAGATGGAATTGAACCTTAGCTCATATGCCCAACTTTTAGGAAAAAATTTAACCTTAACCCCTAGTTTTTTTTATAGCCAATGTTAGGTTTTTAACAATTAGGACAATTTTGCCGTCCTTTCTAGCACTTCCAAGGAAAAAATTGATCCAAAAAAGATTATGGATACCCATAGCTCAATTGAAAAAACTTCCGAAGAAAAATTGAACCTTTACCTTTACTATTTTTTAACGGTTGAGGAAATTTTTCCCCCTTCTTAAGACCTCCGGAAATAATTGATCCAAAAAACCTCCTGGATACCCACAGCTCTCACACAATGACTTTTGGGAAAATTTGGACATTCACAATATTATTATTATTTAATGGAAACTGTAGAATGTATAACAACTCCCAAAGCACACACGTAATTTGCAGTGTGATTGTTTATCAAATTGTATGCAATACATTAGTTTAATCTAAATCAAACAAAGAATATGTACGTGGTCCTCAAGAAGCTAACAATATAACACAATTAATTTAAGATAATTTAACCTAATACATTAGCTTAATCACCCATGTGATCCTCAAAGCTAACAATATAAAACAATTAATTTAACCTAATCATAGAGGCAAAGGAAATATATTATTCACGATTATATTGAAATCACTTATTGAAGCCGAAAGGGCAAATTCTCTATAAATTTCAGCTCCATACCAATCAGTTCAACATAGCTGTCCATCTCAAATACATTTTGTTTGTTTGGTTTTTCATCCAAGGACATGAAAAAATTGGTCGTGCATAAAATTATTTTTCTGTTTGCTTTTTTATTTCAACTTATACCGATGAATAATTTCAATAATATGGAATATCATAAAAAGTCACCCTATAATAACAAAGGTTGATAATCAATAGGTTATATATGTATTTCAATCTGACAGATATTATTATTGGGTTATGCATGAGTTTCACTGGCAAGTAAATTTTTGCGTAGGAGTTTTGAGCATCTAGTTTTTTTTTTTGCATTAATTTGCTCCACAAAAGTGTTACAAAAAGCTAGGAGCAATACCCCGCTATCCGTAAATATGTTAACGGTCAATTTTAATTTATTTCTTAGGTCAACATTTCTTTTTTCAACCGATAGATTGAATTGAACCTTAGCTCATATGCCCAACTTTTAGGAAAAAATTTAACCTTAACCCCTAGTTCTTTTTATAGCAAATGTTAGGTTTTTAACAATTAGGACAATTTTGACGTCCTTTCTAGCACTTCCAAGAAAAAAATTGATCCAAAAAAGATTATGGATACGCATAGCTCAATTGAAAAAACTTCCGAAGAAAAATTGAACCTTTACCTACAATATTTTTTAACGGTTGGGGAAATTTTTCCCCCTTCATAACACCTCCGGAAATAATTGATCCAAAAAACCTCCTGGATACCCACAGCTCTTACACAAAAAATTTTAGGCAAATTTGGACATTCACAATATTTGTAATATTTAATGGAAACTGTAGAATGTATAACAACTCCCAAAGCACACACGTAATTTGCAGTGTGATTGTTTATCAAATTGTATGCAATACATTAGTTTAATCTTAATCAAACAAAGAAAATGTACGTGGTCCTCAAGAAGCTAACAATATAACACAATTAATTTAAGATAATTTAACGTAATACATTAGCTTAATAACCCATGTGATCCTCAAAGCTAACAATATAAAACAATTAATTTAAGCTAATCATAGAGGCAAAGAAAATATATTATTCACGATTATATTGAAATCACTTATTGAAGCCGAACGGGCAAATTCTCTACAAATTTGAGCTCCATACCAATCAGTTCAACATAGCTGTCAATCTCAAATACATTTTGTTTGTTTGGTTTTTCATCCTAGGACATGAAAATATTTGTCGTACATAAAATTATTTTTCTGTTGGCCTTTTCATTTCAGCTTATACCGATGAATAATTTCAATAATATAGAATATCTTGAAAATTCAACCTATAATAACAAAGATTGATAATCAATAGGTTATATATGTATTTCAATCTGACAGATATTATTATTGGGTTATGCATGAGTTTCACTGGCAAGTAAATTTTTGCGTAGGAGTTTTGAGCATCTAGTTTTTTTTTTTTTGCATTAATTTGCTCCACAAAAGTGTTACAAAAAGCTAGGAGCAATACCCCGCTATCCGTAAATATGTTAACGGTCAATTTTAATTTATTTCATAGGTCAACATTTCTTTTTTCAACCGATAGATTGAATTGAACCTTAGCTCATATGCCCAACTTTTAGGAAAAAATTTAACCTTAACCCCTAGATCTTTTTATAGCAAATGTTAGGTTTTTAACAATTAGGACAATTTTGCCCTCCCTTTTAGCACTTCCAAGGCAAAAATTGATCCAAAAAAGATTATGGATACGCATAGCTCAATTGAAAAAACTTCCGAAGAAAAATTGAACCTTTACCTAGAATATTTTTTAACGGTTGGGGAAATTTTTCCCCCTTCATAACACCTCCGGAAATAATTGATCCAAAAAACCTCCTGGATACCCACAGCTCTTACACAAAAAATTTTGGGCAAATTTGGACATTCACAATATTTGTATTATTTAATGGGAACTGTAGAATGTATAACAACTCCCAAAGTAGACACGTAATTTGCAGTGTGATTGTGTATCAAATTGTATGCAATACATTAGTTTGATCTAAATCAAACAAAGAAAATGTACGTGGTCCTCAAGAAGCTACCAATATAACACAATTAATTTAAGATAATTTAACCTAATACATTAGCTTAATCACCCATGTGATCCTCAAAGCTAACAATATAAAACAATTAATTTAACCTAATCATAGAGGCAAAGGAAATATATTATTCACGATTATATTGAAATCACTTATTGAAGCCGAAAGGGCAAATTCTCTATAAATTTGAGCTCCATACCAATCAGTTCAACATAGCTGTCCATCTCAAATACATTTTGTTTGTTTGGTTTTTCATCCTAGGACATGAAAATATTTGTTGTACATAAAATTATTTTTCCGTTGGCCTTTTCATTTCAACTTATACCGATGAATAATTTCAATAATATGGAATATCATAAAAGGTCAACCTATAATAACAAAGATTGATAATCAATAGGTTATATATGTATTTCAATATGACAGATATTATTATTGGGTTATGCATGAGTTTCACTGGCAAGTAAATTTTTGCGTAGGAGTTTTGAGCATCTAGTTTTTTTTTTGCATTAATTTGCTCCACAAAAGTGTTACAAAAAGCTAGAAGCAATACCCCGCTATCCGTAAATATGTTAACGGTCAATTTTAATTTATTTCTTAGGTCAACATTTCTTTTTTCAACCGATAGATTGAATTCAACCTTAGCTCATATGCCCAACTTTTATGAAAAAATTTAACCTTAACCCCTAGTTCTTTTTATAGCCAATGTTAGGTTTTAAACAATTAGGACAATTTTGCCCTCCTTTTTAGCACTTCCAAGGCAAAAATTGATCCAAAAAAGATTATGGATACGCATAGCTCAATTGAAAAAACTTCCGAAGAAAAATTGAACTTTTACCTATAATATTTTTTAACGGTTGGCGAAATTTTTCCCCCTTCATAACACCTCCGGAAATAATTGATCCAAAAAACCTCCTGGATACCCACAGCTCTTACACAAAAAATTTTAGGCAAATTTGGACATTCACAATATTTGTAATATTTAATGGAAACTGTAGAATGTATAACAACTCCCAAAGCACACACGTAATTTGCAGTGTGATTGTTTATCAAATTGTATGCAATACATTAGTTTAATCTAAATCAAACAAAGAAAATGTACGTGGTCCTCAAGAAGCTACCAATATAACACAATTAATTTAAGATAATTTAACCTAATACATTAGCTTAATCACCCATGTGATCCTCAAAGCTAACAATATAAAACAATTAATTTAACCTAATCATAGAGGCAAAGGAAATATATTATTCACGATTATATTGAAATCACTTATTGAAGCCGAAAGGGCAAATTCTCTATAAATTTGAGCTCCATACCAATCAGTTCAACATAGCTGTCCATCTCAAATACATTTTGTTTGTTTGGTTTTTCATCCTAGGACATGAAAATATTTGTCGTACATAAAATTATTTTTCCGTTGGCCTTTTCATTTCAACTTATACCGATGAATAATTTCAATAATATGGAATATCATAAAAGGTCAACCTATAATAACAAAGATTGATAATCAATAGGTTATATATGTATTTCAATCTGACAGATATTATTATTGGGTTATGCATGAGTTTCACTGGCAAGTAAATTTTTGCGTAGGAGTTTTGAGCATCTAGTTTTTTTTTTGCATTAATTTGCTCCACAAAAGTGTTACAAAAAGCTAGAAGCAATACCCCGCTATCCGTAAATATGTTAACGGTCAATTTTAATTTATTTCTTAGGTCAACATTTCTTTTTTCAACCGATAGATTGAATTGAACCTTAGCTCATATGCCCAACTTTTATGAAAAAATTTAACCTTAACCCCTAGTTCTTTTTATAGCCAATGTTAGGTTTTAAACAATTAGGACAATTTTGCCCTCCTTTTTAGCACTTCCAAGGCAAAAATTGATCCAAAAAAGATTATGGATACGCATAGCTCAATTGAAAAAACTTCCGAAGAAAAATTGAACTTTTACCTATAATATTTTTTAACGGTTGGCGAAATTTTTCCCCCTTCATAACACCTCCGGAAATAATTGATCCAAAAAACCTCCTCGATACCCACAGCTCTTACACAAAAAATTTTAGGCAAATTTGGACATTCACAATATTTGTAATATTTAATGGAAACTGTAGAATGTATAACAACTCCCAAAGCACACACGTAATTTGCAGTGTGATTGTTTATCAAATTGTATGCAATACATTAGTTTAATCTAAATCAAACAACGAAAATGTACGTGGTCCTCAAGAAGCTACCAATATAACACAATTAATTTAAGATAATTTAACCTAATACATTAGCTTAATCCCCCATGTGATCCTCAATGCTAACAATATAAAACAATTAATTTAAGCTAATCATAGAGGCAAAGAAAACATATTATTCACGATTATATTGAAATCACTTATTGAAGCCGAAAGGGCAAATTCTCTATAAATTTGAGCTCCATACCAATCAGTTCAACATAGCTGTCAATCTCAAATACATTTTGTTTGTTTGGTTTTTCATCCTAGGACATGAAAATATTTGTCGTACATAAAATTATTTTTCCGTTTGCTTTTTCATTTCAAGTTATACCGGTGAATAATTTCAATAATATAGAATATCTTAAAAATTCAACCTATAATAACAAAGATTGATAATCAATAGGTTATATATGTATTTCAATCTGACAGATATTATTATTGGGTTAAGCATGAGTTTCACTGGCAAGTAAGTTTTCGCGTAGGAGTTTTGAGCATCTAGTTTTTTTTTTTTGCATTAATTTGCTCCTCAAAAGTGTTACAAAAAGCTAGGAGCAATACCCCGCTATCCGTAAATATGTTAACGGTCAATTTTAATTTGTTTCTTAGGTCAACATTTCTTTTTTCAACCGATAGATTGAATTGAACCTTAGCTCATATGCCCAACTTTTAGGAAAAAATTTAACCTTAACCCCTAGTTTTTTTTATAGCCAATGTTAGGTTTTTAACAATTAGGACAATTTTGCCATCCTTTTTAGCACTTCCAAGGCAAAATTTGTTCCAAAAAAGATTGTGGATACCGATAGCTCATTTGAAAAAACATCCGAAGAAAAATTGAACCTTTACCTTTAAAATTTTTTAACGGTTGGGGAAATTTTTCCCCCTTCTTAACACCTCCGGAAATAATTAATCCAAAAAACCTCCCGGATACCCACAGCACTTACACAAAAACTTTTGTGCAAATTTGGACATTCAAAATATCATTATTAATTAATGGAAACTGTAGAATGTATAACAACTCCCAAAGTACACACGTAATTTGCAGTGTGATTGTTTATCAAATTGTATCCAATACATTAGTTTAATGTAAATCAAACAAAGAAAATGTACGTGGTCCTCAAGAACCTAACAATATAACACAATTAATTTAAGATAATTTAACCTAATACATTAGCTTAATCACCCATGTGATCCTCAAAGCTAACAATATAAAACAATTAATTTAAGCTAATCATAGAGGCAAAGAAAATATATTATTTACGATTATATTGAAATCACTTATTGAAGCCGAAAGGGAAAATTCTCTATAAATTTGAGCTCCATACCAATCAGTTCAACATAGCTGTCAATCTCAAATACATTTTGTTTGTTTGGTTTTTCATCCTAGGACATGAAAATATTTGTCGTACATAAAATTATTTTTCCGTTTGCTTTTTCATATCAACTTATACCGATGAATAATTTCAATAATATAGAATATCTTAAAAATCAACCTATAATAACAAAGATTGATAATCAATAGGTTATATATGTATTTCAATCTGACAGATATTATTATTGGGTTAAGCATGAGTTTCACTGGCAAGTAAGTTTTCGCGTAGGAGTTTTGAGCATCTAGTTTTTTTTTTTTGCATTAATTTGCGCCTCAAAAGTGTTACAAAAAGCTAGGAGCAATACCCCGCTATCCGTAAATATGTTAACCGTAAATTTTAATTTATTTATTAGGTCAACATTTCTTTTTTCAACCGATAGATTGAATTGAACCTTAGCTCATATGCCCAACTTTTAGGAAAAAATTTAACCTTAACCCCTAGTTTTTTTATAGCCAATGTTAGGTTTTTGAATATTAGGACAATTTTTCCCTCCTTTTTAGCACTTCCAAGGCAAAATTTGTTCCAAAAAAGATTGTGGATACCGATAGCTCATTTGAAAAAACATCCGAAGAAAAATTGAACCTTTACCTTTAAAATTTTTTAACGGTTGGGGAAATTTTTCCCCCTTCTTAACATCTCCGGAAATAATTAATCCAAAAAACCTCATGGATTCCCACAGCTCTGACACAAAAACTTTTGTGCAAATTTGGACATTCACAATATTATTATTATTTAATGGAAACTGTAGAATGTATAACAACACCCAATGTATACACGTAATTTGCAGTGGGATTGTTTATCAAATTGTATGCAATACATTAGTTTAATCTAAATCAAACAAAGAAAATGTACGTGGTCCTCATCAAGCTGACAATATAACACAATTAATTTAAGATAATTTAACCTAATTCATTAGCTTAATCACCCATGTGATCCTCAAAGCTAACAATATAAAACAATTAATTTAAGCTAATCATAGAGGCAAAGAAAATATATTATTCACGATTATATTGAAATCACTTATTGAAGCCGAAAGGGCAAATTCTCTATAAATTTGAGCTCCATACCAATCAGGTCAACATAGCTGTCAATCTCAAATACATTTTGTTTGTTTGGTTTTTCATCCTAGGACATGAAAATATTTGTCGTACATAAAATTATTTTTCCGTTTGCTTTTTCATTTCAACTTATACCGATGAATAATTTCAATAATATAGAATATCTTAAAAATTCAACCTATAATAACAAAGATTGATAATCAATAGGTTATATATGTATTTCAATCTGACAGATATTATTATTGGGTTAAGCATGAGTTTCACTGGCAAGTAAGTTTTCGCGTAGGAGTTTTGAGCATCTAGTTTTTTTTTTTTTTGCATTAATTTGCTCCTCAGAAGTGTTACAAAAAGCTAGGAGCAATACCCCGCTATCCGTAAATATGTTAACCGTAAATTTTAATTTATTTCTTAGGTCAACATTTCTTTTTTCAACCGATAGATTGAATTGAACCTTAGCTCATATGCCCAACTTTTAGGAAAAAATTTAACCTTAACCCCTAGTTCTTTTTATAGCAAATGTTAGGTTTTTAACAATTAGGACAATTTTGCCCTCCCTTTTAGCACTTCCAAGGCAAAAATTGATCCAAAAAGGATTATGAATACGCATAGCTCAATTGAAAAAACTTCCGAAGAAAAATTCAACCTTTACCTTTAATATTTTTTAACAGGAAGGGGAAATTTTTCCCCCTTCTTAACACCTCCGGAAATAATTGATCCAAAAAACCTCCTCGATACCCATAGCTCTTACACAAAAACTTTTGGGCAAATTTGGACATTCACAATATGATTATTATTTAATGGAAACTGTAGAATGTATAACAACTCCCAAAGTATACACGTAATTTGTAGTGTGATTGTTTTTCAAATTGTATGCAATACATTAGTTTAATCTAAATCAAACAAAGAAAATGTTCGTGGTCCTCAAGAAGCTAGCAAGATAACATAATTAATTTAAGATAATCTAACCTAATACATTAGTTTAATCACCCATGTGATCGTCGAAGGTAACAATATAAACCAATTAATTTAACTTAATCATAGAGGCAAAGAAAATATATTATTCACGATTACATTGAAATCACTTATTGAAGCTAAGGGCTAATTCTCTATAAATTTGAGCTCCATACCAATCAGTTCAACATAGCTGCGAATCTCAAATACAATTTGTTTGTTTGTGTAACATCCCGAATTTTGATACTTGAGCTTAGAGATTAAGCCTGAGATTAGTGGACTGCTAAGCCCTGGTTTAGCAAGAGTCCAAATTGTGATTAAGAAATATGAAAATGAGTTGATGGTAATTCCAAGTGAATTTCCATAATCAGGGGTGAAACAGTAAAGTTACTGACCAGTTGATCGGTTACCGAGGAGGAAACTCATTGGTAGTTTCAAGATCAATGGCTAGGATTGATTGTGAAGTTGAGCAAGGGGCATAATCAAGTGTATGTGTGTGCATGTGAGCCCATGAGAGTTGGAGTGAGATGGTGACAAGTGGCAAAGTGTGGACCCTTGGATGGGTCATAAGTGTGACACATCATCATCATCTCCATCTCCTCTCTTTTCTCTCTCTCGGTTTCTCTCTCTTCTCTTCCTTCCTCCATTTTCGCTGAATATGCTTGGGAGAGAGAAAGGAGAATTTGGTTTTTGAGGTAAGCAAATGGCCCCTTTAGCTCAAACTCTCTTCTCTAATGTTAATCCTTGAGTTGAGAGCTTTATTTTGGTGATTGTAGTTTCTCCATTGGTGGTGATTTGAAGATCACGAAAATGTGAAGTTTGGAGAATCAAAGAGTGTATTTGAGAAAGTGGATAAGGTATGTGAAACCAATCCTTCTATCTATGTTTCATTGCCAAATGATTAAGTTGGAAATTTCTGGAATTATTGCCCTAATTTCGAAAATATGGGTAATGGGTAGTTTGGCATGCTATGGTTATAGAAATGGTATGTTGGTATGAGTTTTGAATAGATAGAATGGATTTGGGAATGAAATGTGTGAGGTTGTTGATTTAGAGAATTGATGATTATGATGCCCTAGACCAAAGCATGTTAATGGAATGGGAATTGGGTAATTCTATTGATTCCATTGAATTCCGTGAGTGATTTTGTGTGGGAGTAGCTTTGGTAGAGGTTTTGGGTCCATTTGGATCAATTGGGCAAGAGTTAGGAGAATGTGGTATGTTTGCTGCGTTTTCCTGGAATCTGATAGATTCACTCAAGCAGACAGGGGTGTGCTCGAGTGAGGGATGAATGTTGCTCGAGTGAGGAAGAACCTGCTCGAGTGATATGTGAGTTTTTCCCTTGTTTTGCTGCGAGTGCGCCTGGGTCTTCATGAACGCTGCTCGAGCACATCGCTTTGTGCTCGAGTGAGCGAAGAACATGCTCGAGTGAGCATGGTCTGCTCGAGTGATAGTGGGAGTCCAGAGTGAAAGGTTGCTTTCTGGTCTTCACTCGCGGGCAAGGTGCAAGAAGTGTGCTTTCTCACTCGTGGGTGGAGGGCATCTGCTCGAGTGAGCCGTGTGTGCTCGCGGGTGAGAGGTGTATGCTCGCGGGTGTGCTCGCGGGTGAGAGGTGTGTGCTCGCGGGTGAGAGTGGTGTGCTCGAGTGATCCAGTGCTTGGAGAGCGTGGGGGGCTCTCGGGTCCTCACTTCCTGGATTTCTCTCGCGGGTGCTCGAGTGAGGCTTTTGGCCTTGTGCTCGAGTGAGGATCTGTGCTCGAGTGAGCTTGTGCCTCAGGTGAGGGTTGTGCTCTAGGGCATGTGCTTTCTGTCTCACTTTCTCTTGTGCTCGGGTGTTGTCCGTACCAATGCTCATGTGAGAGCATTTGTGCTCGAGTGATGTCCGTACTTGTGCTCGAGTGAGAGCATTTGTGCTCGAGTGAGGCAGTGAAAAATATCAAGTTTGAGTGTTCAAAAGGGGATCTTTGGGGATAGTCTTCCAACCCTTTAGAGCTATGGATTGAGGTGTTTGAGGGCACTTAAAGGGCAATAATGATAACCAACTTGAATGTCTAAAAGTTAAAGAATTGGAAAAGGGATTAATCCTATGTCCTTGATCTTGGTTATAGGATTTGATGATTGTTCAGAACGTGAGCAGCCGGAGCTGGAGCTTACGTGGAAAGAGAGTAGGGAACTTACCTCTTCTGCATGTATTGATAATTGTATTTGTGTATTGATGCATGTTATTGCTTTGCATGATTATGTGAGACATATGAGAATGATTGTAGCTCTGTTCTATTTATACTATGGCCATGAGTATGTTGTGTGAACATTGAGCATGCGGATATATCATTATGTGAGCATGTGTTATTGTGATGCAAGTATGTCATGCATTAAATACTTATCTTGCATGCATATTGGTATTTGTTTTCCTACTGAGATTCCCCAGAATCTCACCCTCCCCTATCAACATTTTAGACAGGGAAGGAAGATTGAGGATGAGCAAGCATCCAAGGACGAAGAGGACTCGTTTCTGGGTGAGAGCTTAGTGGTTGGTTATCAATACGTAATTGGGATTATGTATGTGTATGTTTGGACCAGTATTTGGAGTATGTATTCGAAAGAGATTTGTGTAATCCCTATTGAATGAGTTGTATGGGCTATTATGCCTTATGAGTATTGAGCGAAGATATGATCCCGGAATTGACGGGAATTTATATTGCGTACTCTGATAATTGTATAAATGTAATTTATCTTCGCATAGTAATTATATTCGGAGTGTAAATAGGAGACCGTGTTTTAAATGATTTCGAACTGTGATTGTGAAAACCCCGTCTGGTTGATGGGTTTATAAATGATGTTTTGTCTTATTGGTCTCTATTTCACTTTAATTGCGTAATCCGGATATTAATTACGGCAGGGGGTTACAGTTTGGTTTTTCATCCTAGGACATGAAAATATTTTTCGTACATAAAATTATTGTTCCGTTTGCCTTTTCATTTCAACTTATACCGATGAATAATTTCAATAATATGGAATATCTTAAAAAGTCAACCTATAATAACAAAGATTGCTAATCAATAGGTTATATATGTATTTCAATGTGACAGATATTATTATTGGGTTAAGGATGAGTGTCACTGGCAAGTAAGTTTTAGCGTATGAGTTGTAAGCATCTAGTTTTTTTTTGTTGCATTAATTTGCTTCTCAAAAGTGTTACAAAAAGCTAGGAGCAAGGCCCCGCTATCCGTAAATATGTTAACGGTCAATTTTAATTTATTTGTTAGGTCAACATTTCTTTTTTCAACCGTTAGATTGAATTGAACCTTAGCTCATACGCCCAACTTTTAGGAAAAAATTTAACCTTAACCCTTAGTTTTTTTTATAGCCAATGTTAGGTTTTTAACAATTAGGACAATTTTGCCCTCCTTTTTAGCACTTCCAAGGGAAAAATTGATGCAAAAAAGATTATGGATTCCCATAGCTCAATTGAAAAAACTTCCAAAGAAAAATTGAACCTTTACCTTTAATATTTTTTAACGGTTGGGGAAAATTTTCCCCCTTCTTAACACCTTCAGAAATAATTGATCCAAAAAACCTCTTGGATGCCCACAGCTCTTACACAAAAACTTTTGGGCAAATTTGGACATTCACAATATTATTATTATTTAAAGGAATTTGTAGAATGTATAACAACTCCCAAAGTATACACGTAATTTGTAGTGTGAATGTTTATCAAATTGTATGCAATACATTAGTTTAATCTAAATCAAACAAGGAAAATGTACGTGGTCCTCAAGAAGCTAACAATGTAACACAATTAATTTAAGATAATTTAACCTAATACGTTAGTTTAATCACCCATGTGATCCTCAAAGCTAACAATATAAAACAATTAATTTAAGCTAATCATAGAGGCAAAGCAATTATATTATTCACGATTACATTGAAATCATTTATTGAAGCCAAGGGCAAATTCTCTATAAATTTGAGCTTCTTTCCTATTAGTTCAACACAGCACAAAAATCTTTGATACAAATCTAGAGCAAAATGAAACCTGCCTTAGCAACAATAACTTTCTTGTTTTGCCTCTTCGCCTTCTCCACCAAACCATCATGGGTGAGGGCGGTAATCCTGGAACCGGTGGTTGATAAGTTCGGCAAGAACGTTACAGCCCACGAGAGCTATTACGTCTTGTCGGCCCTCTTTCCATTTGACGGTCTTGATTTCAACCACTTTGACAAAATTCCTTGCCCTCATGTCGTTGTTCAAATAGGGCTTCCTTTAAAAGGTAAGTCTGTAAAGTTCTCTCCTCTCTTCTCTGACGATAAAGTTATTTACACCTCCACCATTCTCAACATCGAGTTCAGTGACAAGATTCCAACTTGTAATGATTCTGGGGTTTGGGAAAAAACAAAGTTTATAAGTGATCGAATGAATGTGGCTACCAACGGTACTAAAGGGAGCGGACAATCTGATGCCAACTGGTTTGTGATTGAGAAAGCAGAACTCGATGGTGTTTATAAAATCATGTTCTACCCTAATCCAGACCCTGTTATACGCGAGGAGCTTGCGGTATTTTTATATGGTACTGATGGGAAAAGGTATGTCGGATATCCTGGTAACTTAAAGGAACTCAGAGTTAGGTTCAGGAATGTTAATGATAAAAATGCCGTTGCTGATGTTGATGAAGCTGTAATGAGCATCTAGATGAGAAGTTGTATCCAACTTCTGAGTTAAGTTTCTATTATGAAGTTCGAGAATATCAGTGTAATGTCGATAAATAAGAGCTATCCTGTTGTAAATAGGATGTGCTGATGAAATAAATGGTTATGTATTTCGTTATAATCCATTGGTGTTTTTTGTTTCGCCTTTCACCACAAGTGATCATTTTAACTAATTGAAATGTGGTTTCTGTGATATATGAAGTTATATATGAAGTTTGGGGATATCAGTGCAGTAGCGATAACAAGAACTATGATACTTTTAACTAATTCGAAGGAATTAAAGAATTGAAGTTATTAACTCATTCAATCTATCATAAAATTAAAATTGTGATTTCAATAATATCCCTTAAATATAGGCATATATAGATATATATATTTGAAAACTAAATATTTAATACTCTTCAACACTATCAAATATGATCTTATGAAAAACAAAAATACCTTTCACAAGACGCTCTATGATTGAAAGAGTATTAATATCATATAACAAGTCAAGTATATGTTCATGAAATGATATGGCTTAGTATTTCAATGGACCAGCCCTCAATGAGCACTCATTTTAGAGAAGTGATGAGCACCCAACCTCCTCATATCTTAACTATGCAGATCTAATCTGGATGATCCAGATTTAACTTTTTGTTTGTCATTTTTTAAAAAAAAATTATTTTAATGGGCATATAATCTAAAATAAAGATAATCTATTAACCATCAATTTTTAAAAAAATGATTTTTATTTAAAATTTATCAATTAAAAATAATTAAATCAGGACCATTCAAATCAATTAAAAAGTTAGTTATGTAAAACCCTGGTGTGCTTCATTTTTAATATATTATAACTATAATATAATTACAAATATATTATAATTATAATTATAGCATAACGATAATTATAAATTTTTATAATATGCACACACACACACACACATTATGATATTCTCTTTTACCCTTTCGAAAAATGAATAAAGCACCATAAAGTCGCAAATATCCATTTACTCAAAATTAACAATATTGATCTTTGTATTGTTCTCATGCTATTTATAAGATAGAGAAACATTTTTTGAACTACTTTATAGGGATCTGAATAAAATTTTCACGTGAAAGTACAATTTTATCCTTCATTTTTTATTATGTAAATTTTGTTCTTTTGGGGTAGCATATTCCACTAGACTTATTTATAAGTTATATATTTCCATAAAGTTTTACTAAAACAAGAAAAATATTGAATTTCATTAACTCTAACTTAAAATTTAACAAAACTTCAACTTTACCCCTATTTAAAGTGTAACACCCTCATTTTCAAAGCATATAGACGGCTTTAATGCAGTAATATCTTTAAAAAGGGAGACTGGCAATGCTTTGTAAATAGCAGGAGTCCTAACTTCAAGTAGAGTGTGAAGCTGCACTTGAGTGGGTTTTCAAAATCTTTTCAATAATCTGTTTTAGATTTGGTCTCGTATTATTTTACAATTCATTTGAAGTCATTCGTTTTAAGTTCATTTCTTTATATCAGAGTTTTTATCAATACGTTCTCTGCTAGAACCCAAACTATTATGATTATTTAATGGCCCTAGATAGACGACTGTCCACTACTGGTTCAGATGTCACTATGATTGTGCTTATATACAGGCGCTTACTTACATGTCTACCGACTTGCTAGTATGGGACTAACCACACTTAAATACAAGTTAAGTACAATTTTAAAAAATATAGATAACCAACAGGGAAATTTAAGATGAATATATATCATGCCATGTCAACCAAAGTTACAGTACAATCAACATATTCAATCTTCAGAGAAAAATTCACAATATGCAAAAAGCATAAAGTTACCAATTCAAGAACATCCGTCCCTTGCCACAGCGTTGGGAAATTCTATTGGGCCTGAGTCCTTCTCATCTGAATGCTTTAAATTAACAATGGTAAAAATATGCATATAACATACCACATAGTATGTGAGGGATAAGTTACTACCTGACAATTTTTCCAAATTTCGATCTTGGTTGACGTGCTTCTAGCATTCCAGGCAGATATCAAATCTTTAAAGTTATAATTTATGGACGATGAGTTATTATTTAGTCCAATTCTTTCATAAATCACTCTCTTATGTTGGTTATCATTAAGGTCACTACATTACACTTAATGTGTAGCTAATGGGCTCAAGCTAACTGTAACACCCCAAATTTCATTCACCAAAATATATTGTAATTATTGAAAATATTCAATGAAATGAAATGGTGAATATTCATGAACTTGAAATTTATAAAGTCAGTAAATTTTCATTTTTATGGGAACTGGGCTAGAACTTATGGAATAAATTCTTGGGTTTTCCAAAAAGCCCAATATTGAGGCCCAAAGTAGAGAAATACAAGAGAATAATATTTGGCCTAATATTAATGTTAATTTTGGCCAAGGAAAAGAAGAAAAGGAATTAGTTCAAAAATGTAATGAAAAAAATCGTAAATTTGCCAACAAAGCACAAGATTAATTATTTTTCAATTAATTGAAGTTAATTTCAGTTAATTAAAGAAAATAAATGGGAAATATATATTTGGAATATTCCTGGTCAAGAAAATCAAGTTGAAAAGTAAATGAGAAATTGGACACAAATTAAATAAGAGACTTTGGGAAATGCATGAAATAAATATTATTTCCCCAATTTCTCATCATTTTTGCTTATTAAAGGAAAATATGAGGGGAAATAATTATTTGAATGCTAAATATGCAAAGTGTCAATATCTTAGATTAAAATACTACATGTATGTACATATAATTATCTTAATGGAATTGAAGCCCAAACTTGGTTTATGAATGGGGGCTAGGCGTCTTTTATTAGCCAAGGAGGAGAGGAAAAATTGGTTCATATGTAATAGGATTGTATGACACTATTTGGCACGAGATAAAGTCAAAGTACAAATGCTTATGTCATAATTCATTAAACCACCATTTATTAATTAGGGAATTATGGAGAGATATTATTAACTCATTCCTTCATCTTTCTCATCTGCATTTCTGTCCCAACAACAGTAGAGAGTGAGAGAAGAGCTTTGGAGTTTTAGAGAGAAGGAGAAGCAAAACCTAAGGTAACTTTGTGATTCCAAGTGTTTGAGCTTCCAAATTTGTTTAATCTCTCCTCTAATCTCTTCTTCTTCATGAAACCCATTGTGTAGCAAGAAAAATCTCAAGGTTAAGGAGAGAGAGGGAGGTCAGCTTTGAGAGAGAAAGTGAAGCAACCCAAGGTAACCTCAAGAACATCAAACCTCTTGGTTCATTGTTGTTGCTATTGTTGTTCTTGGCTTGGTTTGTGATTTGTTTGTTGATTTTGCACATTTAGGAAATGGAAACCCTAAGGGGTTATGCTACCCAAATGTCCTCAAATCTTATTTAGTACATGATTAAATGGCCTAATGAGGGATTAGAAGTAGAAATGAACAAGCTTTTGAAGTTGAAAATCAAAGTTGCATTTTCCCTTTTCCTTTGTCATAGTTTTAGCCAGACCTATTCAAAGGGGTTGGAGCTGAATTTTCATAAATCTGATGATTCCATGATATTCAAGAGGGAAAATTATGTAGGGTTGATGTTGAACACTTTTTCAGAAAAGCCCTAGAAAGTGAAATAACAAAAATACCCCTAAAACCCTAAATAGAGCTGTCAAGGGCAAAATTGTCATTTGGCAATGATTTTACAAAAACTGAGATAAAAAATGGATTATACAAGAAAAACTATATAGGATTAGCCTGGGTCAAAATTTTTGAAAAAGTACAGCCGGATCGGGTCCTAAAGGACATTTTAATAATTATGTAGTTTTAGATTAATATAACCAACAAAACACTTTAGAAGACTCTAAAGTGGTACATGAATGAGTTTTAACCTAATTCTTGTATATTTAAAATTTTAGGACCGGATTAATAGCTCAAGTCGTTGCATAAAGTTTGAGGAACATCACACGTGTTAAAAAGAGGTTAAGGTAGTAACTTTAGATTTTATACACTATGTGAATGTTGATATGTTGTATGTTGCTGTATTTTGTCATATAAACATGGTGCTTGAGCCACATTACTTAGTTGTGGTATGGGACTTAGCTGAGGTACACGGATAAGTAGGGAATCCGAACAGTCATTTGGCCCTAAGCATTGTGCACACACACGATATAGTATGAATTTTCATTTTACATTATATGATACAATGCATATTTAATTTTTGCATTTTATATAGTTGATCGTATGTTACTATTGAGATTCGTCTGAATCTTACCCTTCTTCAAATAAATAAATTTTCCAGTAGAAACTAGCAGCTCCAAGGGCAAAGCAGTAAATATGGGCAAGTAAAGGGTGCGGATCACGAGATAAGAGCTGTGGTTGGTTATATGTAGTCTATTTTGAATATTTTTGGAACAATTTGTATATATACTATCAAACCCTGCGAGGATGACTCCTGTATGTAAACATGAACTTAATATCAGTATGTTTCTGCTATTTCTGTATGTACTATGGAACTTTGCCCTCATTACTCTGTGTATATCAAAATGTTAAGGGGTTTGACACTAACCCCAAATGCTAAAGTTAACCCTTTAAGGTCCAATTCTATTACAAAAACCCTTTACTTTGAATTTTCGGACAATTAAGAAAAGTTGGCAGATTTTTCACTAAACTTTGAAAAATCATAACTAATTCTAGAAAATTCTGATTGGGGTGATTCAAAATTTAATGTGAGTTTTATTAAGTCTATTTTAAAGGAAAAATTCACCCATAGTTTCCTATCTCCACAAAATTCCCAGTTTTCACGTTTTCCCTTGCTGTCAGAATTCTTTCTAGTTTTAATGGTCTAACTTCAAACACTCACTACGTTTTATGTACTTATCCAATTTCTACCCATTACTTATCCAATTAAAGCTCTTTATGTGTACTTTAGATTTGGAAAAACTCAGGGTCAATGGATAAAGTTTAGACATTCAAAAATGCACCACAACTACACTGCCTTCATAAACAAAATTCTGGCGGCAACTACAACCAAGTTTCAATCTTTTGATTTATCTTTCTAAATCGATCAAGATTATAACTAGAATCTATTCCCACACCATTTTCATGTAAAACACAATGGTAACATAAAAAATGAACAAATTCCCACTCTTTCCACAGGTTCTATTTTGGCAAAAAATTAACAAAAATTTCAGAAATGACCAAACTCCCAATTTGAGCATCAAACTTGTATCATATGGCTTCTATTCTTCATAAAACACCAATAACTTCTCCAAATCCTAGTTTAGCCAAAATCAGGGTAGGTTCGCATGTGCAAAAATATTCATTCAACCATTACAACCAATAGCTCAAATTGGAGCCAATGCTCACCTCGTGCTCCTCCTTAGCTCATTTCTTTGATTCTTCAGCTTTTATTATTGGATGATGAGCCAAAACACCTCCTCTTGAATTCTAAAACAATAGAAATAAAGCTCTAATCAAGAGGAACAATGTTTATGAAGGGTGTTTTAACCATAGATGAGGTTAAGAAGGTGAAAAATTAAGATCAAACTCAACTTCAAACCTGGTTCTTCAAGCTCTACATTTTGGCAGCTGAAAAATTGACTTGAAGAAAGAGGAAATGAATGGTGAAATGATAAGTATGGTCAAAATTGGTGAAAAGTTATGGTTGAAATTTAATTCACTTTATACATATAATTAGAGTAATTTAACTTGAGTTTTTTCCTTCCTTTTTCCTTCATCTTTTCATCAAAAGTTATAATATCCCAAAATTTATACACCAAAGATTCAATGTGTATTTATTTAACAAATAGATTAAAGAGTGAATTTTGGAGAATTTGATTATGCTGGAAATGAAAATTTCCTGTGAGGCTGTGAGTTTGTCATGTGGTTTTGGATGATCACATGATATTCAAAAATTGTGAAATTTTCTAGAATGAAAGTAGACATTCCAAGATTTAATTTGATAGGAAATATGAATTAATTTGACCTATACATTAAGAGTTATGAATTTATGAAGTTTACCTAGTGAAACTGGCTACTTTCTGGGACAACGTCCAAAGATTAAAATTCTGGTAATGTTCAGCTTTCATTTGGCTAAAGACTATATTTATTCTTGAAACTAGACTCAATAAGGGTTAAGTATCCTTCGGAAGCACCTCAATTCAATGTCTACAAATAAAGATATGAATTTTCAAAGTTTGATAAAAATTCTGCCGGATTTCCAGCAAAGTGTAAAAATCACAAAATGTAAGGGCAATTTTGGAAAATAAAAAAAATTATCTTTCCTCTATCCATTAAGATGTCCAAAAGCTCAGAAAAATTAGGAAAAACTTCCAAAATCAGGAAAAAATCGAAAGAGGAAAGAAGGTATGAATAGTAAACACTCTAAGGAAAATTCACCGATTTCACTATTGAATCGTAGCTTTCGTCCAAAAAGTCCTACCCAAATCTTCTTCTCCTCATCATGAGCTTCAATTCTTTGGTTTTATATTTTTGATGTGTGGAGTTTGGTGTCATCTACTCAGGTTAGGTGCTATCAGAATCAAGAACTGGTTGCAGAATCATACTGAGGTTATAAGCATAAGCTTCGATTTGAGCCGAGTATTATGATGTTTGAGTAATTATTCATGGAGTTGTGTTACTACCCTAATTTTCTAAGACCATGAAAATGAAGCTTAATGGCCTTGTAATCATGAGAAATGGGTTAAGAAGGTTTAATGATGTTAGATTATAAGTTTTGAAGCTTAATTTACAAAATTGGATTCTTGGGGAAAGGGGTTCCGTTCAGTGTAGAATTTGGGGACAGATCTGGATTTTGATGTTTTTTAGCGTTCCATTTGATCTTACATGAAAAATTATATGGAATCATGTGTGGCTGTGATTTTTGGATGATTATACATAATTCTAGAACTTTTGGAAGTTTGAGTTGTTGCTGCCTATATTCGTTTCTGGATACCAGTATTTGTTAGAACCGACTGACACCCAAGAGGGGGGTGAATTTGGTGTAAGATAAAAATCTTAAGAACTTTGAAAATCTTTTTGCATCTTAGAGGAAGCAATAGATATGAAAGTAATGAATCATAAATCAACAGTTAATATATGCTGGAAATATAAGAGTTTAGGGAAGAGAATATGCAAACTGTGATTTATCCTGATTCGGTCCAATCTGTGATGGCCTACGTCCAATTCCCAGGCTCCTCCTGAGATTTTCAAATCCATTATTTTCTTGTTTAATCTAGGCACAAGAACAGCCTTTACAACCACAAGTTTAGCCTGGCACTTGTGAAGCCTTTGACAAATCTCTGACCGAGTACTCCCCCTTACACACTGTAATGTTACAACCGAGTTACTCTACCTTACATACCCTGTAAGGGTACAAATTTGATGATGAAATATTACAATCAATCTTCTCTCTCATAAGTGAATAAGATGAACACTGAAGTACAATACAAATAATCTCTCTCACAAATATACATAATATAGAAAACAGATAAGAACAGGGAGTGTTTGGGTGGAGATGGATAGCTTATGATATGAGCATGTTTGTGTCATTATGTTCTCGTTGGTGTTGCTCTTCATTGAATGTCCCCATATTTATAGATGAGTTGTGATAGCCGTTGGAAGTATTTCAACCTATCCGTTAGAGTGGCGTAGCTTCATTTGATCATTCTTTGATTTTGAAAACTAGCCGTTGTGGTTGGTGAACGCTCCGCTTCCGTAAAGTCAACTTTTGTCTCTTCATGTCATCTCTTCGTTATATTCCTGGAGAAATGCATTAAACAATAATACAAAGAAGTGTAAGAGTTATTGGAAGCAAGAAGAGTAAGTTACATAAACATTCCAATGATTTTCAGAATCTTCGGATATGTTGTTGGTCGTGTCACTCGAGTGGTTACTCGAGTAAGTCTCTCTTTTCTTCTGGTTACTCGAGTGATCCCTCGATTAATAGTTCAAATAACTTTGCAGATTACTCGAGTGCTCTCTCAAGTAATGTTGTCCAAATCTTGGCCGAGAGTAATTCCAACTTCATTACTCAAGTGATCCCTCGAGTAATTCCTTTCAAAATCTGGCTGAGAGTAACTGATTCTTTGCTTCTCTGATTACTCAAGTGATCCCTCAAGTAATGTTTCAAATGACTTTGCAAATTACTCGAGTGATCCCTCGAGTAATACAACTTTTCACATTTGGTTACTCGAGTAGTCCCTCGAGTAAAGTCTGTAATTTCTTGGCCGAGAGCTACTGGATGATATCTTCTTTGGTTACTCGAGTGATCCCTCGAGTAAGCTCTTAAATAACTTTGTAGATTACTCGAGTGATCCCTCAAGTAATATCATTCAAATTGTGGCCGACAGCATTTCCAACTATATTACTTGAGTGGTCCCTCGAGTGAGGTTTCAAATAATTCTGCATATTACTCAAGTAAGCTCTTTAAGTGAATTCTTGATTTTGATTTGAAACATGGAAAATCATATATCATCAAAAATCCCTCATCATCTACATTACAATGCAACAAGAATCACCTCCAAAATCATTTTGTACACAAAGTTATGATCCAAAGAATATCTTCTGCACTTAGAGAAAGTCTGAAATCACGAGCATCAATTTCCAAAAGGCATATCTCTTAGTATATAACTTGAAATATATCAACTTACATGTCCATGGAAATCTATTTAAGTCTACTTTCATATGGCACTGGTTTTGTCTCAATCCAATATGTATTTTGAGAGTTATGTTCAAAATACCAAACCTTGTTCTGGTAAAAGATGCTGATTTATGGGTCAACTTCAACAGATCATATCTCTCTCATCAGAACTCCTTTTAATGTGATCTTGGTGTCCATAGTTCGTGTTGGGAGTATATTTTCATATACCACTAGTTTCATATCAATCCAAAGTGTGGTTAAAGAGATATGCCTAAAATACCAAACCTCTATCCTGACACTCAAAAATAGAGTACCATTACTCGAGTAATCTTCAAGTGACTTTACAGATCACTCGAGTAGCCACTTGAGTAATCACCTCTAAAATGAGGCAGTGCCATATTACTTGAGTAATCATCCCTGGAGGTACCATAACTTCCGTATACATCATTTTAGCTTTGTATTGACCCATTCCAACTTCCGTTTGACCATAGAAACCTCCGATATCACTTCTAATAGCTTGAATCTTGATATTCTCATGTGATTTTGCAAGTTATTCTTTCTTCAATCTCTTTCTTCTTGTTTTTCCACTTGATGATCATTCCTCATAACCCAACTAGATATCTTCTTGAATTGATTATCATTCTTCATAACCCAATTAGATGTCTTCTTGAATATCTTCAATCTTCTTCAATCTTTGCTTGATATTCCCATTAGTTCTTGCAATGCTTTCTTTCTTCAATCCCTTACCTCATGATTTTCTTCTTGATGATCATTCTCCACATATGAGGCATTATAACATCAACCCACCATCGGGTTTATGACTAATCTACAAAATATACAATATTAAATATAGTAGTTAGTCAATGTAGATAATAAGTATATCATACAAAATTTTTGCTCTTAATACTTGACATCTATATTTGACATCATCAAAACTATTCATATTTAACAGTATTATTGTGACGTGTTTTTTAGTAGTCAAACCTGACCCAAATTGCATGGTATTATAAGTTGAAAGTAGGAATCCTAGGCTTCTATTTTGATAGTTAATATAAGTAATTTGGCCTAGCAGATTGAAAGTTATGTTTTTTCACAATTTGACAATATTTCTAGAGTACAATCTTGAACAGCAGCGTTTTGGCAAATTTCTGGGAATACCATGGCTGTAAAGGCTGGACTTGGGAATTTTTTCATGAAAATACACTTAAAGAGCTTCACTTAGGCTTTAGAATTAGTCCATTTGAAATTTCCTAGAATTGAATATGATTTTTCAAAGTTGACAAAAAATCTGCCAGTTTTCTGAAAAACTGTGAAACTACACTGAGGAGAGTTTTATTGAGCAGAAATTGTTGAAATTGTGATAAATAACCAAAAAAATGTGATTTCAAGGTATTAATGGTACAAGTAAGAACCATTCACTTGTTAACTTTAATTTTGATAGGAATTGGAAATTTTTCTGAGCCGAAATCAAAGTTAGGACGACTGAGAAATTAAGAAAGGAGATAGGTAGTAACTTTATCTTTCACAAATTATGTGAATGTTTTATATGTTTTTGTATGCCATCTTCTGTGATATAATTGATGAACACTGTTTTGCTGAGTAGGGCAATTTGTGCGAATAGGCACTTGTACCTGGTTATTAAGTAATAACCTAACTGAGGTTTACCGATAGTAGGGGGAGTAGCCCTAACTCATGTATACATGCCGTGATGATTGTTTGTGTTGTTAATATGTTGCATAACATAGAGCATGACATATTTAATTTTCGCATATTACATGATTGATTGTATGTTACTACTGAGATTCTTTTGAATCTCACTGTTCGTTACCGCAAGTGCACGGATCACTTCAAGTAATAAAGTAATAACTAAAGATTGTTCCTAGAGGACTATGCAAAAGCGAGCTAACTAATGCAACCTTATGTTTAATTAGGTTGAATGGAATCATTTGAAATGGATCCAGTTAAGCCAAAACATGTTGTTGAGGTTAAAGATAAATTTAAAACTATTTTTAGACTAAAAATTTATAAAAGCAAATGATTCTTTAAATTCAAGTATTAAATGAAACTTATGATTGTTTATTCCCCTTGTATTTCAAGAGCACTTACTCAAATCCCCCAATATATGCTACTTAATGAAATATTATACTAGCCAAGGATACTAAATTGTTAGATTCCAAGTTTTGATGATAACAAAAGGTAATTGTATGCAAAGTATGTTTTTAAAGTCTAAAGAATGATTACAAAGTTACCAAATGCATATGGCAAAGTTTTGTTATGTCTGCTATCAGCTTTTGCTGATGCACTCGAGCAACAGAGCTAGAACTCGAGCATGAAGCTATGTTGCACTCGAGCAGATACGAGTGTTGGACAGAAAGTGTTTGCCCGAGAGCAAATTGCTATCAGATCTACTGATGCACTCGAGCGCTGGAGCTAGTACTCAAGCATCAGGCTCTTTTATACTCGAGCACATGCAAGTATTAGACAAGAAGTGTTTGGCCGAGAGCAATTACTGTCAATCTTACTAATGCACTCGAGCATGATGCTGTTTTGCACCCGAGCACTAGCGAGTGAGGGACTGCGAGTGTTTGGCCGAGAGTCATGCAGAACAGAAAAGCACAAGCATGCCTGAGTGAGAGTCCATATGCCCAAGTGATACATCAGCACTCGTGAGTGAGGAATCTAACTCTCTCAATTTTGATGCAAGTGCTGGAGTCAAGAGTATATTACAGGAAAATATTCTTCTTACTCGAGTAGGAGTATGCATGCTAGAGTGAGGTCCCACATCACCTGCGAGTGTAAAATCACACTCTTGCTAAAATGGTATACGAGTGTTGTCCAAAGACGCGGCTCTTAATGTAAAATACAAGGACACTCGAGTAGGAGGAGTTGTGCTCGAGTGAGGACCCACATCACTCGCAAGTGAGAAAATGCACTCACTCAAATCATGTGAAAGTGCAAGTGTAAAATTGAAGCAAAAAGAGAAAATATGGTAGTTCACTCGAGTGAGCCCCCTTAGTGCTTGAGTGATACTCTGCTAGAAGACAAAATGCATCAGTCTTACAGCGTTCAATCTGAATATGGTTTAATGATATTTATTTATCTTATTGTCACTTATTATTATTATTTAACATCATTTTAAATGTATTATGAGTGTGATACAGGAGTTTGAACGTTTGAATTAATAAGACACAGAGGAAGTCAAACAATAGCAGACAGCATTATTACGACCATCCAAGCATGTACCTACCGCGTTCAAAGATTTCAAACGTACGCATGCCATTCCACAATAACATGCCCCACTCTACAATGATCATTATTCAAACAGGCAAAAACAGATGTCTATAAATACAGAGTTCCAGAGACCATAAAAAACAACGAAGCACAAGAATTCACATAAGCAAATTCACAAGTCTCTGTTATTCATACTTTCTCTGTATTCAAATCATTCTTCAGTGTTTATCATATTTGCTCTGTAAGAGTGTCTATATACACTTCAAATTCTATTTTTATTTGATCTCAAGGTATTGGGACCTTGAGAGGATAGATATCCTTACGAGGGAAGTAGTTGAGAGAATTCCTAGTAAAACTTTCCACTCATAAGACTTACAAGATACAAGCAGTAGAGAACGTTGCTGCTCGTAAGACTTACAGTGGTATAAGCAGGAGAGAACGTTGCTGCCTAAGAGTTGTATACGTAAGCAAGTGAGAAAGGTCATAGGTTGTTTTTCTGCACGTTAGACTTGTCGTAAGGGGGAGAGAAATTTCTTAGTGTTAGAATATTTCTGCTCGTAGTCCATTCGAGGACAATTGTTGTTTTGTGTCATTTTGAGAGCCCATTGAATCTTGGAAGTATAGTGAAAATCTCAGTAGGTCTTGATCTCTGACGACTGGACGTAGGCCTGGATTTTAGGCTGAACCAGTAAAACTCTCTATGTACTAATCCTCTCAACTCTACTCTATCTACAACTATTGTCATATCACCTCATCAAACGAAAAATTTATCACATCACCCAATTCACCCCCCTCTTGGGTGAAGCTTGCCTCTTTCATTTGGTATCTGGGCAAGGTCTTCTCCAAAGAGTCTAACAGCTTGAGAAGGATCTGATAAATGGTAACAATAGGTGAAAACATTCTTCCAGATAGAGCTTCAATCACTAGACCTCCTAGTTTTGCTGGAGAACATTTTTCGTTCTAGAAAGCTAAGTTCAGAGTGTTCGTGATAGCTAACAGTACGGTTTATGGAATGTAATACAAGATGGTGACTATGTTCCAATAAAGAAAATTTAAGATATAGTCATTAAGAAGATCCTAGAGGAGTTTGACGAAGATGACAAAAGGTTAGTAACATTAAATAGTAAAGTTATTTTAATGATACAGAGTGCTCTCAGTCAGAAGGAATATTTCCGAATCTGCACTCTACCAACAGCTAAAGATATGTAGGATGCTCTTGAAATCACTCACGAAGGTATATCTGGAATCAAAGAAAATAGAGTTAATACTCTAATTACAGAGTATGATCTATTTCGTATGAAACCTGGAGAAGGAATATCAGAATTCGAACTCAGGTACACTCATCTTGTAAATCAACTATCTGCACTTGGAAAATCTTTTGACCAAAATTCCCAGGTAAGAAAGATTCTTAATATTCTTACGAAAGAATGGAAAGCGAAGGTGACAGCTATCGAAGAAG
The DNA here is from genome assembly GCA_963242795.1 of Inga leiocalycina. Lineage (NCBI taxonomy): Eukaryota > Viridiplantae > Streptophyta > Magnoliopsida > Fabales > Fabaceae > Inga > Inga leiocalycina. The sequence continues at coordinate 32,984,538 of OY725323.1, forward strand.
CTAAAGAAGAGTCAATGAGATCTGTAGCCGCTCTCTTTGGTAGCCTTTCTGAGTATGAAGTAAAGTTGAGATTCAAGAAGGAACTAGATGAGTTTGATGATAAAACGAAAATAGGAGTTGCACTTAAAGCTATCAAGGAAGAAGAATCTTCTGGAAATGAAGATGTTCCTAATGATGATAATATGAGAATGATCGTGAGAAAATTCAAGAAGTTCTATAGAAGAGGTCAAAAGAACTTCAAAAATTATCAAAGTGGACCAAGCAAGAAAGAAAACAAGGAGCAACAGATACTATGCTATGAATGTGGGAAGCCTGGACACATCAAATCTGAATGCTTCAGAAACAAAGACAAAAAGAAGCAAAAAAAGAAAGCATACATATAATCTATCTGGGGTGATAGTTCGTCAGATGAAGAAAGTGACGATGACGAAGTTGCAAATCTATGCTTGGTAGCCAAAGAAGAAGAATTGGATTTTGAGGTAAGTGATTTTGAACCTACTTATGATGAGTTATTATCTGAATATAATGCATTGTATACAGAATTCATCAAGGTAGCTAAAGAAATGGTTAGTTACAAGAAGAAAGTAAAGGAATTAGAAAATACTAACATATCATCATGTAAAGTATGTGAAGAGAAAGATAAGAAAATAAGAGATTTAACAAAAAATGTGGAAAAATTTACTAAAGGAAGTGAAACTTTTAAAGTTATTCTAAATTCTTAGAAAGTTTCCTTTGACAAATCTGGAATTGGATATAAGTCTGATCATGATAAAAACATAGGAAATAAGAAAAATATCAGCAGAACTTATCTCAAATATTTCAAGAATTCTGTGCATACATCAAATCCATTCACATCATGTAGCTATTGTAATAGGAAAGGACATTAGACTTCATCATGTTATTTTAGAAAAGGTCAAGTTATTGGCACGTATAAATGGGTTCCGAAAGGGACACATGTATTACATACTAACCACAAAGGACCCAAGAAAGTGTGGGTACCTAAAACTTGATCACCTTACTCTAGGTATGTCTCAAAGCATCATGAGCAAACAAGTGGTATATTGATAGTGGATGCTCGAGACACATGACTGGTGACAAAAATAAGTTCACCATGATGGAAACCAGAGAAGGAGGAAAGGTAATGTTTGGAGGTAATCAATCTGGACGTAATGCTGTAATTGGTGAAGTGGGAAAATTCGATGGTGTTCAAATCAATGATGTATATTACGTTGAAGGATTATGCCACAACCTCTTGAGTGTAAGTCAAAGCACTGACAAAGATAACTGGGTGATCTTTGATTCAAAAGAATGCTTGATAGTAAACAAGAAAGATCTGCCGCTTAACAAAGAATCTATCAAGGCAAAGATCCGAGCTCAAAGGGACGGCAACTATTATACTATTGATTTAAATTCAAATTCTTCTGAAAATTTTTTTCTTAGCAGATCAGAGGAAAGTTGGTTATGGCATAAGCGTTTGGCTCATGTTAATATTAACCAACCTGACAAACTGATTCGGAAGATTTAGTTGTTGGTCTTCCTAAACTAAAATTCAAAGATAATATGATTTGTGAAGCATGTCAAAAAGGCAAACAAACTAAATCTTCATTCAAAACAAAGTATGAGATTTCTACTTCCAAACCTTTACAATTACTTCATATGGATTTGGTAGGTCCAGCAAGAGTAAAAGGTTTTGGAGGAAATCTATATACTTTAGTAATTGTAGATGATTTTACAAGATTTACATGGACTATATTTATTGGTTCCAAAGATGAAACATTTGTCGAATTTATTACGTTTGCTAAGAAGGTCCAAAATGAGAAAGGTATTTCTATTATCTCTATTAGGACAGACCATGGAGGAGAATTTGGTAATCAACTCTTTGAAGACTATTGCAACAACGAAGGAATAGATCACAACTTCTCTGCACGTAGAACACCCCAGCAAAATGGAGTAGTAGAAAGGAAGAACAGAGTCCTCACAGAAATGGCAAGAGCAATACTTAATGAAAAAGAAATGTCACAAGTGTTCTGGGCAGATGTAATGAGTACTGCATGCTACATTTCAAATCGAGCATATATTCGCAAGTCACTTGGAAAGACGCCATATGAACTCTACAAAGGAAGAAATCCAAATCTTGCTCATCTACACATCTTCGGATGCAAGTGCTTCATTCACAACAACGGTAAAGAAAACTTGGGTAAATTTGATTCAAAGTCTGATGAAGGTTTATTTCTAGGATATTCTAATAGAAGTAAAGCATATAGAGTTTTTAATAAAAGCACATGTACAGTTGAAGAATCTATTCATGTTGTGTTTGATGAACTTGACTCTCAGACAAAACATTTTGATGAAGAAGAAATGGATTTGATAAAGAAAAACAAAACTATTTCAAAACAGAATGATTTTGAAACAAATGATTTTAAAAATATATAAGATGTCGATGATCATGCTCAACCAAAAGCATGGAGACATATTAAAGATCATCCAATTGATCAAGTAATTGGAGATATTCGAGAAGGTGTCAAAACCAGAAATAGATTTCTCAATGAGGTAACTTTCTCTGCTTTTATTTCTGAAATTGAACCTTCTAATATGGAAGAAGCTTTATCTGACAATGATTGGGTGATTGCTATGCAAGAAGAATTAGATCATTTCCAAAGAAATCAAGTTTGGGATTTGGTTCCTCAACCTAAAGATCATACGGTTATAGGGACTAAATGGGTTTTCAAAAACAAACTTGATGAATCAGCAATCATTGTGAGAAACAAAGCAAGATTGGTGGCCAAAGGCTATAATCAAGAAGAAGGTATTGATTATGAGGAAACATATGCTCCAGTGGCAAGATAGGAAGCAATACGAGTACTCTTAGCCTTTGCTTGCATTAAAGGTTTTAAACTTTATCAAATGGATGTGAAAAGTGCTTTTCTAAATGGTTATATTATGGAGGAAGTATATGTAGAACAACCTCCTAAGCAAGTTTCTTCTTGATCAAAACTTTGTCAGAGGAAAAGTGGATATAACTCTTTTCATCAAACATAACAAAGATGATGTTCTAATTGTTCAAATTTATGTTGATGATATTATTTTTGGTGCTACTAACAAATCTATGTGTTAAGAATTTTCTAAGATTATGCAGGGAGAGTTTGAGATGTCCATGATGGGAGAATTAAACTTCTTTCTTGGACTTCAAATCAAGCAAAAGAAGAATGCGATATTTGTGTCTCAAACAAAGTATTTGAAAGAGTTGTTGAAGAAGTATGGATTGGATAATGCTAATGGAGCTGATACTCCAATGAGTTATACAACATTGTTGGATGCTAATGTAAATACACTTAAAGGGCTTGATGCCATTACAACGTTGTTGGATGCTGATGAAAATACACTTAAAGAGCTTCACTTAGGCTTTAGAATCAGTCCATTTGAAATTTCCTAGAATTGAATATGATTTTTCAAAGTTGATAAAAAATCTGCCAATTTTCTGGAAAATTGTGAAACTACATTGAGGAGAGTTTTATTGAGCAAAAATTATTGAAATTGTGATAGATAACCAACAAACTGTGATTTCAAGGTATTAATGGTACAAGTAAGAACCATTTACTTGTTAACTTTAATTTTGATAGGAATTGGAAATTTTTCTGAGCCTAATCAAAGTTAGGATGACTGAGAAATTGAGAAAGGAGACATGTAGTGAAAGATTATACTTAATGAAAGATTATACTCAAATCCCCCCAATATATGCTACTTAATGAAAGATTATACTAGCCAAGGATACTAAATTATTCACAAGTTCTCTCTCAAGTGTCCAAATAGGTGTTTAGTTCAATTAATTCATTACTCTCTTAATTAACTAATTAAACCCTGATTTTCATTGCAAATCCTATTTGGTTATGTGAGGTTAATGAGTGTATCTCTACCTCATTCACAAAACTATCCATTCAATTTACAAATTTCAAGTTCTCACATGATTAAACTCAAGTTCTATACTCAATATAGCCCTCTCAAGCATCAATCAAATGAACCCAACAATCTTATTGGTGGCCCATCAATAAGAAGCATTAAACAAAGACTAAAATCAGCATAATCTCATCATAAATCATAAATATAAATGGGAAATAAGTACTTAATCCATACAAGGGATCAAAACAATCCTAAAAGAAGAGATACTTAGCTACTCAAGTCCAAATGTATAGAGAAACTAAGCATAAATACTGAATAAACCATAGAAAAAGGGAAAAGAGAAGAAAAGAAGTGAAACCAAGGTATAAGTCAAAAAATCCCTCTTGGAACCACTACCCAAGTTCCAAAAATCTCTAAAATCTTATCTCCAAGGTGTCTTATTGCGTGCTTCAGTTCCCCAGAGTGTAGAGTGTGTATTTTCAACGCTCTTCCCTAGGTTAAGTAGTGTTTTTTTGCTTCTGAAATCAAAACGCATAGCTGCGCTTTTTCAAGACTTTCTACGGGAAGTCTGTCAACTTGCCATAGCCAGTTACACAGAGAGTCAATTTTCCATCAGATTCTTGACTTGCTACAGCAAGTTTGTCAACTTGTTGTGGCCAGTTACACAGAGAGCATACGAAGAGCACTTGCCACGACCAGTTTGCCAACTTGCGGTGGCCAGTTACACAGAGAGCAAACATGGATGACTTGCTACGGCAAGTTTGTCAACTTGCTGAGGCCAGTTACATAGAGAGTAAACTTCTTGGGAATGTTTATTTGTCACGGCTAGTTGGTCAACTTGCTGAGGCAAGTTGCAGAAGTTCCTTATATCTTTGCACTACTTGACCTCCCTTGGTCTTTCCTTGATTCTTGGTTCTTATAGCGCTTCAATACTTGTCTTCATCCTCCTATAAAAGAGAGAGGATTTATAAATTCTCAATTGAATCACAAATATAACAAAAATTTCTTTGATTTTTGCTTGATACTTTGATATGAACATTTTCTTCTATACACTTCTTTCAATGTACATTTTGAACTCAAAAGTAGGTAAAAAAGGAAGAAAATGTGTTGGAATGTTATGAATTTCTAAGAGTCAACACGCCCCAAAACTTAAACATTTGCTTGTCTTCAAGCAAAAACTTGTATCTACACTAAATTTCTGAAGTATTAGTCATTAATGCATGAATAAATTTGTCTTCATTAGCTGCTCAAAAAGTTATATCAAACAGAAAACTAAGAAAACATGTAAAGATAAACACTTCATAGATTTAAAACATGCTTTTCAAGAATTTCTAAGTGTGTGTGTGTGTGTGTGTGTGAATGGAGTTAACATGTATTCCTATTGCACTTGCTAAAGTTAAAAGCAACACTTCAAGTCATACACCCATATTCAAACAATCAATTTCATCATTCTCTAATTCCTTCCTCTTTCTTTTAATTCACTCCACTTGACTTAGAAATCAAAGGGACTTTTCAGCTTGTAATAGGCCCAGGGGTTTAGGTTCTTAAAAGAAAAGGTAAAGAATAGTCAACAAATACCTCAAGATAGATGATAATCACTTAAGGGGTTTCTTCCTTTTCTCATTAAACATACTCCCCCAAACTTGAACTAAACTGATCTTTTCCATATCAGCCTTTTTGTACTTTTCCCTTTTTTTAATCATTTTCTTTCTTTCTTTTCTTTTTTTTAAAGCTCATTTTTGGCTTAATTTCTATACATTATATACCCTTTTACCTTCTACACTCCTTTTTCCAATTATTTAAAACTATACACATCACATTCCATAACCCAATCAATTATCATCTATCTCAAAGCAAATTTTTCACATTGTCTAAGGTAGGTAGATGCTTGGTTTTTCAAAAAGAATCACTAATTGGTTTTTCAATTAGGCACAAAATAAGGGTTTAAAATGGGAATAACATCCATTTGGTAAGCTTGAAAGGCTCAAACGCATTATATGAAATGCCTTAATCATTTTTCTAAATATCATGACATAAATCAAAAGCTTTGAAGACTTCCAAAGATTTTTTTGGAATTAAATATTTGAAACAAAGGCATATAACTCAAATTGCTACAAAGCCCTTCAACAAGAACATCCAAAATAAAGTCAACTCCAATAGTGCTTTTTTTTTAAAAAAATTCTGAATAACAGGATTTATCACTACAATGCATTCATCTACGCACATTAAACAAAATTTCCTATTAAATATAATAGAGTGAGCAGTAATTTATATCATTGGATCATTCAAACAACCTTGACATATAACCTAGCAATTTAGTTCATTTTTCACATTCTTCACAAACAAATATTTAAGAATGAGAAATCCCAAACATTCCAAAAATTCTCTTTCAAAAATTTTTCAAAATTTTCACTTTGCACTTATCAAAGTCTCAAAATTCCAAACTTTTCAAAATTTTAGAAAATTCTCACCCCAAACTTAAAACTGACAATGTCCTCATTGTCAACTAAAAGGGAGGGAAATAAAAGAGCTAGCACCGTATAGACTCACATCCACAGCAATAACAAAGAAAATAAGGCACACATAGTGGCCTGAGCAAAACTTGTACATGCTTTCACCTGTAACCATCAATATCCAACAAAAATACTATCATGGTGGAAAGTGATCTATACAACCTGTTAAAGATCAATGAGGCATACATGATTTTGTCAAAGTATTCATAGCTAAAATATTAATCAACCCATAAACGAGCCATCAGAGGCTACCCAAAAACATGGCTAAACATGTAGTCATCAAAAACTGACCAAAAGGCATGTAGCAATGTTATCATTCAGATCAAAAGAATCATGTCAGTGAACCCCTAAGTCTCTAAGTTAAACAAATCCTTACTACTCACAATGACCATCAGCAGTTACCGCACACATAGTCATGCACCAATAGTTGACCAACCATCAGTGGTTGTTCAAAAAAAACAAGCAGATTATGCACAACGCTATACAACAAAAGTCGTAATGTAAACAGAGAAATCCTACATCAAGAAGGGTAAAATAACACCAAATTAGAGATAAAGCTAAACAAAACATCAGAATAGCCTTCAGAAACAATAGCATCAATCATCATCATCATCATAAGGCTCATAGTCTAAGTCTGAATGCTCCATGTTCGCCTTTCTTGAACTAGATCCCATCTCCCCCATCTCCTCATCATCACTGCTACTAACCTCAGCATTTGTGCTCTGGATTTCATCATTTTCACTATCATCTTACTGGTCACCATCCTCATAGTCTGTCCCATCCCTACAGCAGTGCTTCTGAGCATTATCTTTTTTAGCCTCAACTGTAAGGGGCTCATGCACATCAGTACTCGAGAGTGCAAGGACATCCATAGGTAAGCCCTGATGATAAGCTAAGCGAGTAATAAGTGAAGTCAGTTTTCCAATAGCAGTGCACAGTTCGGTCTCCAACTTATCAATTTGATCAGTAATGGCATCAAGCTGTAAGGCAAGCTTAGAACGAGGTTCTTCATACCTAGTCCTTTTTGTATTTCTCAGTTCAGGGTATTTCTGTGACCCCAGATTGGTATAAGTGAATAGGAGGGTGGGCTCAATAAGGGGATCATCAGGCAATTGCTTAACATTGGCTTCAAGGAAAAATGAGGTAATAAAGTGAAGGAAAATAAGGCTTTTGAAATGTTTTTCTTGACACTTATATAGGGTGTTGTACATAGTGTTCCCAATATTGACAGGCTGGCTAGTTTTCAAAAGGAAGATGAGGAAGGCTAATTTGCTAGAAATATATGGTAGATGGGTAGTGGGCTTGATGTTATTAGCTACCAAATGCAGCCAACATTTAGCTTCTGGCGTTAAGTCACATCTAGCAAGATATTTCTTTTGACTAAATCTAACAAACTATGTATCCTCACCATTGACGACTAGCTCTTTTGCTATGGCTTCATATAGAAGTTCATCCTTGTTGGCAGTAAATTTTTGATACATACATTTATCATTTGAAACCTTGGGCAGCTTGTGGAAGCGATTGATGGCGTTAGCATTGATGAGTAGCTTTTGCCTACACAAGTTAACCCGCCCATGATAAATGATGTACTGAGTGTAGTATTGCCTTACAAACTCAACATTCACATTTTGCTTTGCTTCCATGAGTTTCCCTAGCTTTTGGCTAATGGCTTGTTTATAGAAGACATATTTGATTGTCTTCTTGAACTCCCATTCTTGGTGCAACTTTCTACCAGTGATCTTTGTTTGTACAAGCGTTTCACCCAAGAGGGGGTGAATTAGGTGATACCATAAATTTCGTTACGTATAAGAAAATTGGCAGAATATTTAAAGCAGATGTGAGCTAAGAGAAATATCACCGAACTGTACATTATGAGTTATATTGGTTTGGCCACAACCACTTTGACCTACGTCCAGTCCTCATAGCATCTCTAAGAGTTTCATTATATTCTCTAAGATTCAGTGGGTTCTTGGCACCTCAGTACATAGCAAGTTCCTTCACCTGGATACTCGCTCCCCCTTACATGTTGTAATCAAATCCCCAACTCAAGGTTCCACAACCTTAAGTTGTCTCAATAACAAATATTGAGTTTGTAATGAAAAACTCTCTCAGAGCAAATATATAATCACTGAAGTATAATTAATGAGTATATGAAAACAAAGCACTAAGAATGTGTTGATCAATATATCTGTGTTCGCAATTGTTATTTTCTACTCTTTGAATGCTCCATATATATAGATGATTTATAGTATCTGTTAGAAGCAATTCAAACATGTCCGTTAGATTCGTGCATCAACGGTTAACTATTTTTCAAATTTAAAAACTATCTGTTTGCTGTAGGTAGCGGTAGGTAAACATTCGGACTTTTATTTGACTTTTCACTTCTGGCATGATCTCTTCATTGTTTCTCTGCAAATATACTTAGAATACTAGTGCAATAAAGAGTTAATCATATAAAAAACAATTTAGTAAACATTCGATTAAAAACATGATTTCTGGACTTCATTACTCGAGTGGCTACTCGAGTGATCAAGCTCATGACTCGAGTAGTCCCTTGAGTAATGCTATAAAAAATATGGCAGTGACTTATTTAACAATTCTATAAGATATTACTCAGGTAAGACATGGAGTGAGACATGTCACAAACCTTGGAAATACCTGATTACTCGAGTGGCCATGTATTTACTTCACAAGTTACTCGGGTGCTTCCTCCAGTAAGTTTGTTACTCGAGTGGCAATGGTTTTTCTTCACATGTTACTCGAGTGAGACCTCGAGTGAATTTTAAATAAGTTTGTAGATTACTCGATTACTCCCTCGAGTAATGTCCTTCAAATCTTGGCTTAGAGTTTGTTTACTTGATTACTCTAGTGACCCCTCGAGTAGAGCTTCAAATAACTCTGCAGATTACTCGGTGGTCCCTCGAGTAAAGCCTAATTCTCACCTGGTTACTCGAGTGGCTACTCGAGTAAAGTGTTGCATTTCTTGGTGAGAGCTACTGGAAGATTTTTGACTCAGTTACTCGAGTAGCTACTCGAGTGATGCCTTTGCAAGTGATGTTACTCGAGTAATGTTCTATATAATTTTGCGGATTACTCGAGTGGTCCATCGAGTAACTTCTTCCAATTTTTGGCAATACTTCTCTGGATGAAATTCTCCATGATTACTCGAGTGACTACTTGAGTAAGAGCATCCCTTACTTAAGTAGTCGCTCGAGTAATCCATCACAAAATTTGCTTATTACTCCAGTGCTTACTTTAAGTACTGGTTTGCCCCTTTGTTCAATTTCATTTATTTATTATCAAATCCTTTTATATCATTGATCCAATCATTGTTATGATCAAAACATATGGGATCTAACATTCTCCCCCTTTTTGATGATGACAAAACTTGATGATTTTGAACAAGGCTTTTGAAATTGAGTTTTCAAACATATGTATCTTAAATACTTTTCATATGAAATCTTTTGGTCAATTTAAACTTAAAAACTCTTTTGAAATAGCTTATTAAAGATAGTTTTTATTTACTTGTTTACCTTGCATACACAATCAAAAACTCATTAGTTCCATAATGCAATATAATTTCAATGAAATGTTAACTTTAATGGCATAAAGAAACAAATTGCATAAAGAGAAGTTTATTACATAATCAAAACTTAGAATTCAAAGATAAAAATGTGCTAAAGCCCCATACACCAAAATCCCAATACATTAACTCAGTCATTCATCACAAAATCACCATATACCTAAATCCCAATACATTAACTAAACCATTCATCACAAAATCATTCAGCTCTTCTCCCCCTTTTTGTCTTCATCACAAAGGTGGAATCAATCATGAGGAGGAGTAGGTGGCTTGGCTGCTGAGATAGGAGTGACTGAAAATGCCAATGATTCATATGAACTATCTGAACTTGAAGGATCTGAAGATGATGGTTCAGGGTCAGGAAGATTCACTAGGGGTATCTAAAGATCCTCTGAAGGATTCACCGGAGATGATGGGTAAGGAACCAAGGAAGTAATTTCTACTTCCTCTGTAGCAAGCGGTGAAGATATAACACCTCCTCAGTGCGTGTAGGTGAGGCAATGGGAGTAGATATAGGCTCTGGCTGAACATGCTGAGGTAGATCATCAATGGTGATGTGGATTTGCTCTGATGTGTTAGGGTCCGGCATAAAGACTAAGATATTACTAGGTTTACTCTCAGAGGGTTTATGCTCAGTAGGTATAGAGGGTCCAGGTTCAGGGATATGTATGGGCTCAGGAATAACATAAGGACCAGGAATAAAGGAGCTAGATGCCATAGCATCAAGTTTGGCAACAATGGATCTCAAAAACTCACCCCTGGCATGTTGTTCAGCTAGCAACTCTTCGTGCCTCTTATCCATCCTCTCACAAGTTGTCACATCTTCTCATTCATATGGGTTACCAACTCCGCATTGGTATTAGCAATGTCGATATGAAAACTCCTCAGAATGTTCTCTATAAATACTTGCATTGCGGCACTAAAGAAGGATGGAGAAGATATGTTAACTGGAGCAGAAGAATGTGTGTCATCCAGTCGACTAGTTGCTGTTTCAGTCTTCTTCTTCTTCTTAGGACTTGCTTCTAGAGGAGTCTTTAGAGGAATCTCAATGTTCAATTTTCCAATTTGATTCCTCCCAACTGGTTCTATCCTCTCAATTGGCTCCATACTCTCCAAGTGCTAAATCTTATTCTTTTTTAGGAACAAGGAAATAAGTTGAGGATAAGGCATTGGAGTAGTAGGTTTTCCTTCATACCTATACCTCTTGATCTCATTAAAGATATACTCTCCCAAGTCCTCTTGCTCTTTGAGAATCAATGAGGCAAATTTCCTGAAGTCCCTCTCAATGAAATGAGTGAAGTTATTGGATTTGTTCACTATGGCTCTAGAATAGATATACCATAGGACTCGATGAAAATCACTCATATCACTCGGATTGAAATTGAGGGGTCCCATTATCACACTAGGTCTTAAGATAGAGAATATCTAGTTTGAGTCAAGGATAGGGTAATCGTCATCAGGAGGGTTCTCTATTCCTAACTAGGTATTGATTCTGGAAGGTGAGATTAGAATTCTCTGTCCTCTAACCTTAGAAGTCATTTCTTCTTCCACAGACTTCCTAACGGGATCATTATAGGTTCAAGGTTATAATAAAAATGCCTCACAACTTTGGTGCAAAATAGGAGTTTAACATATAGCCAGGGCATATAGGAATCAAGGTAGGGACTCAAGTCAAATTTTAATACCTCTTGAAGAACCTTGTAGTCAATGTAATGCATCTTGCACACATTTCTTCTTACAAAATGACTTAGGTACTTCTGAGATTCCTCAAGCTTGCTCACATTGAATCCCTTTAGAGGAAATGTGATTTCTTCATCCTTCTCTTCTGGTTGCTTTGAAGATTACCCTTTCTTTGCTTCCTTAGACTGAAAGGCTTCTTCAAGCATGCCTACCATGACTTTGGTAAGCTTCTCATTAACCTTAGGCTTTTTCAGAGGTTTAGGAGAAAAAGTGTGTGTGTCAGATAAGTCAGAAGAAGGAGGAGATGGCTCTTTTGTTGCTTGGCCTCTTCCAGGAGGTGAGCTGTTCTTGGATTGAGCTCTTGTGGCAATGCGCTCCTTAATCACAACCCCTTTCACTTTTGGATTGGTTTGCGGTTTGGCTTTGGCTTTAGGTTTAGGAGAGATTTTTCTTTTCTTGGTAGGAGGAAAGGAAAGTGAATTAGATGGTTGATATGGTTCAGAGGACTCAGAAGGAGTGCTAAGACTAGGAGATTTTGTCCTCACCATTGTGATTTGAGAAAGTCAATGATTTCTAGAAAAACAGAGACCGAGCGTTGTGAGATTAGGGCAAACAATTAGTACAATCTGAGAGGTTTTTGAAAGTAATGATCAATGGGTTTTGACGGTTATGGGAAGAGAAAATGAATATGAAAAGTTTTTGAGAGCGCTAAGAGAATCACTCAAGGCGATTTTGTGAGAAATGACCTAGTATCGACTGAAATAAACTTAGGGCCCGACATCACTCGAGGACTTACTCGAGTGATCATTAGCGTTACTCGAGCATCTACTTGAGTGATCATGCCAGAAATTTTAAAATACAGTGAATTCAATGCGTACCTGGTATGAATAATATTGTAATTACCCATGAATATTCCCTCTATCATTTGATGGCTCTTTAGGACAGATTTGAGATGAAATTCAGCAAATTTTAGATCTACACCCAGGTTCACTCGAGGCCTTACTCGAGTAATGTTGAAGTTCACTCGAGGCCTCCCTCGGGTAATCTATCTCTTCACCTTCTGACTGTTCATTTCCAATCGTTGTGCCGTTTCATTTTAAATTAATGCTTCACTGGCACATTTCCAATTTCATTACTCAAGTGGCTACTCGAGTAATTCATCTATTACTTCAAGTTGTCACTCCAGTAATGCTCTTTACAAAGTTGTCACCCCAGTAATGTTATCCTCTGTTAACCTCTGCTTTTCATACTCCAAAGCAGAATATCATGATCCTGCAAAACAAATTGCTAGAAACTCTGATGCTTAAGTTAGTAATCATCAAAACATCAATGAATAACATCATCTAACATTTTATAAACACTAAATAACTTAAAATTCATTGAGATTTACCATTCCTAATTCTCGTCTAATATACAAAAATTGATCTTTTGTAAGAGGTTTTGTGAAGATATCAGCTAGTTGAAGATGAGTTGGAATGAATATCACTTTGACATCTTTCTTTTGGACATGGTCTCTGATAAAGTGATGTCTAACATCAATATGCTTGATTCTGGAATGTTGAACAGGATTCTTTGCCAAGCTTATAGTACTAGTATTGTCACAGTATATTGGTGTCTCTTTCAAATAAATACCAAGATCTTAGAGTTGTTGCTTTAGCCATATTACTTATGCCCAGAGACATTGTAGTTTGTTTCTTGCAAAACCATGACACAAGTGTGCCTCCAAGAAACTGGCCTTGTCCACTCGTACTCTTTCTGTTCGTCTTGTATCCTCAATGATCAGAGTCTGAGTATGCAACTAGATATTTACTTCTTCCTTTGGGATACTAGAGACCCAATTCTAGCTTGTTAGTAAGATATCAGAAGATGCGTTTAACGGTTTCAGCATGTGACTCTTTTGGTACTGATTGATATCTTGCACACATAGCCACACTGAATTGAATATCAGGCCTGCTTACAGTGAGATATAGTAATGATCCAGTCATTCCTCTATATTTTGTAATGTTGTAATCTTTTCCTTTGACATCAACATCAAGCAATGTGGTTGAGCTCATGGGTGTGTCCGTTCCATTCTTCTTCAATAGCTCTTTTAGATACTTCATTTGAGATATGAAAATTTCTTTCTTTCATTGTTCGATTTGCAAACCGAGAAAGAAGTTCAATTCTCCTATCATTGACATCTCAAACTCCCCCTGCATTATCTTAGAAAATTCTTTGCACATCATTTCGTTAGTGGCACCGAAAACTATATCATCAACATATATTTGCACAATTAATATATCATCACATTTTCATTTTGTAAAAAGTGTTGTATCAACTTTTCCTCGTACAAAACCTTGATCAATAAGAAATTTACTGAGCCTTTCATACCACGCTCTAAGAGCTTGTTTTAAAACATATAAAGCCTTTTTGAGTTTGAAAACATGGTCAGATTTGGTTACATCTTCAAAACCTGGAGGTTGGTCAACATATACTTCTTCTATGATGTAGCCATTTAGAAATGCACTCTTTATATCCATTTGATAGAGTTTGAATCCTTTGATGCATACAAAGGCTAAGAGTACTCATATACCTTCCAATCTAGCTACTGGAGCATACATTTCCTCATAATCAATTCATTCTTCTTGATTATATCCTTTGGCCAACAATCTTGCCTTGTTTCTGACAATAATTGGTAATTCATCAAGTTTGTTCTTGAATACCCATTTAGTGCCAATGATCAGATGATCCTTAGGTCGGGGTACCAAATCCCAAACTTGATTTCTTTCAAATTGGTTTAGTTCTTCTTGCATTGCTATAATCTAATCATTGTCTGATAGGGCTTCATCAATGTTAGAAGGTTCAATCTTAGAAATGAATGCAAAAAATCTAACTTCATTGAAAATTCTATTTCTAGTTTTGACTCCTTAATTCACATCTCCTATGACTTGATCTAGGGGATGACTCCTATTGTATTTCCAGGCTTTAGGATATCCTAGTGACTGATCTTCTTCCTTGGTTTGATCAACTTCTAGAATAAGAAATTTAGAAATAGATAGACCATTTTCTTGATTTAAAACAACTTCCTGCTCATCATCAATGATTTTGTCAGAGGATTTAAATTCATCAAATACAATGTGAATTGATTCTTCAACAACACATGTTTGTTTATTGAAAATTCTGTATGCTTTATTTCGATTAGAATAGCCTAGGAAAATTCCTTCATCTATTCTAGAATCAAATTTTCCTAAGTTATCTTTACCATTATTATGAATGAAACACTTACAACCAAAGATGTGTAAATGAGCAATGTTTGGCTTCCTTCCTTTGTATAGCTCGTATGGTGTCTTTCCAAGTTTTGTTCTAATGTAGGCTCTATTTGAAATATAGCATGCTGTGCTCATTGCATCAGCCCAGAAAACTTGAGACATGTTCTTTTCATTCAGCATTGCTCTAGCCATTTAAATGAGCACTCTATTCTTACGTTCCATGACTCTATTTTGTTGTGGTGTCCTTGGAATAGAGAAATTGTGATCAATGCCGTTAGTATCACAATATTCTTTAAAGGCTTGATTTTCAAATTCTCCATTGTGATCTTTCCTAATACCTGCAATGGACATACCTTTCTCATTTTGCACTTTCTTGGCAAAAATAATGAATTCTGCAAAGGTTTCATCCTTTGATAATAGAAAAATAGTCCATGTAAATCTAGAGAAATCATCAACAATGACTAATGAATATAAGTTTCCACCAAGGCTTTTAACTCTTGCTGGACCAACTAAATCCATATGTATCAATTAAAATGGTCGATTTGTTGTAATTTCATTTTTCGATTTGAAAGATGATTTAGTTTATTTAACCTTTTGACATATGCCACAAATCTAATCATTTTTAAAATTTGCTTTGGGTAATCCAAGAAATAAATCCTTTTTGAGTAGTTTTCCTAGTTGGTGCATGTTGACATAAGCTAGTCTTTTATGCCATAACCAACTTTTAGAGTTATTTCTATTGATATCAAGTGTATAGCAGTTACCTTCCCTTTTTGCTCTGAGCTTTGCCTTGATATTTTTCTTATCAAGTTGTAAATCATTCTTGTTGACAATTAGACATTCCACTGAATCAAATATCATCCAGTTGTCTTTATCTGCACTTTGACGCACGCTCAACAAATTATGACACAAGCCTTCAACATAATATACATCTTTGACTTGTATTCCTTTGTCATTTTTTATTTCACCAATTCCTGCTATCTTTCCGGATTGATTTCCTCCAAATTTTACCTTTCCACCTTCGTTAGGTTGCAATGTGGTAAAACTTTCGTAATCTCCAGTCATATGTTTAGAGCATCCACTTTCTATGTACCATTTATTATTTTTGGATGCTTTAAGACATATCTGCAATCAAATACGATTAAGTTTTAGGTACCCACATCTTTTTGGGTCCTTTTGGGTTAGTACAAAATATTTTCGGAATATATGAACCTTTAGGTACCCATTTGTAGGTTCCTATCTTTCGTTTCTTCTTATGAATGCATGTTGATGTATAATGGCCTTTTCTATTACAATAATTACAATATGCAAAAGGATTTGATGTATGCACAAAAGGTTAAAAATAATTCAAATATGACTTACCTCCTACTTTCTTTCTTCCTTTTCTTCTATCTGATTTTGGATTATATCCAAGACCAGATCGATCATTTACAAAACGTTGAGCTTTTAAAATCACATTTAGCGTCTCACTTCCTTTAGTGAATTTTTCGAGAGTTTTCATGAGATCAACATTTTTCTTTTCCAAAGAATAGCAGTTTTCACAATCTTTCTCTAAATTTTCTTAGTTCCATTTCAAGAGCTTTATTTTTCTTTTTGAAAACAACTATTTCTTTAACTACTTTGATGAATTCAAAATGTAAAGCATTGTATTCAAAAAGTAATTCATCATAGGTAGGATCAGAAACAATTACCTCTTCTTCTGTTTCCTCTTGAGCAACTAGACAGATATTGGCTACTTCCTCTTCATCGCTTTCTTCGTCAGAAGAACTATCTCCCCATGTCGTAGAAACAAAGGCTTTCTTCTTATTGTAGAATTTGCCTTTTCTCTTTTCTTTATTCTTCTGAATCAGTTCTTGACATTCTGATTTAAAATGTCCTAGCTTTCCACATTCATAGCAGATGATGTGTTCTTTATTGCTTGTTCCTCCTTTCTGAAAGTTTTTGAATCCTTGGCCTTTCTTGTAAAACTTTCTGAATCGTTTTATGATTAGGCCTATTTCGTCATAATCAAGTTCTTCATCTTCATCTTGTTCTTCTTCTTTTGCTTTCAGTGCTAGACCTCTTTTCTTCTTGTCACCAATATCATCTAGTTCTCATTTGAACTTTAACTTACTTTCATATTCAGAAAGGCTTCTGAATAGAGAAGCAACCGATCGCATTGATTCACCTTTTGCTTCCTCAATTGCAGTGACTTTTGCCTCCCATTCTTTATAAAGAATATTCAAAATCTTTCATACTTGGGTATGTTAATCATAGACTTTTCCAAGTACTGCAAGTTGATTAACAAGGTGAGTATATCTAAGTTCAAATTCAGCTATCGACTCACCTGATTCCATTCGAAGTAAATCATACTCAGTAACAAGAGTATTGATTCGGTTTTCTTTTATTCCTGAAGTTCCTTTATGAGCTATTTCAAAGGCTTCCTATATTTCTTTAGCTGTTGTGAGTTTGCAGATTCTGAAGTACTCATTTTGACTGAAGGCATTATGAATCATTAAAATTGCCTTATTGTTGAGTATGATGAGTTTCTTGTCATTCTCATCATATTCTACTGGTGTCTTGGGAACTCTTTGTGAATATACAATCTTTTTAGCTTTGTAGTTTCCACTCTCGATCACATCCCATAGCCCATATTCAGTAGCCATTACGAAGACTTTGAACTTTTCTTTCCAGAATGAGAAGTGTTTGCCATTGAAACCTAGAGGTCTCGTGATAGAAGCTCCATCAGGAAGAATGCCTTCACCCATGCTTGCCATTGGATCTTTCTTAGGCTATTAAACCTTAACAAGAAGACCTACGCTCTGATACCAAATGTTAGTGCAAGCATTTCACCCAAGAGGGGGGTGAATTGGGTGATACCAGAAATTTTGTTGCGTATAAGAAAATTGACAGAATATCTAAAGTAGATGTGAGCTAAGAGAAATATCACCAAAGTGTACACTGAGAGAAATATCTCAGTTGTTATTTTCTGCTCTTTGAATGCTCCATATATATAGATGATTTATAGTGTCTGTTAGAAGAAATTCAAACATGTCCGTTAGTGTCGCGCAGCAACAGTTGACCATTCTTCAAAATTGAAAACTATCCGCTTGCGGTAGGTAGCGGTAGGTGAACGTTCAGTCTTTTTTTTGACTTTTCACTTCTTGCATGATCTCTTCATTGTTTCTCTGCAAATATACTTAGAATACTAGTGTAATGAAGACTTAATCATATAGAAAATAATTTAGTAAACATTTGATTAAAAACATGATTTCTGGACTTCATTACTCGAGTGGCTACTCGAGTGATCAAGCTCATTACTCGAGTAGTCCCTCGAGTAATGCTATCAAAAATATGGCAGTGACTTATTTAACAATTCTATAAGATATTACTCGGGTAAGACATGGAGTGAGAGATGTCACAAACCTTGGAAATACCAGATTACTTGAGTCGCCTTGTATTTACTTCACAAGTTAGTCAGGTGCTTCCTCTAGTAAGTTTGTTGCTCGAGTGGCAATGGTTTTTCTTCACATGTTACAAACTTTGAAAATACCTGATTACTCGAGTGAGCCCTCAACTAAATTTTAAATAAGTGTGCAGATTAATCGATTACTCCCTCGAGTAATGTCATTTAAATCTTGGCCGAGAGTTTGCATACTTGATTACTCGAGTAAAGCTTCAAATAACTCTACAGATTACTTGAGTGGTCCCTCGAGTAAAGCCTAATTCTCACCTGGTTACTCGAGTGGCTACTCAAGTAAAGTGTTGCATTTCTTGGCTGAGAGCTACTGGAAAATTTTTGACTCGGTTACTCTAGTGGCTACTCGAGTGATGCCTTTGCAAGTGATGTTACTCGAGTGGCTACTTGAGTAATGTTCTTTATAACTTTGCAGATTATTCTAGTGGTCCCTCGAGTAACTTCTTCTAATTTTGGCAGTGCTTCTTTAGATGAAATTCTCCATGATTACTCGAGTGACTACTCGAGTAATAGCATCTCTACTCGAGTAGTCCCTCCAGTAATCCATCACAAAATTTGCTCATTACTCCGGTGCTTACTTCAAGTAATGGTTTGCCACTTTGTTCAATTTCATTTGTTTGTTATCAAATCCTTTTATATCTTTGATCCAATCATTGTTATCATCAAAACATATGGGATCTAACAATCTTGTTTTTAACATCTTCTAAGGTTTCATAAGGGGGTACATGGGATCTAGGCTAGTGCTTTTTTCCAGCCTTTTTCATGATCTACACACAAGAGAACGACAAACAATCCAAAAAAAAAACACACTCAACAACATAGAAAACAGGAGCAAAAGAAAATAATTTATCCTATCTTAGCCCTAAAAGAAAAGAGAAGAAAAGAACCCCCTAACTTAGGATCTATCTAATTCCACAGCTTTTCAATCAGTATTCCAAGCCTAACCCTACACCTCACTACCTTCAAAATTCAACCAGAGCTAATTACAATAAAAATTGTAGACAGTGAAGCCTCAGCTGAGTAACCGTTTCATTGTGGCAATTCTAAAGAGTATATTGACATCTAGCATGATGCATGTAGAAATCAACTAAGGCATATAAAGTGAAAGTGCAAAATCATGTGTGTTTTTATGCAAAAAGGTGTTCAACAAAGAAAACTTAAAATTAAAATCACTGAAAGTACCTAAAATAAATTTATTTAAGAAAACAAAAAGTTTTGCCTTAGTTTAGATTCCATTGCCTCAAGATAGAAGTGAATGTGAATCATTACAAACTTCATAACTTAGAACTATCAAACTGATCAGAACAAATTCAAATAAGTATGTTCAAAGCATCAAAGAAATGAAGAAAAATGGCTACAATGAAAGATCGGTCCAAAAACACAAGGATGCACTTCCATTTACACTTCAGTATCTAAAGGATTATTTTCATGTTTCACAAATTTTTGTGCACCTTTTAAACCCAAATCAGCAGCTCATAGATTCCAGAACTTTAAAAATTTAGCAGTATGGCAGTATTGAATTCACAAACCTTGTTTAGCACAACATGGAAAATGTAACAACTGGCACCAGTAATGTAATACCCCGAATTTTGAGACTCAAGGTTAGAGAATAAGCCTGAGATTAGTGGATTGCTAAGCCCCGGTTTAGCAAGATCCCGAATTTTGATTAGGGGTTAATGACTACAAAAGTGGACATGGTTAGTGATTAATGAACCCTTTTAGAGAATATAAAGTGGATTGTAGTCGCGTGTGTTATGAGCAACGCCAAAACCCTGTATTTGAGTTCAATTATGGATTAACATCCAAATTAACTTAGAATAGAGGGAAGAATTGAATGGGGTATTGTGATGGAAATTGTGTCATGTTGTGATATTTAATCATTGGAATTGATTTAAATTAGATTTGACACATTGGTTGCAAAATTGGAAATGCTGTCCAGTATGAATTCTGTCTGGGCAGTCTTCTCGTGTAGACGTTTTTACAAGGCAAATGATGTCATAAAATTATGAAAATTTCCAGTCTTAAAGATCACATCCCAAGCTTCAAAATGGACATATACTTTGTGCCATTTCATGTTGGGAACTGGGAGATATGACTGTCCAAAATTTGAGGTCGAAAATGGACTCTGTTTTGGGGCAGTGATGAAATTTGTTTAATTCTGGAATTTTGTGGTGATTTATGGTAATGTATTATATTTTTCCAATGAAGAGGACTTAAATACCTTTAATTTGGCTTTGGAATCACCTCATTTTGATTTTTCTAGAATTAGTTATGATTTTTCAAAGTTTGGGCAGAAAATCTGCCAGAAAATCCGAAAATGCCAATTTTGGGAATTATGACATCATCAAAAGGCAAGATGACATAAGCATGGAATTAAAACATCTTCTCATCATCTTCAGCTCTCATTTCCGACGTGCTACATAGCTGAATATGGAGAGAGGAGTTGAGAGAAAAATAGAGAGAAAGAGGAAGAAATCTCGCAAGGTAAGTCGATTTCTTTGACGATCTAGCTCCTAACGCGTATAACTCCGATACTAAACTACTCCTTTATGTTCTTTAAGTTTTGGAAGCTCCTCTTTTGGTGTTTTGAAGTTAGGGTTTTCAGCCACAAGAAGGAAAAGCTAGTGGGAGCTTGAGGTAACTTCCAAACTCGTGCATATTGACTATTCTGGCTGTTATAGACAATTTAATCGGTGAAATTTCGCCGGATTGTCTTTGGTTCTAAAAATGGAAAATGGGTTTGTCGGGCTGTTATGCTGCCAAAATTGATACTAAATGGTAGTTCTAACCTAATGGAATAGTCAATAAAGTGGTTAGGAGTAGAAAGGAACGCGTTTACGGAGCCGAAACCGAAAAACCCCAATTTTCCCCGGAGTACTTGTATATTTCGGTTATGGCTATAAATGGGTCTTAGAGTTGGATTTTCAATGATTTGATGGTTCCATTGAGTTCAGGAGCAAAAATTAGGTGGGGTTACAGTTGGTCACTTTTTCGGAACAGGCCGAAAAGGCAAAATTACGAAAACGCCCCTGAAACCCTTAAAGTGGGGCTGTCAAGGGTAATTTTGTAATTGACATTGAATTGATAATTCCGAGTCCGGAAATGGATTCCTTGGGCAAAAAAATGTTAGGATAGCCCATGTCAAAATTTCAGGAAAAGTACAGTCGGATCGGGTACGATGGGCCGGACCGGGTCCCCGGGGGCATTTTAGCAAATTTTCAATATAGCTTCATATGACCCTCAGAAACACTATGGAAGTATCTAAATAGTACATTTGACATTGTAGGATCGAATGTGAAGCCCCGAGTTGTTGGCACGTAAATCGAGGAGAAAAGACTGGAGGTAGGGAACTTATCTCTCCTGCATGCTCTGATAACTGTATTAATGTGTTGATGCATGTTATTGCTTTGTTTGATTATGTGGAACATGTATGAATGATTTGAAGCTATGTTTCAATATATGCTATGGCCATATATGTATCGTTCGAAGCATTGAGCTTATAGATTTGTCATTGTATGTGTGCATGAGTTATGTGATGCAAGCATGTCATACATTAAACACTTATCTTGCCTGCATATTGATAATGTTTCCCTACTGAGATTCTCTCGAATCTCACCCTCCCTTACCAACAATTTAGACAGGGCAAGTGGCTCATGGAGGAAGCGGCAGGACTCATTCGAGATGAGATTGTGTAATCCCCATTTGAAGAATTGTAATGGGCAATTGTGCCCTGTATATCTTTAGCGAAGGTATGTACCCGAGATTGCCGGGATGATTATGTTGTGCACTCTGATATTTATATGAATGTGATTTATCTTCACGTAGTAATTGTATTCGAAATGTGAATATGAGACCAAGTTTATAAATGATTTTGAAAGGTATTTTTGAAAACCCCATCATGTGATGGGTTAGTAAATGTTATTTGATTATTATTGGTCTCTATTTCATTTTAATCGTATATTTCGGATATAATTACTGAGGGGGTTACAAGTAATTTCAGAACCTATTTTAGCAAGCCATTATCAGCAATTGTGAATCTCTACTCCTTAAATGCAATTCAAAATTCAGTCCTAAGTTCTAGTAGAGGAGGAATTTCCAACTAGCTAACAAATGAAGGCAAATCTAATGACATTCCTCAACTACAAAATGGCTAAGTCCAATGATTCATCGGTTCAAGCTTAAAATCTAACACTTTATAGAATTAAGCAAAACCAGATGTGACAACCATTTTATCACAAATTCCCAGTACAAACTGAAGTTCTATTACATCCAACAGGTAATCAATCATTATCATAGATCCCTCTCTAAAATACTCAAGTGCTAAAACTCAAAATAACAGCTAGGGATGACAATAATTACCTCAAACTTAAAGAAAATGATGGTGGAAGAAAAAGAGATTGAACACAATAAAAGGACCAGAGTGGCACAAGGGTACAAAAACTCAAACTTGACAGGATTCAACGAACAACTGAAAATAATGGAAAATGGCAGCCTTCAGAAGCTCCAATGGCTGTGAGAAACAGAGGGCCGAGACTAAAACTGTGATTTCAAGGTCTTATTGCCAACCTTTAGCTGTAGATCAAAGGAACACATGCAGAGAAGGCCAACCATTAGAGGAGAGAGATAAAGAATGATAGAGTGATAGAGGATGAGTGATGGTATCGGTGATGGCTGATTTCTCTGACAGAAAGTAGAGGGAAAGAATTGCAATCTAAACAGAGTATGAGAGAGATTGAGAGCGGACGGATCTGTGTCAGAATGGGTGTTTGACGAAGAAGGAAATGGGTGAGTGGTGAGAGAGTGGGCGACGTAGATGATGAGCAACAGTGAGCTGTGGTTCGATAGAGGAGGTACATGATAGTGGGAGAGGGAAGGGGAATAGGAAGGCTGGGTCTTCGGCTGTGAGGAGTGGTGGGGGTGACAAACTATTGGGTGACGGTGAAGGAAGGTAGATCGGAGAAAAATGAGGAGAGACGGTGAGCTATTAGGAGCAGTGGGAGGTGGAGATAGAGCCATGGATCAAAGGTTATGGTAAGAGGTGAGGGCTAAGGTAAGTGATGGTGCTAGTTGGCGATGGTGGAGGATGGGTCGACATTGGTGGGTGTGAAGACCAGAGATAGCGAGCGGGGGTTGATGGAGCTGAGATTGAAAGCTGAAGGTCGAATGTCAAAGATGTAACCCCCTTCACGATCAAGGCTAAGATTAAGTTCATAAACATGTGATTAATGTAGAATTAGAGACTATAAAGAGATTTGGGACTTAAACAAAATCAAACTTCCCAAAATCAAGGTTTATAAAAAAATTTTCCAAACCCTGTTCACAATGGTCTCATATTTAAACTACAATTACACAATTGACCTATATAGGTTGATTTCATTCATACATATCAGAGTATAGCATAAATTCCTGACACACTTAGGTTCTATTGATTAATAAAGGGTTCATACAAGGCATAATGCCCATAACTTCTTTCCCTTTACTTGGGCATTACACAAAACTTACATTAATCCAAATATATACAATTGTTTTCCCAAAAACATCCAAATAATTTTACATGATAACTAATATACAAAATAATTTCCTACACTGGAGCTCTATCCGCTCTTTGTCTCCTGCTTTCCCTTAGATCCTTCGCCCTATCTAAAATTTGTTTTAGGAAAGTGAGATTCTAAGGAATCCCAGTAGTGTCAAATCACTCATTGTATGCACAACAATAAGCATGAAAGCAAATCATAACCCACATATAGCAACTACAACGGTAGTTAAAGCGGCAAGGGTAGGTATGACTCATGTCACCCTTATGTTTGCCCACGCTGTATTGCACCACAACAGTTCACACTATATTTCACAACAGCTGGGATTCATATAAAGCATTTCATACGCAAGCCATACTGGCAAGATATATAACACACTGCCCAAGGCTGGATTCACAAAGATCCATGTCAATTACAACGGCAGTTCAATGGCCGAGCTAGAGATGACCAGCGTCAATCCCTAAATGGCTCACACAGAAGTACTCACGCTGTAATAGACCATGGCACATACAGTTCACAAAGTTCAATGACAAGTCATGCATACCAAAACATCATACACAACATGAGAGAAGAGTCACTATCTTGGTCCTTCCAGGCGTGCTCTAGCACCAGTCTCTTCCGAATAGGGAAAATGTCAAATTCTAGAATCATGATTAAGGATGAAGAGTTATACTCTATTCCAAGCCTCGATTAATTTCATAACACTTAAATTTGGTTATCATTTATGTCCTTTAAGTGGCTACTAGAAGCCTAAACATATGCTAAAGGGTTGGGAAAACAACTATACCAAAAACCATCTTCGGAAGTCCAAAATGTCATTTTTGGGGGTTGGCCGAGGCCAAGAAAAATCCTGTTTCTTGGCTGAACTTTAAAAAATCATAACTAATTCTAGAAAATTCGAAATGAGGTGATTCCAAAGCCAAATAAAAGGTAATTAAGTCCTATTCATAGGAAAAATATTGACCATTACTATAAATCACCACAAAATTTCAGAATTATACAAAACTCAACACTGCTCCAAAACAGAGTCCAGTTTTAGTCCCAAACTTTGGCAAAGCATAACTCTCAGTTCACAAAATGAAATGACATAAATTATATGTCCATGTTGAATCTTGGGATGTGAAATTTAAGACTGGAAATTTTTAGAATTTGTAAACACTAGTTGGTCATTCAAAACGTTCGTGCAAACTGACTGCCTAGAATAGAGTTCACACTTGACAGATTTCCAATTTTCTATCAAAGTGTCCAATACTCCAAAATCAATAACCAAACCTATTCCCATACAATTTCTCACAAGGAACACAATGGCAACCTCAAAATAACCAAAATCCCAACCTATCACCATGCCCTGTTTTGACCAATACACAAAACCAAACACAAAGTTGTCAAACTTCACCTTTAAGCCTCAATTCAATTCTATTCATTCAAAATACTAAACAAGGCACTAATTCCATGACAACAACATGCCAACAACACACCCTCATTTTTGAAATTCAAGGCAAAATTTTCAGAAAAATCCAAACTCAACCAATGACTACAAAACCTATATGGAAAGGTTTGTCTTACACACCTCTACAACTTTCCCCAAAGGAGTTCCTTGATTCTCCCAACTTTAAAATTTCTTGAGAGCTCAAACAACACCAAATCACAAATCTGAAACCATGAAACTGAAGCTCTCAACACAAGAAACAAGCTTATAGAAGAGAGTTTTTCCATTAGAAGCCATTTAGAGGGTCAAAAGCTTACCTTTTCACCAAGTCTCTTCTTCTTTCTTGGTTATGCAATGGCACCGAAAATGGGAGAGAAAATGAGAGAGAGATGAGAGCTAGAAGATGAAATGATGGCGCACACATACTCCCATACCATCTTGTTGTAACCCCCTGCCTTAAATAGCGTAATTATAATTCGATATTACGTAATTAAATTGGTTTAGAGACCGTCGAATAGTTCAAAACTCCTTTAGAACTCCCTGTGAAGTAGGGACTTTATAAAATTTTCAAAACTTCTTTCCTATTCCGGTCTCAAGTTCAATTATCGAATATAATCACCTGTGCAGTTAATTCACATTCATTCATATCAGAATATCTAATAGCAATCCCGGCAACCCCCGGGTTCCATTCATACACAAAAAGGGTTTACAACCTCCATATAGGGGACTACACAACTACGTTCAACTATTCTTTACAACCAACATAATATACAGACACCCTGTCCAACAGGTTTAACCAACATAACCAAAATAGATGTCCCTAAAGGATTCTAACCGCTCCGGGTCGTACGCTTCTCCTTAGAGCCACTCGCCCTGTCTGAAAGGTTAGTTAAAGGAAAGAATGAGATTCAAGAGAATCCCAGTAGTAACAAAACATTTATACCACACATAAGCACACAGCATGTAAGCAAATCATCATACAGCACCAGCACCACAAATCACACTCCACCCTCATCCCCTTTCTCCGCCGGGAAGGTACATCGCCTAACCCGAACCGTTGTTAGCTACTCAGGGACTATTGGCGTGGCAGTGCATACATATAGCCTTATAGCCCGTACAGCTATTCGGCTTTCACAAATGGCCCGTCGGCCTCCACAAATAGCCTTTCGGCTCACATAATCACATATATCACACCTCATCCTCATCCCCTTTCTCCGCCGGGAAGGCACACCGCCCTAACCCGAACCGTTGTTAGCTACTCAGGGACTATTAGAATGACAGTGCTAACACAAATCCACAGATGTCGCAGCATACGAATTCATTACAAATCAACGATATAACACACATACAATGCATCATATATGGTACAAAAGAAAAGTCACTACCCCGTTCCTTTCTGACGTTCGCTGGCGTAGTTGGCTCACGAGGGCGGCAAATATCGAATCCTACAATTCCAAATGCACTATTTAGACACTTCCATAGTGTTACTTAGGGTTATATGAGTCTATAATGAAAATTTACAAAAATACCCCCGGGGACCCGGCCTGGGCCCGCCGTACCCGGTCCGGCTATACTTTTCTTGAAATTTTGACATGGGCTATCCTGACATATTTCCGCCCAAGGAATCCATTTCCGGACTCGGAATTATCAAATTCAATGTTAAATTACGAAATTGCCCTTGGCAGCCCTACTTTTAGGGTTTTAGGGTGTTTCCGTAATTATGCTTTCTCGGCCTTTTTTGAAAAAGTGCCCAACTGTAACCCCACCTATTTTCGCCCACTGAATCCAATGGAATCATCAAATCATTGAAAATCCAACTCTAAGACCCATTTACAGCCTTGGCCGAAATATACATGTTCTCCGGGAAAAATTGGGGTTTTACGATTTCGGCTCCGTAAACGCGTTCCTTTCTACTCCTAACCACTTTATTAACCATTACATTAGGTTACAACTAACATTAAGACCCAATTTGGGCAGCATAACCCCTAGGCCACATCATTTCCAAACTTTAAAACCAATGGCAATCCGGCGAAATTTCACCGATTAAATTGCCCACAGCAGCCAGAATAAGCAATATACGAAAGTTTGGAAGTTACCTCAAGCTCCTACTAGCTTTTCCCAAATTTGGCTGAACCCTAGCCTCTTTGAAACACCAAATTTTTGAGCTTCACAACCTTAAAGAATAAAGAGGAGTAGCTTAGAGTCGGAGTTATACGCGTTAGGAGCTAGATCGTCGGAGAAATCGGCTTACCTTGCAAGATTTCTTCCTCTTTTTCTCTCTTTTCTCCAAGCTCTCTCTCACGTTTGTGCTGCTGGAAAAGACGACGGGAAATGGAAGGGAAAAGGTGTTGTGATTGTTTTATAACATTAGGCTCATGTCATGGTATTGCTTGCTTATGTCATATTTAGGAATTTCCAAAAATCCACTTTATGTACACAAATCCTTTTTGTACATATAAATGATTCACAAGCCCAATTAAATTCCAACCACTCTTTCCTCTTCTTGGTCAGTCATATGCACGTCCAGGGGCCCAATTTTGTGCCAAAATGGGCTGATCACAAATTATCCCATAATTACAAAGTTACCATCACAAATTTTCCATTTTCGGATTTGTTGGCAGATTTTCTGCCCTAACTTTGAAAAATCATAACTAATTCTAGAAACATTGGAATGAGGTGATCCCAAAGCCAAATGAAAGATATTTAAGTTCTCTTCATAGGAAAAATATTGGCCATTACTGAAAATCACCACAAAATTCCCAGAATTTCAATCTTTCCATACTGTTCCAGAAAATAATTAATTCCGCTGGGCAAACTTCAAAAATCCAAAACTCTTAGGTCACAAATCAAAATGATACAAATTATATGTTCATTTTGAAGCTTGACATGTGAACTTTAATACTGGAAAATTTCAGAATTTTTAGACACCATTTGCCTATTTAAAACGTCTATACAAATTGGCTGCCCTGTACAGAGTTTCAATGGACAGAGTTTTCAACTTTAGCACGATTGTTCCCAATGGTTCCAATTTCACAATAAACACTCTCCCCACATGAATTTTCACAAGGAAGCCATTGGAATCATTAAAATATCCAAATTCCCATCACACATTCTCCAAAAGTGTTTATTCAACAATAATTATATCCACTTTTAAAGTCATTAGCCTTTAATCACTTTTTGGGATATTACACTTGTCAGTAGAATGGAGGGAAGAAAGAGAGAGAAAATCTAAATTGTTTATTGATAATTTAACTTTTCATTGCCTTTCTCTTCATCTCTACTTAACACATGTCAGAATTCTATTGGTTCTCATAAAGTAGTCAATCAATTAATCACCTTAATCCCTCCATTAGCCATTTTAATTTAACATCTCATTTTCCTCTTAGTTAGTAATTAATTTCTCCATTAATCACTAACTAATTACCCGACGATTTTCTATTTGTTCCAAATTTTCCACTGATTATGGCATATTTACTTAAATTGCCATATAACACATAATTAATTATCTTCCTTTTCTTTATGCGCCATTTACCCCTATTTTAGACCAAATAATTATTTCATCACATAATTATGCTCAAATACAAGGTGTTGGGCATTTCCAGTAATAATTCGGATCTTAAATCAACTTTAATTCCCAAATAATTTTCAATAATTGCCATTAGCCCTTAATAAAAATTTGGGGCATTACAAAAGTTGAGAGTGAAAGAGGGATGAAGGGAGATTAAGGCATTAGGATAGGAGACGATATAGTTGATGGTGTTAGCTGAGGGTTGTGGTTTTGATGTAGGTAATGGAGTTGAAGGGAGTGACCGATGGTGAGCTATATGGAATTCGGTTTTTAGATATAAGGGAATTTACAAAGTTGAAGCGAGTTGTGAATTTTAAAAATGAATTGGGTCCATATGTGGGGTAGGTGCATAAGGGTAAAGAGGGGAAAAGAAAAGGGAAATAAGGGTGAGATGGTCAATTTATTTATTATTAATTTTTTATTTTTTTATTTTATTATTATTATATTTTTTTATTGAAGATACTACTGGCCGTGGCAAGCTTTGACACTTGCTGAGGCCAGTTTGACAGAGAAGGGCAGTAGTAGAACACTGGAACACTGGCTACGGCAAGTTTTAAAACTTTCCGAAGCTAGTCTGACAGAGAGCAAATTTACCAGCTAACTTGCTATGACAAGTTGTCACACTAGCTGAGGCAAGTTTTACTGTCATGTGATTCTGCACACCAAACATTCCCATACGACCTTAAAACCATCAAACATGCTCTATACCAACATTTAGGAGAAAAATGAAATTTGAGTAAGACTTTAGACCATCTACGACAACAAGGCACAAATATAAGCATATTCATGGAGAATACCACAACATATCACTTTCAATACTCAAATTACATGAAATAATGGTCACAAGTGAATTTCATGATAAAGAATCAACCAAATGATCATAGTAATATCAGTATTACTTCAAGTTAATCAATCATTATAAATGCATTCCAAAATCACATATATGAGCTTAGAGTCAAATGGACTTCCCTGAAATGCATTCCCTTATAACTTATAAATTCCTCCTCTTATATTGACATTCCTATGTGCTTCAAAAGGAAAGTTCTAAGATTGGGGTACCTTTCCATCCTACAAAACACAAAGATCAAACATAAATCTACCAAAAACATAAAAATGACAAAAGTGAGTTTAGCACTTGGGTTGCCTCCTCAGAAAGCTCGTAGTTTATAGTCTTTAGCCTGACTCTTCATATTGGTCATTCTTCATTAGATAGGTGGATAGTAGACACAAGCCGATCTACATCTCCTCCCCAATAATGCTTCAACTATTGACTATTGACTTTGAATTGCTCCCCATTTTGGCCTTCCAGCTCCACAACACCCTTGTCAAAGACTTGAACTATAGTGAAAGGTTCCGACCATCTAGACTTCAACTTTCCCTAAAAAATCTTCAACTTAGAATTATATTCAAGCACTCATTGACCACATTCAAAAGACTTAGAGACAATCTTCTTGTCATACCGCTGCTTGGTTTTCTCCTTGTAAAGCTTTAAACTCTTATAAGCATAAAAATGAAGTTCTTTAAGCTCATTAAGTTGTAAGAGTCTCTTTTCACCCACTTCTTTCTCATCAAAATTCAACATTTTGATAGCCTAATATGCATTGTGTTCTAACTCCACAAGAAGATTATAAACTTTTCCAAAAACTAACCGGTAGGGAGACATACCAAAAGGTGTCTTATAAGCGGTGCGATAAGCCCATAGTGCATCATCTAACTTCATGGACCAATCCTTTCGAGTGATACCCGTAGTTTTCTCAAGGATTTTCTTGATTTTTCTATTTGAAATTTCTACTTGACCATTTGTTTGAGGATGGTAGGCTAAACACACCTTGTGCTTCACTCCATACTTCTTCAAAATAGATTTAAATTGATGGTTACAAAAATGGGTGCGACATCACTAATAACAGCCCTTGGAGCACCGAAACGAGTAAAAATGTGCTTTTTCATGAATTGGACCACTACTTTAGTATCATTAGCTGAGGAAACAATGGCCTCAACCCATTTAGACACATAATCAACCGCTACAAGAATGTATTGATTGTTGAAGGACTTGGGAAAAGGTCCCATGAAGTCAATCCCCCACACATCAAATAATTCAACTTCCAATATATTATTAAGTGGCTTTTTATTTCTTCTAGAGATATTACCAACCCTTTGACACTGGTTACAAGATAGAATGAATTCATAAGCATCATTGAACAAAGATGGCCAAAAAAATCCAGATTGTAAAACTTTTGCAGCAGTCTTATTACCACCAAAGTGGCCTCTATATTCAGAGGAATGGTAACACTTCAATACATCTTGTTGCTCACTTTCTGAAACACATATTCGAATCAACTGATCAACACAATAGTGAAATAGGAAGGGTTCTTCCCAATGATAGAACTTGACATCATGTAAGAACTTCTTCCGTTAGTGATAGCTCAAGTCGTCAGAAATGAGTCCACTTACAAGGTAATTTACTATGTCGGCATAGCAAGGAGCTTCAGAATGACTCAGTAAAAAAAGTTACTCATCTGGAAAAGTTTCATGAATGGGGAGATCTTCATCATGTTGAGCTTCAGTACTCAACCTAGACAAGTGGTCAGCAACTTGATTTTCAGAGCCCTTTCTATCAACAATCTAAAGATCAAATTCTTGTAAGAGCAGAACCTATCGAATCAACCTTACTTTAGAGTCCTTCTTACTAAAGAGGTATCTTAGTATGGAATGATCAGTATAGATAAACACTTTGGCACCAATCAAGTAAGGCCAGAACTTGGCAAATGCATATACTATAGCTAAAAGCTCTTTCTTAATGGTAGTGTAGTTTTCTTGTGCATCATCGAGTGTCTTGCTAGCATAATAAATATTATGGAAGACTTTATCCCTTTTATGCCCAAGTACAGCTCCTACAGCATAATCACTAGCATCACACATTACTATAAAGGGTAAACTCCAATCCGGAGCCATGATGATAGGAGCGGTTACAAATTTTCTTTTCAACTCATCAAATGCTTTCAAGCATGCATTATCAAACTTGAACTCGACATCCTTCTCAAGTAAAGCACATAATGGCTTGGTGATTTTTGAAAAATCCTTTATAAACCGTCTATAGAATTCAGCATGGCCCAAAAAGCTTCCCATACCTTTAATATTGGTAGGTAGAGGAATTTTTTCAATCACCTCTAACTTTACTCAGTCAACTTTTAAACCGTTCTTGGAGACATGATGGTCTAACACAATGCCTTCTTTCACCATAAAATGACAGTTCTCCCAATTGAGCATGAGATTAGTGTATTCGCATCCCTTCAAAATTCGAGCTAATTTGACTAAGCACTCTTCATATGAATCACCAAACACAGTGAAGTCATCTATGAACACTTCCATGGTGTGCTTAATCATATCCTCAAAAATAGCCATCATACACTGTTGAAATGTAGCTGGTGTAATGCAAAGGCTAAAGGGCATGCTCTTAAAAGCGAAGGTACTATAGGGGCACGTAAATATAGTCTTCTCTTAATCTTCTGGAGCAATTGCTATTTGGTTGTACCCCAAATAACCATCAAGAAAACAAAAGAATTCCCTTCCAGCTAGTTTGTCCAACATTTGATCAATAAAAGGCAATGGGAAGTGATCCTTACGAGTAGCTGTATTAAGCTTACAGTAGTCTATACAAACCCTCCACCTGGTCACAGTGGAGTGGGAATGAGTTCATTGTGGGTGTTAGCCACTACAGTCATACCGCCTTTTTTGGGGATGTATTAGACTAGGCTCACTAAAGAACTGTCAGAAATAGGATATACAATGCCAGCATCGAGCCATTTAAGAAGCTCCATCTTCACTACTTCCTTTATAATAGGGTTGAGTCTTTGATTTTCAATGGAAGGCTTATGAGTCTCTTCCAAAAAGATCTTGTGCATGTACATAGAGGGGCTAATGCCCTTGATATCAGCAATTGTCCACCCAATAGCCCTTTTATGCACTTTTAAGACTTCAACTAACTGCTCTTCTTATTGAATAGTGAGATCCGAAGCAATAATCACCGAAAGAGTGTTGTTGGAACCCAGATAAGCATATTGTAGGTGAGATGGAGTGCCTTAAGCTCAAGTAAAGGTGATTCCTCTAAAGAATATTTCAACTTTGGTCAGTTAGTAGAACCCAAATAGAGTGACTCAATTGGTATCCTCCTTCTAGGAAAAGGGGTTGAAGCATCCATCATAGCCTTGTACTCTACTACATCCAAACCCTCAGAATCAACATCAAGAAGAGCGGCTTCAAGTAGATCTTCAATCATAAAGGTCTCAAATTCCTCTTATGTGATAAGACCAATCATATCAAGAAAGAAACAATCTTCATGCACATGCGGAGTCTTCATCAATTGATTCATATTAAAGGTAACTTGCTCATCTGCCACCCTCAAAGTCAACTCACCTTTCTCTACATCTATAAAAGTTCTAGTGGTAGCTAAAAATGGTCCTCCTAACAATAAAGGCATTTCTCTATCTAGATCAAAGTCAAGAACAATAAAATCTGCAGGAAATATGAATTTATCAACCTTGACTAAAATATCTTCAATAATCCCGTTAGGATGAGACAAGCTTCTGTCGGCCAATTGCAAAGTAACAGTGGTAGCTCTAGCATTACCTAATCCCAACTTGTTGAACATAGTTAAAGGCATAAGGTTGACACTAGAACCAAGATCACATAAACTATTTCTTAAGAATTTACCTCCCATGTGACAAGGTATAGAGAAGCTCTTAGGATCCTTTAACTTAGGTGAAAGTTGCTTGATAATAGCAGTGAAGCTTTTGGTGATGGCTACTGTCTCAAACTCATTAAACCTTCATTTCTTTGAGAGGACATCTTTCATGAACTTGGCATATTTGGGCATTTACTCTAAGGCTTCCGCAAATAGAATGTTGATATGTAACTGCTTGAACATCTCAATAAACTTCTTGAATTGTCCATCTTCTTAATGTTTCTTGAGTCTTTGTGGGAAAGGGGGTGGTGGGCCATATCGAGGAGGAAAAATGTTAGTAATTCTCTTCCAATGGGCTTACTTAGCACCACATCATCTAGAATTACTTTAGTTTGCTTCCTCTTCTTCAACCATTGTGTCTTAAACAACCTCTTCATCAAGGTTAAGATCTTCCACAACATGGTTCTTTGGCTTTGTTGTCGCGTTACCCATACTTAGAACACCGGGTAAAGTCTTGCCACTTTGTAGAGTAAGAGCCTTACATTCTTCTTTACCTTCTCGCTTAGGATTGGGAATAGTATCACTTGGAAGACCATTTCTTGGTTGACCACTCAAGTGTGAAGTAATTTGGCCCATTTGTATCTCAAGATTCTTAATTGCTATGTCATGAAGAGAAACTGTGAAAACTAAGCCTTCTTGACCTTTGAGAAGTTTATGTAAGAGTTTATTTGTCTCAAAATCACCCTCTTGTGGCTTTTATGGTTGCTCAAAACCCGGTGGACTCATTGGCTTACTAGTAGAAGCAAAGTGATTAATTGGATTCTCACTAGGTTCATTCCTCCAAGTAAAGTTGGGATGATCCCACATACCCTTGTTATAGGTATTAGAGTAAGGGTTGCCACATGGATACCTTTGATTATTGTTTAAATAACTCACCGTCTCCATAGTATGATAACTTTCTTCATAGGAGTGGGCTTCTCCACATATTTCTAAAGAAAGACTTGGAGCTTGGATAGCATTCACATTCTTAGAGGAATTTTTTTCTATTCTCAACTCAAGTTAATCAAATCTCTTGGCAATTACTTCAATTTGAGTGGCAATTTCTTTAGACACATTTGAACTACTTAAAGGACTTGGTTCCTTATATGTTATATAGCTAGAACATGATTTTTCATATTATTGCAAGGAACTAGAAGCAATGTCCTCATACAACTATGATATATCACAAAATCTCATCTTGCCAATTCCAACATTTGAGGTATTGTTGAGGGCAACTACGCCACAACTCCTTGAATCTCTCATCAAGCAAAATATAGGTCTTCTATTCATGGTTAGGGCAACTATGCCACAACTCCTTGAATCTCTCCCATGGTTTATGAAAAAGTTTGCTAGGCTGTTGTTGAAAACCCAAGAGTTCAGCTCTTTGAACTGCCCATCTACCCCTTGGAATGAACCTTGCCTTGAATTTGGATGCCATTTCATCCCAAGTAGTGATGGAGTTAGAAGGTAAAGCGGTAAGCCAAGCTCTTGCCTTCTCACACACTTGTGAAAAGCGTGTCAAATAGTCAGTAAGGTCTTCATTCTGAGTTCCCAAAAACAAGCCAATCATCTGGAGTATTTAAAGCATGATTAGATTAAACTCAAAATTCCGAGCTTGAATAGCAGGAAACTAGATGCTAAATTGATAAGTAAAGCTTTCTTACTCCATGTACTCATCCAAAGTATGCTCTAAGTCATCATCATTAGGATTGGCCATATTGTAATATGGATGAGGACGAGGTGGTGGTCTTGGTTCCTCTGGCACCATTGCCGAGGACTATTGACTGAAGTCTTTTAGGTTAATTAGTGTAATTGTGTGCTTGATTACACTTGAATCCTCCTCCTCTTCTTATTTCACTTTCTCAATTTACTTTGTTTTTTAGTTATAGCTATAGCTCTTTTTCTTGTTTTTCTTAGTTTAGTTCTATTAATTGATAAGTTTGATACTTGTTGTGGGAATTTTTGAATTGTAGGTACTCTTGCTCTGTATGAAAACTGATTTGGAGTTTGTTCTTGACGGTGTTGTTAAAGAGTTTAGTTTAGTTTAGTCTAGGGCGAAGCGGAATCCCCAGAAGCTGCATAACAAGCCAAAGAAGAAACAGAAGTTCCTAAATCTGTTTCCATTACATTTATAGTTTCAGTTCCTTTATAAGAATAAGAAGAAGCCAATCCCTTAGTTGCTGTCTTAGTATCCCCTAGGTATTAGTCCCAAGGACCGAAGGAAGCGACAAAATAGAGGAAAGATAAGCCTAGAGATAAGGGGGTTGGGATCACTAATTGGGTAGTGAATCCTATTCATTCGTTCTGGTTTGACTCTACAGCTTCTGGGCAAAGATGCCCTATTTGTCTAAGGGCCTCTGGTAATGCCTTTTTTGGGCTCTCTAGTACGAAATTCGATAGCATTTATTTGTCTTCTAGGGGGTGATACGAGAACAAGGATAATGACATATATAGCTGTTAGCCATAAGTGCTTAGGCTTGCTCTTGCTACTATATTTATATTCATTCCAAAGTACTTTAAGCCCTGCACTCAAAATGTCTCGTCAGTTCAGTCTTATTAGCTATTAGCTATTCTGGGTTGGGATAAATGCTAAGGCGAGGGTTAAAAGCCTTCACTCATACATTTTCAGTCTCTTCTGACTGATCAGAGACTTTCACTGAAGGGGTCTTTCATGGTTGGATGGAGTCATCTAATTAATCAGTCACTGTGTTCAGCCATCATAGCACTATGTGCTCAGTATGACATTGAAAGTGACAACTACCTGCGCTTTAAAGTTCTCAATAGTCGTCGTGCTTTACTAAGTCTACTGTGTAATTATAGTGAGTGTGTTGAAGGGTCTCTCAAGACTTAGAAGGGATAGCTGTTGTATGCTCTTCTCTTGTACAATTTCCTCTCTAGTTGGTTAAGCCCAATCATTCCCTAGCGGTCAAGCCTTTCTTCTTCTTGCTTTTCTCAAACCTTATGCCTAAAGCTTACCACTGGCACTTTTTCTTTATATGTAAATAAGTTCTCATGATTAGGATTATTAATTAGTCTGCCTCTGAAGAGGACTTTAGTTGTATTTCCTATTTATGTGTCATATTCAAGTATCCACTCTCCCTTTTGGTTAGAATGAATCTGACTGGGGGGAAGGCGCTTAGGTTCCAACCAAGTCAAGTATCAATGAAACATGTGGGGAGAACCACTCCACACTTGTAAGCACGGATACTTGTGAAGTTTCACCTGATTATATCAGGGCCAATATTGTAAGGTAATCACACCATTACTCAACATCAATAGATACTAAACTAATCAGGGTGCTTCATGCAACCCTGACGAAAAGCACTATCACACTATGTTGCTCAAGTTATTATCCGAAGTAATGGAAATTACTCCAACCCAAGGTCTCATTCCCTATATGGTGTAAAAAAGTCTTCTTTATAATCTCACAAACCTCTAAGAATGACTGGGGTATTAACAGCATACCCTTGTCCACTGGAGCAGCGTCTGAAGCTACAATGGGGCTTTATTCCCCCATTCCATCCGGATGAGAGGGATCATTGATCTGTTCAACTGGTTTGATCTCAGCAATTTCTGGTTTATCATTGGGAGAAACCCTAGTACCATTGTTCTCTCCCATCCTTCCAACCTGCTTCACACACTCAAATTAGTAGAAATAAGGCTAACAGACAGATGATTTCATAATTGCCTTTTTTCAAAATTATAAAGGATCACCTCCACCTGATAGAGCCTAGCCATAAAAAAGACTTCTCCAATATGGATCAAAATGGTCTCACAGAGCTAGGTAGGCATGCTTCACATAGGCTACGCAGCCTTGGTCCCTAGATGGGATGTTGTAAGTCCTTCTCTCACTTGAAGAGCATCAAACCACCCTTCCTCTAATGGCATGGTCTTCCTTCATCATTCCATAAAACTTCAAAATGAATTGATTTTACTACATTAAAACCCCATCTTAAAAAGGGGCACTCAAGCTTGAACTTATTATTTTCAATGGAATCTTCCTTGTCTACTTCTACAGATGTGTTAGTGGCTGCTTTTTCTGATTTCTAAGATTCTATGGATTCAACTGTGTATGTTATGTATGATTCTATGGATGAAAGATCGAATTATTCTTATTCTGTTTAAGCACATTTGCATTTTCTTATCAATCATTTTCTTTTTATCATTTTTTTATTTCTGCTTTCTCAATTGAGAAACTCTAAAGAGTAGATGATTAGATATGATAGAAGATCTTCTCTATATACACTATTTCTTTGAAAGTCAGAGAAGAAAGTCCTATCAACTATAGAAGCGTGTTGAGACTGAGACCACTAACAGAGTTAGGCTATGGAGCTAAGACAGAGGTGCTAAGAAAGTGAAAGACACTATACTAATACCAATACGCCCGGGAGAAGGAAGGAAAGAAAATCAATCTTATTTCACCAGGGAAGGTTTGAAGAGTAATACTAATAATGTCAAGAAAAGGTGAAAAAAGGCAATATAGGAATGAATTAGGATGACCGATACTAACTACTCTACTGAGAAAGAGACTGATACTGAATAAGAGGTAAAGAAGTCACTTTACTGAGCTGAAAGGTCAAAATACTCAGCCAACTCTATAGCAATAGTTGTATAAGAGTTATATCTACTAGTATATTTAGACCTCTTTAGTAATCAACACTCTCAATACACACTAACACTATAACTTTCTATCATGAATCTTTGCCTTCGTTACCCCTTAAGTCTATTAAGGGCTATACTAAGGGGGGTTTTAGGAGTGCACCCCCATCGTTTGTAGAAGAATAAATTAATATATTGAAGTAACCTTATTTTGGGTATTCTTTCATCCAAGGAAAGATGAAGGAAGCAGGCAAATAACATATAAGGCCTTAGAACTAATAGGGCAAGAAAACTGTCTTTCTTAACCCATAGGGTAGGCCTTAAACAAGTCAGTTCAATTAATTACAGATATTCTATAATCCCTTGACGGAATAGCTTATAGGGAAGAAAGAACATCAAAATCAATAAGTCGCAGAGTCAAGTCATGAAGTCACAGGGATGTCAAACTAGGAAATACGTGATTTCATCGCCTTAATAGTTTAGATTAGTTTAGGGCAAAGCGGAATCCCCAGAAGCTGCAGAACAAGCCGAAGAAGAAACAGAAGTTCCT
The DNA here is from genome assembly GCA_963242795.1 of Inga leiocalycina. NCBI lineage: Eukaryota > Viridiplantae > Streptophyta > Magnoliopsida > Fabales > Fabaceae > Inga > Inga leiocalycina. Next base: position 33,023,316 of record OY725323.1, read on the forward strand.
AAATCCATTTCCGTTGTAGTTATAGTTTCAGTTCCTAAATAAGAATAAGAAAAAGCCAAGCCTTTAGTTGCTGTCTTAGTATCCCTGAGGTATCAGTCCTAAGGACCGAAGGAAAGGATAAAACAGAGGAAAGACAGGCCTAAAGATAAGAGGGTCGGATCACTAATCGGGTAGCAAATCCTATCCATTCATTTGGGTTCCACTCTATAGCTTCTGGACGAAGCAGCCTAATTTTTCTAAGGGCCTCCAGTAATGCCTTTTTTAGCTCACTAACGTGAAAGTCGATAGCACTTATTTGTCTTATAGGGGGCGATACGAGAACAAGAATAATTACATATATAGCTGTAAGAATGCCAAAAACTTGTTCGCTACCATAAGTGTATGGATCGCTTCAAGCAATAATGTGATAAGTAAAGATCGATCCTATGAGGACTATGACGAAAGCGAGCTAACTAATTCAACCTTATGTTTAATTAGGTTGAATGAAATCATTTGAAATAGATCAAGTTGAGCAAAAACATGTTGAGGAGAAAGATAAATTTAAAACTATTTTTTAAACTAAAAATTTATAAAAGCAAATGATTCTTGGAATTCAAGTGTTAAATGAAACTTAGGATTGTTTATCCCTCTTATATTTTAAAATTACTCACTCAAATCCCCCCAATATATGCTACTTAATGAAAGATTATACTAGCCAAAGATACTAAATTATCTATAAGTGCTCTCACAAGTGTCCAAATAGGTGTTTAGTTCAATTAATTAATTAATCTCTTAATTAACTAATTAAACCCTGATTTTCTTTGCAAATCCTATTTGGCCATATGAGGTTAATGAGTGTATCTCTACCTCATTTACAAAACTATCTATTCAATTCACAAATTTCAAGTTCTCACACGATTAAACTCAAGTTCTACACTTAATCTAGCCCTCTCAAGCATCAATCAAGTGAACCTAACATCTCATTGGTGGCCCATCAATAAGAAGAATTAAGCAAAGAGTAAAATCAGCATAATCTCATCATAAATCACAAATATAAAGGGGAAATGAGTACTTAATCCATACAAGGGATCAAAACAATCCTAAAAGAAGAGATACTTAGCTAATCATGTCTAAATGTATAGAGAAATTAATCATAACAACTGAATAAACCATAGGAAAAGGGAAAAGAAAAGAAAAGAAATGAAACCAAGGTAGAAGTCACAAAATCCCTCTTGGAACCACCACCCATGTTCCAAAACTCTCTAAAATATCCTCTCCAAGGTGTTTCCTTGCATGCTTCAGCTTCCCAAAATGTAAAGTATGTGTTTTCAGCGCTCTTCTCTACGTTAAGTAGTGTTTTTTTGCTTTTGAGATCAAAACACGTATCTGTAATTTTTTTAGAACTTGCTATGGCAAGTATGTCAACTTGTCATAGCTAATTAAATAGACAGTCAATTTTCATTTAGATTCTTGACTTGCTACAATAAGTTTGTCAACTTACTATGGCTAGTTACACAGAGAGCATACGAAGAGCACTTTCCACGGCCAGTTTGCCAACTTGCTATGGCCAGTTACAGAGAGAGCAAATAGGGATGACTTGCTACGGCAAGTTTGTCAACTTACTAAGGCTAGCTACACAGAGAGTAAACTTCTTGCGAATGTTTGCTTGCCATGGCCAGTTGGTCAACTTGCTGAGGCAAGTTGTAGGAGTTCCTTATACTTTTGTACTACTTCACCTCCTTTGCTCTTTCCTTGATTCTTGGTTCTTATAGGGCTTCAATACTTGTCTTCATCCTCCTACAAAAGAGGGAGGATTTATAAATTCTCAATTGAATAATAAATATAACAAGAATTTCTTTGATTTTTGCTTGATAGTTTGATATCATTATTTTCTTCTATACACTTCTTTCAATGTACATTTTGAACTCAAAAGTAGGTAAAAAGATAAGAAAATGTGTTGGAATGTTATGAATTTCTAAGAGTCAACACTCACCCTTTTTCAAAATTTAAAATATTCTAGCTGAAGGTTGTGGCTCAAAGTACAAACCCGTGGCTACTGGTAAGTAGAGTTCTGGTGCATGTGGAGATTGTTGTTGGTTATCTAGCTTGTAATTTAGTTTCTTTTGAACACGCTGTACATTTGTGTGTGTATATATATCAAACCTTATAGGGAATTTCCTGTATTGTAAATAAGTACTTAATATACGTATGTTTCTGCTATTTCTGTATGCCTTATGGAACTGTGCACTTATTACTCTGCATAATTGAAATGTTACGGGGTTTGACATTTTTGGTATCAGAGCTTAAAGTGGTTCTGGCATTTCCAGAATAATATACTTATATGGTCTTGTTTGCATAGTAATAAAAATACAAAGATGGTACGGCCACAAGGTAGAGGCCGAGGGGGATGAAGAGATGATAACATAGATCAGGAGGATGACCTAACCTAATCTAACCACAGATTCTGGGAATATTGACTCAACAGTAGGCTACTATGAATGAAATACAGGAAGAACTGCGAGAGGTGCAGTAGAGGCAAGATCGCTTAGAGGAACTGGTAAAGGGTGAAGGTGAAGAAGATCCGCTCGAAGGACCCTAGCCCGAGGATATTTTGCCTGACCCTGAGGTAGACATCCAGACCTATGAAGGTAGGTTTAGCAAGCAGCAGCCTCCTGTCTTCTGGGGGAAATTTGATCCACAGTAACCCAAAGATTGGCTACCACACTTAGAGAAAATATTCAATATTCTGTTGTGCCCAGATGAAATCAAAGTCTTGTCGGCTATTTATAAACTGGAAGTTGATCCATATCGATGGTGGAAGAAAACATAACTAATTCTGTGGGAAAGGAATATTCCAATAACATGGGAATTATTCCAAGGGAAGTTTAATGAGAAATAATTTCCCCTTCTATCAGGAGAGAAAAAGAAAAAGAATTCCTTAACGTACAACAAGAGACTAAAGGCTTTGATGACTGTTTAGCTCAGTATATTTGGTTGTCTCGATATTGTGTATATCTCAAATATCGGGATGATGAGGAATAGAGTATGGATATGATGATCGAGGGATTGAAGCTAGAGATGAAAGAAAAACTGGTTTCAAGGTGTTACACTAAGTTCAACAAAGCAGTTAAAGAATGTCGTGTTGTTTAGAGGAACACGTTGAGCTTATCTTCTGCTAGAAATAACTAAAGTAAGGGTGTAACTGGTAGTAGCAGTTCATCTCAAAAGCGTAAAGACTAAGGCGGACCTTCAAGAGGTTACTATAAAAGGCCAGACAAGGCTGGAAGTTGCAGAGATCAGAGTTTTTCAGGTAGTAGAACCTGCTAGCATTTGTCAAAAGTCATTTTACCCTGGCAGAACTTGTATTGGTCCTCCATTCAGATTGGATCGAGCTAGATATCCCGCTTGTTATATATGCCATAAACCAAGGCCTTTTACCAGAGATTGTCCATAGAAGCACAAGCCAGAGGAGACGAGACCTAAAGTACCAGGCAAGGTCTATATATAACACAGGAGGAACTAGGAAGTCTCCTGAACTAATACAAGGTACTATTTCCCTTAATGACAACTTAGTGCAAATTATGTATGATTCGGGTGCTAGTCATTCATTCATTGCATATGATTGTGTGAGATGATTAGACTTGAGAGTACACAAATTCCCATCTGATATGGTCATATCTATACCCATAGGTGTTAGAGTTGTCGCGACCAACGTCTGTTTAAATTGTGTAGTAAATGCTGAAGAGCGTGAATTAATTGTGGATCTGATTTGTATACTTTTACAAGGCTTAGAGAAAATCCTCAGTATTGATTGGTTGACAGCTAATAGTGTGTTGCTCGACTGTAGAAACAAAAGGACTATATATCTTAATTCACAACTGCATGTTGGTGCAAAAATCAATCTTAATTTTTTCTCCACAACTGAGGTTAAGAGATGCTTACATAAAGGTTGTCAGGGGTACCTCATATTTTTCTCCATTCAATCAGAGGCTGGAAAAGCATTACAGAGTATTCATGTGGTGAATGAATTTCCTTATGTGTTTTCAGAGGATATCAACGGATTACCACTGGATACAGAATTGGAGTTTGCAATTGATCTTAGGCCTGGAGCAAGACCAATATGTAAAGGCTCATACATAATGGTTATAAGTGAGCTGGCTAAGCTGAAGAAGTAGATTGAAGAGCTGTTAAAGAAAGGTTTATTAGACCCAATATAGCACCATGGGGAGCTCCAGTGCTCTTTGTCAAAAAGAAAGATGGAAGCCTATGTCTCTGTATTGATTACAGGGAGTTAAATAAGGTGACCATCAAGAATAAATACCTACTTCCCAGAATATATGATTTACTCATTCAATTATCTGGTTCTCGTGTATTGTCAAAGATTGACCTATGATAAGGGTATCACCAAGTCAGGGTTAAAGTGAAAGATATACCAAAAAATGTTTTCTGAATTAGATATGGCCATTACGAATTTCTTGTAATGCCATTTGGGCTAACAAATGCACCTGCTATGTTCATAGACTACACGAATTGAATTTTTTGTCCGTACCTGGACCAATTTATGGTAGTCTTTATTGATAATATTCTGGTATACTCACAGAGCAGAATAGAGCATGGGCAATAATAGTGTTGAAGATGTTAATGAAAAAGCAACTCTATGCCAAGTTGAGCAAGTACAAGTTTTGGCTTTTAGAGGTTAAATTTCTAGGCCATGTAGTCTCGCAACAAGAGGTCTCGGTCGATCCTAGCAAATTGGAAGTAGTACTGAATTACAATAGACCAGAGACTATAATAGAGATATGTAGTTTTTTGGGTCTTGTTGCTTATTATTGGCGTTTTATACAGAATTTCTCCAGAATAGCCTTGCCTTTAACAAAGTTGACACGAAAAACTCAACATTTTGTGTGAGATGATAGTTATAAGAGGAGCTTCATGGAGCAAAAATAGAGATTAACAACAGCACCAATGCTAAAGATCCTAGATCAACAGTTTACTTTTTATTGTTTATACAGATGCTAGTGGGCATGGATTAAGATGTGTTTTGATGCAACATGGCCGAGTAGTGGTGTATGCATCTTGTTAGCTGAAGCCTCATGAATTGAATTATCTTACTCATGATCTTGAGTTGGCAGCTATTGTATTTGCTTTGAAAATTTTTAGACATTATTTCTATGGTGTGACTATAGAGTTGTACTGCAACCATAAAAGCTTGAAATATCTGTAAGATCAGAAAGAGCTAAATATGAGACAACGCAGCTACATGAAGTTGCTACAAACTATAACCTGGAGATCAAATACCATCTAGGGAAGGCCAATGTAGTTGCATACATATTAAGCCATAAAACAGTATAGGTTGTAGCCCTAATGATACATGAGTACCGGTTGATCGAAGATTTCAAAGATCTCAGTTTATTCAAGCATATTTTGATCGACAGTAATAATGTCAGTGAGGCATATAATGATGTGAGAGCAGCAATTAAGGTAGGATAGACGAGCACAGTCTATCAAAGGGATGATAGAGAAAGGTGAAACTCAGGAATATGATTTTTCACCAAGTAGATTAGTTAGATACAAGAAATGATTATATGTTCCACAGCAGATAGAGTTGAAGCAACAAATCCTAGAGGAGGCTAACAAGAGTAAATACACTCTGAATCTAGGAGCAATCAAAATGTATTATAACTTAAGGTCTATATATTGATTGCCAGGCATAAAGAGAGACGTGACACAGTTTGTGCTCGTTGTCTTACATGCCAAAAAGTAAAGATTGAGCATCAACAACCTTCAGAACTTCTTCATAATCCTGAGATTTCTGAGTAGAGATGGGAAAGTATCATGATGGATTTAGGGATAGGGTTGCTAAAGATAAAAAATCATGATGCTATATGGGTAATTATTGATCGATTTACAAAAAGCAACCAAATTCCTACCAATTAGCATTCATTATTCTCTCGATAGACTTGTGGAGATTTACATCAAAGAGATTGTGAGTTTACTCGGTATACTAAGTGGAGAGGCTTTGGGTACTAAACTCAAGTTCAGCATAGCATACCATCCCTAAAACAGATAGGAAGACAGAATGAACCATCCAAAAACTAGAGGATATGTTGGGCATATGTGATAGATTTTAAAGGTAGTCAGGACCAATTCCTTCCACTTGCTGAGTTTTCCTACAATAACAGATATCACTCAAGTATACAAATGACTCCCTATAAGGCATTGTACAAAAGGAAGTGTCAATCACCCTTGTGTTGGACAGAGCTATCTAAGAGACGTTTGTTTGGGTTAGATATTGTTGATCATACAATAGACCAGATCAAGCTGATCAAACAGAGATTATTAAGTACCTAGAGCAAACAAAAAAGTTATGCTGAAAAAAGAAGGAAACCTCTAGAGTTTAAGGTTGGTAATCATGTGTTTATGAAGGTTTTACTTATCACAGGGATTGGTAGGGCATTGAAAGTAAAGAAGCTAAGCCCTAGATACATTAGTCCACTTGAGATTTTGTTGAAGATTAGGCTAGTAGCATATTGAATCACTTTACCCCTAAATTTGAGCAGATTGCATGATGTTTTCCATATGTCACAGTTAAAGAAATATCAATCCGATCCCGGACATGTTATTGAATATGAAGATTTGGATGTGTAGGATGACTTGACGTATGAAGTCAAACCTGAACAGATCATTGATTAGTAGGAGAAAAAACTAAGACATAGGAGTATTCCGTTCATCAAAGTTGTCTGGAAAGGATTATCTCCTAGATAAGCTACTTGGGAAACAGAGGAAGACATGCGCAAGAGGTACCCAGAATTTATAAATCAATATGTGTAACAAATTTTAGGGACAAAATTTTATTTAAGAAGGGGAGCTGTAATATCCCAAAATTTATACTCAAAGATTCAATTTATATTTATTTAACAAATAGATTAAAAAGTAAAATTTGGAGAATTTGATTATATTGCCAGTGAAAATTTCCTGTGAGGCAGTGAGTTTGTCATGTGCTTTTGGATGATCAAATGATGTTCAAAAATTGTGAAATTTTCCAGAATGAAAGCAAACATTCCAAGCTTTAATTTGATAGATCATATAAATTATTTTCACCTATACACAAAGAGTTATGAATTTCTGAATTTTACCCAGTGAAACTGGCTACTTTCTGGGCCAACATCCAAAGATTTAAGTTCTGGGAATATTGATCTTTCAGTTGGCTAAAGACTATATTTTTTCTTGAAACTATACTCAATAAGGGTTAAGTATCCTTTGGAAGCACCTTTATTGAATGTTTACAAATAAAGATATGAATTTTCAAAGTTTGATGAAAATTCTGCTGGATTTTTAGCAAAATGTAAAAATCACAAAATGTAAGGGTAATTTTGGAAATTTAAAAAAATTATCTTTCCTCAATCCATTAAGATGTCTAGAAGCTCAGAAAATCAGGAAAAACTGCTAAAAATTAGGAAAAATTGAAAGAGGACATGAGGTGATGATTAGTAAAAACTATAGGGAAAATTCGTTGATTTCACTACTGAATCGCAGCTTTCATCCGAAAAGTCCTTCACAAATCTTCTTCTCCTCATTATGAGCTTCAATTCAATGGTTTTAGATTTTTTATTGGTGGAGTTTGATGTCATCTACTTAGGCTAGGTACTATCAGAATCAAGAACTGGTTGCAGAATTGTGCTGAGGTAAGTGTAAGCTTCGATTTGAGCTGATTATTATGATGTTAGAGTAATTATTCATGGAGTTGTGTTACTGCCTTGATTTTCTAACACCATGAAAATGAAGCTTAATGGCCTTGTAATCATTAGAAATGGGTTAAAGAAGGTTTAATGATGTTAGATTATAAGTCTTGAAGCTTAATTTGCAAAATTGGATTCTTGAAGAAAAGGGTTCTATATAGTTCTGTATAGAATCTGGGGAAGAAGCTGGATTTTGATATTTTTTTAGTATTTCATTGGATTCTACATGAAAACTTATGTGGTTGTGATTTTTGTATGATTATACATAATTATAGATTTTTTTGGAAGTTTGAGTTGTTGTTACCTAGATTAGTTTCTGGCAACAAGTATTGTTGTGACATGTTTTTCAGCAATCAAACCTAATATAAATTGCATGATATTTTACAGGATGAAAGTATATATCCTCGGCTTCTATTTTGATATATAAAATATGTAATTTGGCCCAATAGATTGAAAGTTATGATATTTCAAAGTTTCACTATGTTTATGGAGTACAATATGGAACAGCAGGGTTTTGGCAAATTTATAGGGATACTATGGTTGTAGTGGCTACACTTGATTATTTTTCCATGAAAATAAACTTAAAGAGCTTTACTTAAGCTTTGGAATTAGTCCATTTAAAATTTTCTAGAATTAACTATGATTTTTCAAAGTTGACCGAAAATTTGCCAACTTTTTGGAAAACTGTGAAACTGCATTGAGTAGAGTTGTATTGGGAAGAAATTGTGGAGACTATGATTGATAACAAACAAACTATGATTTAAAGGTAGTAACGGTACAAGTAATAACCATTTACTTGTTAACTTTAATTTTGATAGGAATTGGAAATTTTTTCAAGCCAAAATCAAAGTTAGGACGACTGAGAAATTGATAAAGGAGACAAGTAGTAACCCTATCTTTCACAAATTATGTGAATGTTTTAAATGTTTATGTACACCATCTTCTGTGATATAATTGATGAACAATGTTTTGCTGAGTAGGGCAATTCATGCAAGTAGGCACTTTTACCTGGTTGTTGAGTAAGAACCCAATCGAGGTTTACGGATTGTAGGGGACTATCACTAACTCATGTATATAGATGTGATGACTGTTTGTGTTGTTAATATGTTGCATAATATGAAGCATGACATATTTAATTTTTGTATATTAAACAGTTGATTGTGTGTTACTACGAGATTCTTTTGAATCTCACCCTTTTTCAAAATTAAAAATATTCTAGTTGTAGGTAGCAGTTCAAAGAAAAAATTCATGGCCACCAGCCAGTAGAGTTCTAGTGCATGTGGAGACTGTTGTTGGTTATCTAGCTTGTAATTTAATTTCTTTTGAACACTTTGTACATTTGTATACATATATCAAACCCTACTGGAAATTTCTTGTATTGTAAAGAAGTACTTAATGTCAATATGGTTTTGCTATTTTTGTATGCCTTATGAAACTGTGCGCTTATTACTTTACGTATATCGAAATGTTAAGGGGTTTGACATTATATATATATATCTCCTTTTTATGTAACGGTCTGAGGGCTCCTACCACAGAGAACTGGCCAAGCCATACCCAATAGAGCCTCCACTCAATAGGCCTCAACAAGACAGGAACTATCCTCTCCTCTAGAAGATTTAAATCGCCTCCTTAAGGAATCGAGCCATGACCTGAGGATAGTCATGCCTTAAGAGTTGTGTTGCCTTTTCATGTTCTTTTATTTCCCTTTGTCTTCTCCCAAGTGGCGCTACTTTCTCTCTTTATTATGTTCAAATTATATTTTTGGTCATTTCTGATTTCAGGCGAAAAGATTAGGTAGTTACCTCTAGCTAATCGGAACTAAAGTCTTAGCAAAATTTTCAGGGGTAATTCTGTCATTAATTCAAGCAAAATTTTTTGGGGTAATTCTATCATTAATTCAACTATCTATTTTGTATATTTAGCCCTTGAGTAAATTTTGGGATAATACATAAGGTTTACATAATAATATATTAAAGGTAAAATTGTCCATTTATATAAGAAATTTAATGATGTGACTTATAAATAGGTCCAATAAAGTTCTCTCTTTTTTCCTTATAAATAAGACCAAAGGAGTAGTGTATACTTCCCACGGTCCTTTTTATAAGAACCCAAATTTTGAATTGACATAGTCCTTTTTATTAGAACCCAACAAGAGTTACTTGAATATTTAATGAGTTTTTTGCAATTTTACCTTTCATTAATTATATGTATTGCGTTAATGAAAAAGTTGGTGATACTTATATTTACTTCATTTCTCTCTCCTACTTGCCCCTACAAAATAAGGGCATACTTGAAAATCAAAGTTTCTTTCGGACATACTTATTATTTTCAACTAACTTTAACCATTTTCTTAAACCATGTAGTTGAGTTATTGAACTCTTATAATTCGGACTGGAGGGAGTACTAAATAGGGGTAAAGTTGTAAAATTATCAAATTTTAAGAGAGAGTTAATGAAATTTAAGGTTGTCCTTAATTCTGTGAATCATGTTGGAAATGACTTATAAATAAGATTAGACAAGTCTAAATAAAAAAAAAAAAAGTCCCTTTAATCATAATAGAAAGAAAATGGCCCACTTTTTATTGCAAGAAAAAGATTTGCAAAATAAAGATTGAAATGTAAATACAAGATTCTTTATGCCTACATTATCATTACTTGTTTTACTATGAAATAAATTTTAACATTGTATATAATAAGGTTAAAAGGATATTTTGTCTTGAAAGTTGACAAGGTGGGGAAATTTTACCTCTGAAGTTTTTTGGGGTGTAATGCTACCTCGGAAGTTTCCAAACCATAGCAATTTCGCTTAGACCATTATCCCAATTAAGTTTGACAATTAATTGACAAAATATGTTGAGCTAGCAATCCACATGTCATCCATATAATTTTTGTTAAGGTGAAAATTTGCCCCCAAAATTTTCACTTATGAACAAGCTGCTTGGAAAGTTTCTAAATCACATCAATGTCACCTTGACAATTATCTAGGTTAAGTTTGAATGTTAGTTGATCAAATATATTGAGCTAGCGATATAAACAACATTGAAGAAGAAGAAATTACATATGGAGGAGGAGCTCACATTTGTTAGAAAGTAATGAAGAAAAATATTTAATCACTAGATGCATAACACACTAAGGAAGATTACTAATAAGTAAAATATTTGCATATTTACTTTCCCTTATATGATCATTTTATGAACGATATTTGAGTTTAATATCAAAAATTTGGGTGTGATTGATAAATAAATAATGTTTTTGGAATAAATAATATTTAAAAAATAAAAATGAAAGTACTGTAGCAACAGGATCACTGTAGTATATGGTTACACTATAGCAGATGGAATTTATTGTAGCGATGGAATCACTATAGAGCCGCCGGGCTGTAGCTATTGTCAACATTCACTGTAGCATCCGCCAGATACTATAGCAGCCGCGCAGATCACTGTAGCAGTACTACAGCACATGGTTTTTTCCCCTATAAATAGAGATCAAGGCTAAGCTTAAGAAGGGAGGAGAGGAAGAGAAGCAGAGGTTTCCTTCTCCGACAGGGAGAGGTCCTTCTCTTTACCGGAATAGATCTTTCTCTAACATTTCTGATTTCATTATATTAATTTCTAGATTTAATTTCATGCATTGTATTACTTCTTGCATGCCTCTATTGTAACCCCCTAACTTTAAACACGTAATTATAATTCGATAACACATATTTAAATTGGATCAGAGACCATTGGATTCTTTAACCTCATTTTAAACTTTCTGTCTCACAGTAAAATTTTTACAAAACTTTCAAAACTCTTTTTCCCATCTAGGTCTCAATTTCAATATTCGAATATAATTACCTGTACAGTTAATATACATTCAATCATATCAGAGTGTATAACCGCATCCCCGGCAACTCCCGGGTTCTATGCATAAAAACCTGAAGGTTTATAAGTATACATTAGGGGATCACATAACCAAAATCGAATGTAGTATTCCTGATTCAGAATATACAGTAATCCCGAGTTCAAAATACATAACCAACGTTTCCAATTCAACTATATACCCCCAAGGGTCCTAATTGCTCCGGGTTGGCCGCTTCTCCTTTGAACCACACGCCCTGTTTGAAATGTTAGTCATAGGAAAGAATGAGATTCGAGAGAATCTCAGTAGTAACAAACCACTCACACAATGCATATACACAAAGTATGTACATAAATCACAAACAGCAACAGCAGCATCAATCTCAAAGATACATGGTTTTCACCACAAACGACAGCACTCACGGCTGTATACACAATACGACAGCTCTCGCTGTAATCATAATCACGACAGCTTACGCTGTAATCACAATAACTACAGCTTATGCTGTAAACGACAGCTATCACCAGCTGTAACCGTAGCAGCATCAAAGATTCATCACAGAATAGTGATAACACACACATACAGAGTATTACACATAGTATAAGAGAGAGAGTCACTACCTTGTCCTTTCCTGATGTCCTTCGACGCAGTTGGCTCACGAGGGCGGCAAATATCGAATCCTGCAATTCCAAATGCACCATTTAGACACTTCCATAGTGTTACTTGGGGTTATATGAGTCTATAATGAAAATTTACAAAAATACCCCCGGGGACCCGGCCCAGGCCAGCCGTACCCGGTCCGGCTGTACTTTTCTTGAAATTTTGACATGGGCTATCCTGACATATTATGAATTATCAAATTCAATGTCAAATTATGAAATTTCCCTTGGCATCCCTACTTTTAGGGTTTTAGGGGTGTTTCCGTAATTATGCTTTCTCGGCCTTTTTTGAAAAAGTGCCCAACTGTAACCCCACCTATTTTCGCCCACTGAATCCAATGGAATCATCAAATTATTGAAAATCCAACTCTAAGACCCATTTACAGCCTTGGCCGAAATATACATGTTCTTCGGGAAAAATTGGGGTTTTACGATTTCGGCTCCGTAAACGCTTTCCTTTCTACTCCTAACCACTTTATTCACTATTACATTAGGTTATAACTACCATTTGAACCAAAATTGGGCAGCATAACCCTTAGGAAACTCAATTTCCAAACTTTAAAACCAATGGCAATCCGGCGAAATTTCACCGATTAAATTGCCCACAGCAGCCAGAATAAGCAATATATGAAAGTTTGGAAGTTACCTCAAGCTCCCTCTGGCTTTTCCCAAATTTGGCTGAACCCTAGCCTCTTTGAAACACCAAATTTTGAGCTTCACAACCTTAAAGAATAAAGAGGAGCAGCTTAGAGTCGGAATTATACGCGTTAGGAGCTAGATCGTCGGAGAAATCGGCTTACCTTGCGAGATTTCTTCCTCTTTTTCTCTCTTTTCTCCAAGCTCTCTTCACGTCTTTTTTTTCTCTGAAATGGGTCGGGAATGGCTGATCAAGATGATGGAATTGCTTTTAATTCCATGTTGATGTCACCTTACCACATGATGATGTCATAATTTCTAATTTCACATTTTCGGATTTTCTCACAGATTTTCTGCCAAACTTTGAAAAATCATAACTAATTCTAGAAAAATCGAAATGAGGTGATTCCAAAGCCAAATGAAAGATATTTAAGTCCTCTTCATCGGAAAAATATTGGCCATTACTGAAAATCAGCACAAAATTCCCAGAATTTCAATCTTTGCATACTGTTCCAGAAAATAATTAATTTCGCTGGGCAAATTTCAAAAATCCAAAACTCTTAGGTAAAAAATCAAAACGATACAAATTATATGTTCATTTTGAATCTTGGCATGTGAACTTTAATACTGGAAAATTTCAGAATTTTTAGACACCATTTGCCTATTTAAAACGTCCATACAAATTGGCTACCCTGTACAGAGTTTCAATGGACAGAGTTTTCAACTTTTGCACGATTGTTCCCAATGGTTCCAATTTCACAATAAACACTCTCCCCACACGAATTTTCACAAGGAAGCCATTGGAATCATTAAAATATCCAAATTCCCATCACACATTCTCCAAAAGTGTTTATTCAACAATAATTATATCCACTTTTAAAGTCATTAGCCCTTAATCACTTTTTGGGATATTACATCTATCTTGGAAGGCTTAGGATTATATTACATTTTGCATGCCTTTATCTTGGAAAACTTAGGATTGTATTACATTTTGCATGCCACCTACATGGAAGGTTTTACCTCCTAAATGGATGGCTAGATTTCTCCATCTTTAATGCATCTTTTGGTTGTATATTTATATTTGAGAATTTGATATTCAAGTTTTATGCATTATTAATTTATTTTGTTTTTATTTTTAATTTTATTATGAGCTAAACTTCTATTTTCCTAGGGTGATGACGTAGCTTACTAATGACGGATTGAATATTAACTTGTTAAATCTAGTTTTAATTTCTCTTTCATGATTGAGTTTTAATTATTATTCTTAATGCTTTTGATTGACTAGCCATCTTTTGAATGATTTCAATATATATGTTGAGACCGAAATGAGATACATGTGTGCAGACCCTATAATTAAAACCATAACTTGCATATGGAATATGAATATATTCATATGAGTTGTGTAGTCTTACTGAGTTTCATAAATCTTAGCTCATAATTAATTGCTTAAATTCATATAGGGATATATTGGATTAGCAATTGATTATAGAATTGCTTGACCTTTGAAAAGGCTAGTAATTAAATTACGGAAACTCGACTATCAATCATGTGGAATAAATTGGGCTAGAATAGATAAGTGATTCGATCCAGAATTTGTTAAGTGAAATATAATCCCTAGGGCTTTTTCTCATATTTGCTTTCTTATCATCTGCACACATATTTAATTGGTTTTCTTTTATTTTGTACTCTTAATCACCAACTAATCGATGGACTAAATAGAATTAAAATTACCCATTTTGGTACTTAGTGCTCAATTCTCGTGGGAACGATACTCTACTTACTTCTATATTACTTGATTATGACAGTGTACACTTGCACTATTTAATTGATCATCTAAACCCATATCAAGTTTTTGACGCCGTTGCTGGGGATTGTTGTCATTAATATCAATACCAAGTAATTTTAATACTAATTTAGTCTTCATGTACAAATTTCAAAAAAAATTTAATTTTTTTAAAAAATGGATTATTCACAGTATTTGTAACCCCCTCAGTAATTATATCCGAAATACACAATTAAAATGAAATAGAGACCAATAATAATCAAATAAAATTTACTAACCCATCACATGATGGGGTTTTCAAAAAATACCTTTCGAAATCATTTATAAACTTGGTCTCATATTCACATTTCGAATACAATTACTACGCGAAGATAAATCACATTCATATAAATATCAGAGTGCACAACATAATCATCCCGGCAATCTCGGGTACATACCTTCGCTAAAGATATATAGGGCACAATTGCCCATTACAATTCTTCAAATGGGGATTACACAATCTCATCTCGAATGAGTCCTGCCGCTCCCTCCACGAGCCACTTGCCCTGTCTAAATTGTTGGTAAGGGAGGGTGAGATTCGAGAGAATCTCAGTAGGGAAACATTATCAATATGCAGGTAAGATAAGTGTTTAATGCATGACATGCTTGCATCACATAACTCATGCACACATACAATGACAAATCTATAAGCTCAATGCTTCGAACGATACACATATGGCCACAGCATATATTGAAACATAGCTTCAAATCATTCATACATGTTCCACATAATCAAGCAAAGCAATAACATGCATCAACACATTAATACAGTTATCAGAGCATGCAGGAGAGATAAGTTCCCTACCTCCAGTCTTTTCTCCTCGATTTGCGTGCCAGCAACTCGGGGCTTCACATTCGATCCTACAATGTCAAATGTACTATTTAGATACTTCCATAGTGTTTCTGAGGGTCATATGAAGCTATATTGAAAATTTGCTAAAATGCCCCCGGGGACCCGGTCCGGCCCCACCGTACCCAGTCTGGCTGTACTTTTCCCGAAATTTTGACATGGGCTATTCTAACATATTTTTGCCCAAGGAATCCATTTCCGGACTCGGAATTATCAAATTCAATTTCAATTTACAAATTTACCCTTGGCAGCCCCACTTTAAGGGTTTCAAGGGCGTTTTCGTAATTATGCTTTTTCGGCCTTTTCCGAAAAAGTGCCCAACTGTAACCCCACCTATTTTCGCCCACTGAATCCAATGGAATCATCAAATCATTGAAAATCCAACTCTAAGACCCATTTACAATGCTGGCCGAAATATATAGGTTTTAAGGGGAAAATTGGGGTTTTTCGGTTTCGGCTCCGTAAACGCGTTCCTTTCTACTCCTAACCGCTTTATTGACTATTCCATTAGGTTACAACCACCATTTAGTACCAATTTGGGCAGCATAACAGCCCCACATACCCATTTCCAAAAATTAAAACCAATGGCAATCCGGCGAAATTTCACCGATTAAATTGCCCACAGCAGCTAGAATAGTCAATATACAAGAGTTTGGAAGTTACCTCAAGCTCCCACTAGCTTTTCTCAAAGATGGCTGAAAACCCTAACTTTCAAAACACCAAATTTGAGCTTTCCAAACCTTAAAGAATAAAGAGGAGTAGTTTAGAGTCGGAGTTATACGCGCTAGGAGCGAAATCGTCGGAGAAATCGGCTTACCTTGTGATTTTTCTTCTCTTTCTCTCTCTAAACTCTCTCAACTTTCTCACACTATGTTCAGGTGCTGTGCGTGAATGAGCAGCTGAAGATGATGAGAAGATGTTTTAATTCCATGCTTATGTCATCTTGCCTTTTGATGATGTCATAATTCCCAAAATTGGCATTGTCGGATTTTCTGGCAGATTTTCTGCCCAAACTTTGAAAAATCATAACTAATTCTAGAAAAATCTAAATGAGGTGATCCCAAAGCCAAATGAAAGGTATTTAAGTCCTATTTATAGGAAAAATATTGGCCATTACTAAAAATCACCACACAATTCCAGAATTACACAAATTTCATCACTGCCCCAAAACAGAGTCCATTTTTGACCTCAAACTTTGGACAGTCATATCTCCCAGTTCACAAAATGAAATGGCACAAATTATATGTCCATTTTGAAGCTTGAGATGTGAAATATAAGACTGGAACGTTTCATAATTTTCTGACATCATTTGCCTAGTCAAAACATCCACACGATAAGACTGCCCAGACAGAATTCACACTGGACAGCATTTCCAATTTTGCAACCAATGTGTCCAATCCAATTTAAAACAATTCCAATGATTAAATACCACAACATGACACCATTTCCATCACAATACCCCATTCAATTATTCCCTCTATTCTAAGTCAATTTGAATGTTAATCCACAATTGAACTCAAATATAGGGTTTTGGCGTTGCTCATAACACAAGCGACTACAATCCACTTTATATTCTCTAAAAAGGTTCATTAATCACTAACCACGTCCACTTTTGTAGCCATTAACTCCTAATCACAATTTGGGATCTTGCTAAACCGGGGCTTAGCAATCCACTAATCTCAGGCTTATTCTCTAGCCTTGAGTCTCAAAATTCGGGGTATTACATTTCTCCCCCCGTTCAATAAATTTCGTCCTCGAAATTTGTCGAACCACTTAATCCACAAACTACGGATGCTTCTTCACGACAGCTTCCGTGTCACAATTCATTTCACATTGGATGGTCCCCTCTAGACCAACCACACACAACCAATAATCCACAAATCCGATTCTCGCAAGAATCTCAAACAATGAATGCAACTCAGTTGCCACAAATTGCAATCGGCCCATTTCACGATTGCCGCACAAACACAATCACCACATGGTGTCAAACAAATACAATCGCCTCCACGCACGATTGCCACAAAACCATCATCACATAATCACAATCGTCGCAAGCCCCCCAATTCATGAGTGGCTAGTGCATCTCAATATCCAGAGGCTCTAAATCATGAGCCATATCTTAAGATTTTGGCAGTTAGGCAGCATAGGCCACCACTCTGCTCAACTCAATCTGGTTACCCCTTCCGGGAGTAAACACCGCAACCTCAAGATATCAAACGACAGCCTTAGCTGTATACATAAACATTTCAGCATTCGCTATATCCACTTTCACAGCTTTACCCTCACCCGTACACCCACCAGTAACTCCGCTAGTGGTAACCGGGACTTTTAGGTATCAACACAATATTACATCATCTGGTCACTCCGAAATCTCAATTTCTTCTATCCGAAGCACCCTACCATAATGGCCCACCTAGAGTCTCAGTCTCTTCTATCCAGGCGCCTTTTATTGTCACACCCACCCCAGTTTTACCCCCTCTAGGGATGCCCCGTGCCGGTGGTGCCCACCCCGGTTTTACCCCCCGCTGGGGATGCCCCGCGACGGTGGCTGGGTTACTCAATTATTGTCACACCTACCCCGGTTTTACCCCCTCTAGGGATGCCCCGTGCCGGTGGTGCCCACCCCAGTTTTACCCCCAGCTGGGGATGCCCCGCGACAGTGGCTGGGTTACTCACATTTCACCCAGGACTCACAAGAAAATCCACTTCCTTATCAAATGTACATTGCAGATTCTAATTTTACGCACCGCCTTCCGGCCTTGGGTCAATACCAGTGCAACCAATGTGGTGGCTAGCCATGCTGGCCATGCCGGGGTAATTGCCCTCACAAACGAGAACCCCCGATCATGTAGTCGAATTAGCCATCAGCTGAATTAGTTCTGCTCTGCTACACAACTATACCCTATTCCCATCTTATTTACAACTGTCGCAGATTCACAATCACACTCCACTCTCATCCCCTTTCTCCGCCGGGAAGACACACAGTCTTACCCGAACCGTTGTTAGCTACTCAGGGACTATTGACGTGGAAGTGCACACACATAGCCATTCAGGCTCACAATAGTAGATCCATAATCACACCCTACCCTCATCCCCTTTCTCCGCCGGGAAGACACACAGTCTAACCCGAACCGTTGTTAGCTACTCAGGGACTATTAGCGTAGCGGTGCTCACACATAGCCTTTCGGCTTCCACAACTGGCCCGTCGGCCTTCACAAATAACCTGTCCCCCGTATCACCACCGCCCCGAAGGAACGGTCCTCCGCCATAGGAATCACCCCATGCGGCCGCAGGTGAGAGACTCACAAATATCAGTCACATCCTAAGCCTATGCCTATCAGGCGCAGCCCACCAGACCAAACCGATCCGGCCCAACCGGGGAGATGGACTCACCGTACACAATCGTAACAAGCTGGAACCAGGCATATTAACAACTTTACCTTCAACATTGCGAATTCTTTTCATATACTGGGATCCTTCAAGACCCCTTCTCACAAAATAATCCGGACTTCGAAGTTTTACCTCCCGAAGCCATGATTAACACATCATTCTCACGGTAACCTCGAGCTTCTGCTCAACACAATTCTCAAACATATCACATTCTACGCTTCCGCTACACACTCTGAGGTCAATCTCCTCATCTATGCTTTAACAATTTCAAGTTGATTTAACAGAAGTCCCATAGGAATCTCCTACCACAACTGAAAACATTCACAACATATATTCACCTATGTCAGACCTTGGCCCGATTCAACTTGAATCATTCAAAACCACAACCAATACTTCGTTGAGATCCCATACTCCCAACGTTCCCAGAGCTCTATTCTACGATTCAACATCATGGTGAGTGCACACTAAGGTTTGTCGTCACGGCAGCTGCACACTAGGGTTTGTCGTCACGGCGGCTATCACAATTTTTTTTTATATTGTCACACCCCTTCAGAGTGCCCACCCCCCTGATCAACTACGTACCAGGGCTCCGCTGGCCGGCCCTTACACTGAGCCTGGCAGGCAGCTGGGTTACTCACATTTCACCCAGGACTCACATATTCCCCGTATCTCCACCGGCCCGAAGGCACGGTCCTCCCACTGTGTGCCATACACACCCCCAGTGGGCCGCAGGTAATAAACACACAATAACCGCTCCGATTAGATGTCGCCGTAGGTAGCCCTCTCCGATCAGAACTCCCCGTAGGTTGCCTTCTCCACTTCGAATCCTCGTAGGTAACTCTTTCAAATTCAAATTCTCCGTAGAATCACTTTTCCCTGTGCTAGATGAACACTAGCAACCTCAGGATACCTGATACACATTTCAATGCCAATCTAGTACCACATCCTGGTACCATGGACCATCCAGGTCAAGTCAAACTCCTAAGAATCAGCCCAGCTATTGAGTCTGATCCTTGGATCACAATTCAATTTAGTTCTCAAAGTCTTAACCTCAAGTCCTCGGGTGAATCATACTGACTCACCATATCCACAACACAACTAATGTATACACAGTCCATCAATCACATATATCCACAACCAGCAGGGACCTTAATGTGTATACCACAAACAAACAAAGTCATCTCCTATGACTTAAGGCAGCAACTACTGCCATTATCCTAGCAAATCCTTTACTTGCCAGGAACGGCAGCTCTGATACCAAAATGTAACCCCCTCAGTAATTATATCCGAAATACACAATTAAAATGAAATAGAGACCAATAATAATCAAATAAAATTTACTAACCCATCACATGATGGGGTTTTCAAAAAATACCTTTCGAAATCATTTATAAACTTGGTCTCATATTCACATTTCGAATACAATTACTACGCGAAGATAAATCACATTCATATAAATATCAGAGTGCACAACATAATCATCCCGGCAATCTCGGGTACATACCTTCGCTAAAGATATATAGGGCACAATTGCCCATTACAATTCTTCAAATGGGGATTACACAATCTCATCTCGAATGAGTCCTGCCGCTCCCTCCACGAGCCACTTGCCCTGTCTAAATTGTTGGTAAGGGAGGGTGAGATTCGAGAGAATCTCAGTAGGGAAACATTATCAATATGCAGGTAAGATAAGTGTTTAATGCATGACATGCTTGCATCACATAACTCATGCACACATACAATGACAAATCTATAAGCTCAATGCTTCGAACGATACACATATGGCCACAGCATATATTGAAACATAGCTTCAAATCATTCATACATGTTCCACATAATCAAGCAAAGCAATAACATGCATCAACACATTAATACAGTTATCAGAGCATGCAGGAGAGATAAGTTCCCTACCTCCAGTCTTTTCTCCTCGATTTGCGTGCCAGCAACTCGGGGCTTCACATTCGATCCTACAATGTCAAATGTACTATTTAGATACTTCCATAGTGTTTCTGAGGGTCATATGAAGCTATATTGAAAATTTGCTAAAATGCCCCCGGGGACCCGGTCCGGCCCCACCGTACCCAGTCTGGCTGTACTTTTCCCGAAATTTTGACATGGGCTATTCTAACATATTTTTGCCCAAGGAATCCATTTCCGGACTCGGAATTATCAAATTCAATTTCAATTTCAATTTACAAATTTACCCTTGGCAGCCCCACTTTAAGGGTTTCAAGGGCGTTTTCGTAATTATGCTTTTTCGGCCTTTTCCGAAAAAGTGCCCAACTGTAACCCCACCTATTTTCGCCCACTGAATCCAATGGAATCATCAAATCATTGAAAATCCAACTCTAAGACCCATTTACAATGCTGGCCGAAATATATAGGTTTTAAGGGGAAAATTGGGGTTTTTCGGTTTCGGCTCCGTAAACGCGTTCCTTTCTACTCCTAACCGCTTTATTGACTATTCCATTAGGTTACAACCACCATTTAGTACCAATTTGGGCAGCATAACAGCCCCACATACCCATTTCCAAAAATTAAAACCAATGGCAATCCGGCGAAATTTCACCGATTAAATTGCCCACAGCAGCTAGAATAGTCAATATACAAGAGTTTGGAAGTTACCTCAAGCTCCCACTAGCTTTTCTCAAAGATGGCTGAAAACCCTAACTTTCAAAACACCAAATTTGAGCTTTCCAAACCTTAAAGAATAAAGAGGAGTAGTTTAGAGTCGGAGTTATACGCGCTAGGAGCGAAATCGTCGGAGAAATCGGCTTACCTTGTGATTTTTCTTCTCTTTCTCTCTCTAAACTCTCTCAACTTTCTCACACTATGTTCAGGTGCTGTGCGTGAATGAGCAGCTGAAGATGATGAGAAGATGTTTTAATTCCATGCTTATGTCATCTTGCCTTTTGATGATGTCATAATTCCCAAAATTGGCATTGTCGGATTTTCTGGCAGATTTTCTGCCCAAACTTTGAAAAATCATAACTAATTCTAGAAAAATCTAAATGAGGTGATCCCAAAGCCAAATGAAAGGTATTTAAGTCCTCTTTATAGGAAAAATATTGGCCATTACTAAAAATCACCACACAATTCCAGAATTACACAAATTTCATCACTGCCCCAAAACAGAGTCCATTTTTGACCTCAAACTTTGGACAGTCATATCTCCCAGTTCACAAAATGAAATGGCACAAATTATATGTCCATTTTGAAGCTTGAGATGTGAAATATAAGACTGGAACGTTTCATAATTTTCTGACATCATTTGCCTAGTCAAAACATCCACACGATAAGACTGCCCAGACAGAATTCACACTGGACAGCATTTCCAATTTTGCAACCAATGTGTCCAATCCAATTTAAAACAATTCCAATGATTAAATACCACAACATGACACCATTTCCATCACAATACCCCATTCAATTATTCCCTCTATTCTAAGTCAATTTGAATGTTAATCCACAATTGAACTCAAATATAGGGTTTTGGCGTTGCTCATAACACAAGCGACTACAATCCACTTTATATTCTCTAAAAAGGTTCATTAATCACTAACCACGTCCACTTTTGTAGCCATTAACTCCTAATCACAATTTGGGATCTTGCTAAACCGGGGCTTAGCAATCCACTAATCTCAGGCTTATTCTCTAGCCTTGAGTCTCAAAATTCGGGGTATTACAGTATTCATTTGGTTTAATCAGTGATAACATCTCATATCTTGGTTCTTTTTCTGGAATGCATGTGGATGGAATGAGACAAGAAAATATAAATGCTGGTTGGATTGAAAATTCTTCTCCGTATAATTGTTTTTCTTGTGCTTATTGTGGAAAGTGTCATTCTTATGAGCATTGTCCATATAGCAATACCAGTCATTATGTGAGAGATGATTTCAATATAAACCAAACTTGTTTTGATCATTCTTTTTACCCTGGTAGAATTTTGGAGCAACAAGACTCTTTGGATCCATATGTCAGGTATTGTCCTAATTATCCTTTCTACTCTTATTCATATATTAAAGAACATACCCTTGAGTATAAGGAAAAGTCTGATTTAGAAAGATTATGTGAGGAGTTTGAGGAATCAGTAGAGAGATTTTGTAGAGAGCAAAAGGAAAGTACCACTAGAGTTGAGTCAAGTGTCCAAAATATTGGAATATATGTGAGTCAAATTATTTCGTCACTTGAAACTATGAGGCAAGATAACTCTTTGAGCATGATGACCACTTCTTGTGTTGATGATGATTATTGTCAGAAAATTGAGGATATAGAATTAAATGAAACCTTAGCTCTTGTAGAATGTGTTAAGGAACTTGAAATCACTTTTGGAGAGATTAGTGGGTGTAGTCGAGATGAGGTTCTGGTTGTTGAACCTGATTCTTGTCATTTTGATGTTAAAACTATTGTGAATGTTCCAAAAGATGTTGTGCATGTCTCTCTTGTTGAAGTATTGACTCTTACTAATGAGAGTCAAGTGAATTTTGTTGGATACTCTAAAATTTTTGAAATTCCTAAATCTGTTTGCAAATATATGCATGTTGTGCTTTATTTGAATTCAGTAAATAATTGTACTCTAAAATTGTCTATGATTGAAGAAGTACAATTAATTATTTTGAATGATCATTTCTTGTGTATGAAACATTGTTGTTTGAAAAGAAATAAAGACAAGGTGATCTTGGTGTTCGATACTTTTGATTAGTAGTTTATGTTTGGGAAGTCTGGCTGAAGCCTATAAATTTAGCGCTGCTTGGGAGGCAATCCAAGATTTGGTTTGATGTCTATTGTGATTTTGCAGGGATTTTGGTAGCTCCTGATGATGTATTCTGCTTTTATAGTTTAAAAAAAAGAAAAAAAAATTGAAAGATTAAAAAAAAATTGTCTTTGTCTAGCTAAAGACGTTAAAGAATGGCGGCTATTTGGGAGATAACCCAAAAATTTCTTTCCTACTCACTCATTTCTTTCCTACTCTCTCATTTTTCTTTCCTACTCACTGATACACACTACACTGTGTTGAGAATTTTAGTTTTCATCAGTTTCATTTTAAGTTACCATGGAGGAATCTCTTGCAAAGCTTAAGAAAAAATTCCCCACTCTTCCCAAAGATGTGCTCAGGAAGATCTATAATAGTCAACTTGAAAGGATGATGATATTCAATCGTTTGGGCCTTCCTGTGGACGTACGCTGGATCATTGAAGCTAAGGTACGTTTAGCAGGTGAGATTCATAAATCATTTGTCAAACCTTTGCTAGGAATAGGAAGAAGTTCTTACTCCAAAAAGAGAAGAGCTAAAAGAATGAAGGTCTGCCATAAATGTGCAAGGTGGAATTGAGATCAGTACTGTAGGAGCAAAGGTATAATTTCTATAAATTGAGAACATAAACCTAAATTATAAAGGATGGACTGAGTAAGGAGTCACTAGATGATATCATTCAAACTCTTGAGACGCATCCGAGTGGTGATGTTCATCGTATTCTTCTTGATTTAACAGACATATTCAAAAGAGAAAAAGAGCGCTATTGTCTTGGAAATCTGACATTAAAAGACCTTGTTTGCCAGTTTATAAGAAAACTGGATAAGCCAAAATCACAACTATTGTACATAATCATGCTTTTGTTTAATTTGTTTTATCTTTTCCGTAGCTTTTGTCTAATCTTTCTTATCTTTTCGGCAGCTCTTGTCTACTCTACTTTATCTTTTTAGTAACTTTTGACTTTCTTTCCTCTTTTTGTTTAATTTCTTCACGCAATGGCCCACTAGTCATCTATGTCGGAAAGTTTTTCAAACTTCTTTGAAAAATGTGTGATTTGTGTGATTTTGTTGTCGCTGTTTTATTGTTATATATATATGTACTCTTCTACTTGTAAGCATGTACTCTTCACTTATAAATATGCACTCTTCCACTTGTAAGCATACATGGTCTGAGAGAAAGAAAGAGAAAAAGAGTATCACACAAAAATGTAGATTTACATCTATTTGTATTTTTGGTGAAATTGATTTGGGCAAGAATGGAGAGTTTATAACAGTAGCAAACGAGCTTGGAATTGCATTAGCTACCAGAAAAATCAACTTTGTGTACGGTGGAGGCATCCAGGGCCTAAAGGAAAGTGTGGCCATTTTTGCATCCATGAATGGAAGCAAGGGTTTAAGTGTAAGGGTGAAGGAGTTGGAAGATCACATTTTTTCCTTAGGACAAAAGTTACATATTTCAAGCTTGCCTGAACGAATGGGACTAATGTTCTACCATGCTCAAGCTTTCATTGCTCTACCCGGTGGTTTGGAGACGTTGGATGGCATTTCTAGCATTGCATATTTGTCTAAGTTAAACTATCACAAAAAGCCATTAGGATTGTTAAATGTTAATGGTTTTTATGATAACCTATTATCTTTTATTGATCATGCTGTGGAAACAGGATTTATACCCCAAGCGACTCGCCACTCTGTAATTACTGCACCAACTGCTGATCAGCTGCTCGATCAACTACAAACCTATGAACCTAAACCAGATCTACTCATCAAGCAAATAGGTCAGAAATCTTCAAATAGCAGTCAGAAGCACGATCCAGACACCACTCTTTGGTTGTAACTTTCCTTAATCTCTTGGTTTTACTCTTAGTATTTTTACTTTACTTTATTAAGTGTTTATGTTTCAAAAAAATAAAAAAAAAACCTTTTTTCTAAGCTCTAGAAGACATTAGGGACAATGTCCGATTTAGGTTAGGGGAGGAAAAAATTGTTTTTTTCTTCTTTTAGTTAGTAAAACCATTAGATGCATGGAGTGTGAAAAAAAATGGCACAGTAAGGAATTATTCTTAACTCCTGAGACGCATTTCATTAGTTGTATTTTATTTTATCTTTTCAAAAAAAAAGTAAAAAAAAATCATCTTGTTCAAGTGCTTTGTATTGATCTTAAGAAGTATATAAGTTTTAAGTATGGATCAATTGAATTTAGAGATTTTATAGCATGAATGAACAACTGATTGTTGAAATTGGTGATGAATTTTGAGATTGAATGAACTGAGTTTAAAAAAAACCCCTAGCCGTGAGCTTCTGAGCCTATAATGATTATTTCTCTTGTGTGTGATATTCACCTATTAAGTTGTCACTCTAGAACTTGCTTTAAATCTTGTTGAAATTACATGTCACATCCACATTCAAAAATGATAAAGTCATTCATTTTCTTTAGCCAGAGCCAAATAGCCAACCTTGCAATTATACCGTTGATAAGCCCCTTTGAGCCTAATTGACTGTTTCTTTGTTCTCAACCTATTAACATGTGCTTTATGTTAGAACCGGCTATCACCCAAGAGGGGGGGTGAATTGGGTGTATAATAAAAACTTATGAACTTTAGAAATCTTTTCGTATCTTAACGAAAGTGGTAAGTATGAAGGTTTATAAATCAACAGTTAGATTAAATAATATATGCTGAAAATATAAGAGTTTAGGGAAGAGAATATGCAAACTGTGATTTATCCTGATTTGGTCCAATCTGTGATGGCCTACGTCCAGTCCCCAGGCTCATCCTGAGATTTTCAAATCCACTATCTTCTCGTTTAATCCAGGCACAAGAAAAGCCTTTACAATCCCACAAGTTTAGCCGGGTACTTGTGAAACCTTTTACAAATCTCTTACTGAAATACTCCCCCTTACGGCAAGTCTTACGTGTAGAGCAATCCCGAAGATCTTCCTCTCTTGCTTACTCATGCAAGTCTTACGAGCAGCAACGTTCTCTCCTGCTTACACCCCTGTAAGTCTTATGAGCAGCAACGTTCTCTACTGCTTGCACCTTGTAAGTCTTACGAGCAGAATGTCTTACTGGCAATTCTCTCTACTGCTTCCCCGTAAGAAAATCAACCCTCTCAAGGTCCCTCTACCTTGAGATCAACTCAGAAATACAAATGAAATTGTTTACAGACTCTCTCACAGAGTGGATATATATGCTCACTGAAGTACACTACAAATAATCACTCTCTCAATGATAAGTAATATAGAAACTGGAAAACAGAGAGTGTTTGGGTAGAAGCAGAGGATTCACATTTCTATTATTTTTCTCGTAGTTGCTCGCTGTCTCTGTTTTTCTCTGTTACCCATCGATGTTGAATGCTCTCTCATTTAT